>CM047812.1:12056647-12382926 GCA_026214975.1 Gentiana macrophylla | reverse complement strand
ACACATTCCTACCAAGTTATCTTTGATCTTCATGCACAAAACCGTCTTCCATTATCAGGTACCTTAATCTCATCCAGCTACTCCATTTAGCATCTATGATTATTCGTATTTTGTATCTATATCTATATCTATAGATCTATATATACAGAGTAAATAACAAAATGATCCTCATCTTTATCGAAAAGTTGTGACTTATCCCTCTTCTTTCGTTTTGGTTTGACCAGTCCTTCATGTTAATTTTTTATTTTGGCAAGAATGGTCCCACATCTATATCAAAAAGTTGTAACATAGTCCTCTTCTTTTGTTTAGGTGAGACCAGTCCCTCATATTTAATATAATTTTTTTTTTTTGCAACTTTAATTTGGTCAATTTAAGTTACAATTTTGCGGTAAAGACGAAGGACCATTCTTGGAAAAAAAAAATTTGAGGGCTGGTCAAACCAAAATTAAAGAACAGGGCTAAATTACAGTTTTTTTGGTAAAAATGGGGAACTATTCTTGCAAAAAAGTAAAACATGAGGGACCGGTCAAACAAAAACGAAAAAAAGGGGCTAAGTTACAACATTCCGGTAAAGATAAGAGATCATTCTTGCTATTAGCTCTATATTATATGTATATACATAAGTATGCTATGTTGTTCATGGGAAAATGACATATAATAAGAAACATTTGGGGGATGGAAATTGCAGAGTGTCAGAAACAGGACATAGTACCAGGACATCATCCACTGACATTTCAAGATTTGCCTGCACAAGTATTTTCTGAAATACCAGATGTAGTTCTACAGTTTCTCGAGTCGATCACAATTATAGGATCGTCCGTGGGAATCATCTGGAACACGACGGAAGATCTTGAACATAAACAATTGAAACAGTATCAACAAAACTGCAAGGTGCCATTTTTCAACCTAGGCCCTTTATACAAAATGGTTGCATCATCATCTTCGTTATCGCCGACAACAAGCTTTATCGAGGAAGACGCCCATTGCATCGAATGGCTTGATACGCATGAACCCGAATCAGTGATCTACATAAGCCTGGGAAGTTTAACAACAATAGATAAAGAAGAGTTAGAGGAGACAGCTAGTGCACTAGCCAATAGTGGCCAGCCTTTTCTTTGGGTTATCCGTCCGTCTTCCATAGAGGGCTCCGGGTGGATTGAAGGGTTACCGGATAATTTTCGGGATTTGATTGGAGAAAGAGGTCAAATAGTGAAATGGGCACCCCAGAAAAAGGTATTGGCACATCCTGCTGTGGGTGGATTCTTGAGTCATTGTGGATGGAATTCGACACTAGAGAGTATATGTGAAGCGGTTCCTATGATATGCAGGCCATGTTTTGGTGACCAACTCGCGAATGCAAGGTACATTACTCAAGTGTGGGAAGTAGGCTTGGAAATGGAATATGTAAAAGACAGAAAGGCAATTGAAAGCACTATTAGAAGGCTTATGGTTGAAAATGAAGGAAAAGAAATACGGCGAAATGTTCTCGAATTGAAGCTGAAACTCGACGCTTCGGTTCAAAAAGATGGTTCGTCATACAAGTCCTTGAATGACTTAACAGATTTCATACTCTCACGATGATTTTAACTGTCAGAGTACATGATTATGAAGATCGTTACTTGTTCGTGAATTGGTTTTCAAAACAGTTACGTGTTCGTGGCGTCACCAGAAGAACAATCGTTACTACAGTACTTACATGTCAAACAAATTTTTCAACAGTCTTTAAATTTCCAAGTTTTGAATTAGAGGATCATAGTTTAAATGTTTAAATGTTTAATTATGAAGACTATGAAGATCCATGCATGATGAAATTTCATTGGGGCACAGACTGTTGGAGTTAAATTAAATTTGTTTTTTACATAATATTATGAGTGCATCAATTATTTTAGTGCTGGAGTCACACAAAAATTGAGCTGAAAGGAACGTCACAACACACTTTTATTTTATTAATCGTGATGTAGCACATATTATATACATATTATACTCTGGTAATAGCAAGAATGGCCCATTATCGTTTACGAAAAACTATAGACTAGCGAATTTAATAACAGTTTTGGTTTGATCAGTCCCCTATCTTTCATTGTTTTTTTTTTCTTTTTTTTTGCATGAATGGTCCCTTATCTTTACTAAAAAGTTGTGACTTAGCCGTTTTCTTTCGTTTTGGTTTGACCAGTCCTCCATCTTCTTTTTTTTTTCTTCTTTTTGCAACTTTAGTTCTTTTATGTGTTGCCAATCAAACAAATAATCGAATCGCATACATGTATCACATGCTACGTTTACTTAAGAAAAGAATATCATTTTAATTAAAGAAATTGAAAATATATACAATTTCCCGTATAAGATGATTCTAAATACCAAAAAGTCATAATTTCTCCTATACAATTTCTAAAAATACAATTTCCCCAAAACACACGTCGACCACAATTTCCCCAATTTCCTTCCTATCTTCAAACTCGTCCTCTTCTTCAAACCAGATTATTTTTCCCAAACATACCTTTTAAAATTGAGTTGGGGTCCTCTGCCGTATCCTCTCTGTTGTGCCTGTGCTGTAAGCCCGAAACGACATCGTTTCGGGCAAAAACGACAGCGTGTCGATGTTTTTTTGTTTTTTTATTTTTTTTATTTTTTTATTTTTTTTAAGCTCAGATCGAAACGGTGTCGTTTCGAGTCACAGAAGCGTCTGCTGTGCTCAACCTACGGCAGAGGATCGAGGTCCTTTTAAAATTGAACGGTTTGTTCATATGTATCTTCTCTACTCGATTAAACTGTCAACTATGGAACTCTATACTACCTAAATGACTCTTCCCCTTCTCCTCCAACAAATTAGGGATTTTTCTCCTAAATTCATATTCAAAAAATCGTAGTGCCCGTAAACTTTCAATTTTGTAACTTAAATTTCACACAAAAAAGTCGACTTGAAGAAGAACTAGGGAAATTCGAAATTGAGAAATTAGGGTTCTATGATCGAAATTGGGGAAAACTATTTTGTGAACAAATTCATGAAAATCACAACACAGATTTTGGACACAACGATTTTATGAAGATGAAATCCCTAAATATGACAAGTTGAGGAAGAGGCATTGAGGGGGAAAAGTTTTTGCTGATGAAGACGATGGAAATGAAAAAAAAATGTTGTGGAAATTCGGATGTTTTTTTTTTTTTTTTTTTTTTTTTTTTTTTTTGAGAATAGGGTGTTTTTGATATATATGGTATCTACATACATTTTGTAAATGAATTTTATTTGCGGTGGAGGAAGACGTATTTTCGCAATTTTTTGATTAAAATAAAAAGTTTTTTCATAGGTAAACGGAGCGTGTGATACACACAAACAATTCCGTTATTTTTTGGCTGGCAACACGTTAAATGGATCAAAGTTGCAAAAATATGAAAAATATGAAAAATATGGACTCATCAAACCAAAACAAAAGAATAGTGCTAAATCACAGTTTTTCAGAAAGGGAGCCCGGTTTATTTAGTCTATTTCAACAAATTCTAACGTATTAGGGTTCTTTCAATTAATTCTTGGTTATTAAAATTGAACCCTTATTTTATACCTAAAAGACCCCATCTTCTTCCATAAACCCCAAACCCTGAATCCTTAACCCGCTAGAACATCCCGCCAGAAGCACCGGAACTCCATCGAAAAACCCACATGACCCCCAAGAACCCTCCCCGAACCCCTCTAAACCCTCTCAAACCCCTGAACCCACATATCCTAAACAAGTTCTAATTCAATTTTTTCACTGCTAATGAGTTCGAATTGTGTTTTTCCCTGTTAACGAGTTGAAATTTGTGTTTTTTACTAGTAACAAATTGAAATTTTTGCTTTCATTGGTAACGAGTTTGAATAGAATGGAGAATGGGGTATCGGATTGGAGAGGAATGGCCGATAATGGAATATGGAAGGAAATTGGGGGTGTGTTAATGGAGGAAATTGGAGGTATATTAATGGTGGAAAATGGAAAATATGGAGAAGATCGAAAAATAAGGAAGAAGAAAAACATGGGGGCATGATAGTCTTTTAACATGTTTTAAAAGATGTAGTCTATATTACCCAAAATTTGTTGAAATAAGACTATCTAGCCCATTCCCCTTTTTTGTAAAGACGGGGGACCATTATTGCAAAAAAATAAAAGATGGGGGACTGATCAAACCAAAACGAAAGAAGAGGACTAGGTCATAGTTTTTCGGTAAAGATGGGTGTAGAAACACAACACAATGTTTCAATGGATTCAAAACACACAAAGACACACTTTGTATTATAGAAAGCTCTGTTCTTAAGCTTCTCACTTAGTTGATACAATAACAATGGTGAAGATGGCTATTTATAGCCAAATACACAAAGTGTAAACACAAACAAGTCAAGAATTTATACTACACATGCATGTTGTAATATTTTGTCAAACTAATGTACTTGAAAAGTCTTTAGACGTTGCATCACACTCATAGAGATTTTGTTCACATCTCTACATAGCCTCCTTTGAATCAAAATCGTCAAACTTCATCATTCCGAGCATCTTCACCAGTTTAGTAAATGACTCCATCTTCAATGGTTTTATGAAGATATTTGCGACTTGTTCATTAGTTGGACAATAATCAATAACAATTTCTTTTTCACGAACCAACTCTCTTATATAATGATATTTGATATCAATGTGCTATCTACGACCATGAAAAACCGGATTCTTCAATAGTTCAATAGCTGATGCGTTGTCACAATAAATCTTCGTTGATTCAGATTGTTGATGATGCAAAAAATCAAGAATGTGCCTCATCCACACTGCTTGCGTAGCACTACTTGTGGTAGCCATATATTCTGCTTCTGCTATTGACAAAGCAATCACCTGTTGTTTCTTCGAAGACCATGATAAAATGCCGGATCCCAAGAAAAATGCATAACCAGAAGTGCTTTTTCTTTGAACAGTGTCACCGGCCAAATCACTATCAGTGTATCCAACAAGAGAAATATCATTAGCACACGAATAAAATATTCCAAGACTCTGTGTACCTCTGATATATCTCAATATCCACTTAGATACTTGTAAATGAGATTGACGCGGCGACTCCATAAAACGACTTATAAGTCCAACACCATAGGTTATATCCGGCCTAGTCGAAGTCAGG
The DNA here is from genome assembly GCA_026214975.1 of Gentiana macrophylla. Taxonomy (NCBI): domain Eukaryota; kingdom Viridiplantae; phylum Streptophyta; class Magnoliopsida; order Gentianales; family Gentianaceae; genus Gentiana; species Gentiana macrophylla. The sequence continues at coordinate 12,377,802 of CM047812.1, read as the reverse complement.
TATCTCAAGTTTCCAACAAGTCTTCGAAAATATGTAGGATCAACAAATTCACCGGTGCCACCTTTTATCAACTTTAGCTTTTCTTCCACCGGAGTTAAGATTAGTTTAGCACAATCCATCTTAAGTTTCTTCAAAATATCATCTGCATATTTCTTTTGTGAAATGAAGATTCCATTGTCCATTTGACGAATTTCCAAACCAAGAAAGTAAGACATCAAACCAAGATCTGTCATTTCAAAATGACTAGTCATAGCCTCCCTGAATTCTGAAATCATTTGTGCATTATTACCAGTAAAAATAAGATCATCAACGTATAAGCACACAACAATGATATCACTTCCACCAGAGTATTTGACATATAAGGTATGCTCGTAAAGGCATCGTTCAAAGCCATGATCAATAAAATAAGAGTCAATATGAGTATATCATGCTCTCGGGGATTGTTTGAGTCCATACAACGCCTTTTCAAGCGATAAACTCTACTTTCTTGTCCATCAAAAATATATCCTGCATGTTGATCCACATAAACTTCTTCTTCAAGAAAACCGTTGAAAAAAGCAGATTTCACATCCAACCGATAAATTTTCCACGAACATTGTGCAGCAATTGAAATAACCATATGAACTGAATCAAGTCTTACAACAGGAGCAAACACCTCAAAATAATCAATACCTACCTTCTGCTTGTAACCTTTTGCTACAAGTCTGGCTTTATAACGATCCACCTCTCCATTGGCTTTGTACTTTGTTTTGTACACCCATTTTACCCCAATGGGTTTCTTTCCTGGTTGAAGGTTTGTCATCTCCCAAGTATCATTCTTTTCAATTAAATGAATCTCATCATTCATGGCTTGTATCCAACCATCATTTGATGATGCTTCATCAAAGCTAACTGGATCACAATCTGCAAACAAAGCGAAATTAACAATTTCTTCATCAGACATGTCATTATCATTTCCAATGACATAATCCGGCAATCGAGCTGGTAACTGTCTTTGTCGTTGTGGACGACTAGATGAAGATTCAGTCATAATTTCATCTCTTGGTGGTTATGTTTGGTGCTTGGTTTTTCAACTTGCTTTGGTGACCAATCCCAAGCTTCATGTTCTTCAAATATAACATCCCTGCTGATCACAATTTTTCCTGTTACCGGATTAAACAACTTAAAACCTTTTGTTTGATGAGAATATCAAATAAAAATACACTTTTCGGATTTATCATCCAATTTCTTTCTCAAAACATCAGGAACATGGGCATAAGCAATACAACCAAACACATTCAAATGTCCAATATTTGCTTTTCTCCCTGTCCATACCTCATATGGTGTTTTTTCCACTGTACACACAGTAGAACACATTTAAGACATAAATCGCACAAGCAGCGGCCTCTGCCCAAAAATATTTAGGCAATTTCTTAGAATGCATCATAGAACTTACCATGTCCATGACTGTTCTATTTTTCCTCTCCGCCACTCCATTCTGCTGAGGAGTATATCTGGCTGTCATCTAAAGTTTGATTCCATTTTTTTCCAGAAAATCATCATAGACAATATACTCAGTTCCTCTGTATGTTCTCAAAGTTTTAATCTCATAACCACTTTGTTTTTCAATATATTTTTTAAAACTTTTAAAAATATCACAGGCATCAGATTTATTTTTAAGAAAATACATCCATGCTTTTTCACTGAAGTCATCAATGAAAGATATATAATGCTTACTACCTCCGTTGGAAGGTTCTTCAACATAACACAAATCCGAATGAATCAGCTGCAGTGGTGTACTTGCCCTCCATGCCTTATTCTTTGGAAATGGATCTCTATGATGTTTCCCCAAAGTACATGACTCACAAACTTTATGAGGATAGTCAATGTCTGGCAATCCCAATACTGACTTATTCTTGGCAAGAAACTTTAAACTACCAAAGTTCAAATGTCCAAATCTTAGATGCCATAACCTTGTATCATCAAAACTCACAGAACTAAAACAAGGTAAACTACCACAATTCATTTTCAGCGGAAACAAACGGTCATTACTCATGTTTACCTTTGCAATGAGTCCTTTCTTTGGATCACTTATTGTGCAAGTTCCTTGATTGAAGACTATGTTATAGCCTTTCTGTGACAACGGTCCAATGCTCAACAAATTATGACGTAAACTAGGCATATAGAATACATCAGAAATAGCATTAGAAGAACCATCTTTTAAAGTGTAAGCGATTCACCTTTTTCCAAAAAATGGTACCTCAGTATTATCTCCAAATTTAACGATTGATATGCGAAATATCCAAATCGAGAACAATTCTTTGTTCCCACACATATGATTACTACAACCAGAAACCAAAATCCAATCATTTTTCTGGTTCTCGTTAGTTCTAAAATTTGCCAATAATGAAGTTTCTAGACTACTATCATTATTTTATGCAACCTTAGTGTGATTCTCTTGATTATTTTTTAAACGACAATGATTTTGATAATGTCCATATTTCTTGCAATTATAACATTGAATTTTCGATTTGTCTTTTGTTCGAAAAAAACATTACTTTGTTCATTATGACTATAATCATTATTATTTCTTTGGTAATTGAAATTACCTCTGCCTCGTCCTCGTCCTCGACCATGGCCTCTAGCATGAAAATTTTGACCACGTTGACTGAATTCAACATGATTCGATAATTCTGCCTTTTGATTTGGCACATTTAGTTGTGCCTGCAAATCTTCCTCAACAATAGCAATAGATTGTTGATTAAGAAAAATTTCATAGGAAAATAACTCATCTTCCAATTGATCTATAGTCAATTCATCAAGATTTCGGGTCGCTTCAATGACCGTTTTCTTCATATGAAATTTCTGCGTCAATGATCTGAGGATTTTCTGCACTACCTGTGCCTCCGTCAGACTCTCGCCATTTGCGCCCATTTTGCTAGCGATATCTCGTACCTTTGCAATAAAATCACCAACTGACTCAGTTGTTCTAATCTGAGCCTACTCGAACTGCCTCCGCAATTCCTGCAAATGAACATTTTTAACTTCAATGTTACCTCAGTTGGCGTTGACTAGGAACATCCACGTCTCTTTTGCTGACTTGGCGTTCATGAATTTATTATAAACGCTTAAATCGACCGCATTATTGAGATAATGACGAGCCAAATGATCATTCTTCTGATTCTTCTCCAACGCTTTTGTCTGAGCCTTATTTAAATTTGTAGTGGCATCTGGAATGTCGTAACCGTTTTCAACGACGTCCCAAATACCGATAACCTTGAAAAAATCTCTCATTTTCTACTCCATTGATCAAAATTATTTTTACCGTCAAAAGTAAAAACGGAACAAGATTGTATAATTTTTTCTCCCACCATAAAAATAATATTGAAAGATGTGCCAAATAATTAATATCAGACAAGATATTAATGTGGCTCTTGTCCACTCAATGAAGCAAGCCTTTAACTTTGCCTACTTTTCTTCCGTATTCTAAACCACTCCTTTTGGTTTGGTAGCTCTGTAGTATCATCATCGAACTTGGATCATCTGTTGTAAAGATGAAATTGCGTGACATCTTTGTGATGTAAAAGCGGTGTCGTTTTACATCACAAATGACGCTGCTTTTGCATGTGTGTGTGTTTTTTTACTCGACCGTAAGCGGCGATGCTCAGCCTCAAAGCGTTGCCATTTTACCGTTACAGCAGCGTCTGCTGTGAATACGCCACAGCAGAGGATCCGATCTCTATCATCATCTTCCTTCCTGTTGCTGTCCAGCTCGGGTTCATTCCTTGGCAGCCTGTGTCTTGATCTAACTGCAATTCAGAGACCTCCCTTTGTGCTTCTGAGTATACTACCCACTTACTGGTTCTGTATTTTGGGTTTTTTTTCTTCTTTCTTTTGATCCTTGACGATACAGGGTTTCACTCCCTCCACGTGTCATCTATCGGTTGGTCATCACATCGTAGATAACGCCAATATATCCATGTCGATGCCAGGTGGAGGCAAGAGCCATCTCATAAACGCCAGAGCTACGACGATCGACTATCGACTACCGAGCAAGCGGTGTGAGGCGACAAGTCCATGAGGACGAGTCCACACGGCTAGCGAAAGCGGGATAACGAGTCAGAGTCGATCACCACAGTCGGAAGTATCGACTCGAGGGCAGGGTCCACACCGGTATCGAGCCCACCCACGCGATAGCTTGGGCAAGGGTCAAGGCCCGTTTAAGTGTAAAGATGACAATAATACAAGCCGACTTAACCTTAGGGTTTAGGCAAGTATTGTCATTATAAATACCCCAATCCAGAACTACGTAAGGCTTGATTCACGAAACTTAACGGAGATACGTAGGCAATTCAAGAGAGCATCTTGAACTCACCGCGATACATAAAAATCCACCCCTCATTCCTCTTTTTGGCATTAGGGTTCTTGTGTGTTCATCACTAGATTAAATTAGGGCTCAAATCATTAAGGTGACATAATTTGTCATCGTCATTGGCGCTAGAAGGAGGCCTTCTATTGATTGAATACGCAAAAACACGATGCCTCCCAAGAAAACCGCATCAAAAGCGCATCTAAAGCGGTCGATCAAGGCTCCCGGATGAATGAGCCGATCGATCCTGATATGCAAGGAGGCGAAGATCCCGCCTTGGATCTTATTCAAAGACGATCCTCGCAGAAACAAGGGAAAAAGATCCGATTTTGAATCTTGTTCAGAGAGACCCAACCAAAAAGAAAAGCAAGCCCTGCTCCGAATATCGGGCGCTTACCAAATCGGTTGGCGAGGGGCAAATTTGGAGGTAATGTCCAGGATAATAGCCGAGGCGATTGATAATATGGGCGCAGCGAAACCCGCCCGAAAGAAGCTATGGCGGAAGGCGGCCAGAAAGATGTAGTGGACAAGCCTAAACAGACTCCTGGGGACGAAGTAAGCGCATCATCTAGCTCAGTGGAAAGGAAGATACGTGAGATCCACCAAAAACACCAGAGAGGGGAGGATGATAGCGCCAGGGAAGAGTTGAATGCAATTTTGGGAAAGAATCAGGTGTCGTTGTGGCTCGAGTCTCCCTTCACGAAGGAGATCGAGAGCTTTCCTAAACCCAAGGGGTTTAAGATACCCAAAATAGAACCTTATGATGGTACCACCGACCGGAGGACCATCTCCATGTAAGTATCTATCGCAAATGAGGTTGGATGGAGCACTGGCACTTAATGCGTTGTCGGGCATTCGAGACACTACTTGTAGGTCGAGCAAGAGAATGGTTCACGGGTTACGACCGTGGTCGATCTCCGCTTTTTCCATGCTCGCTCGAAAGTTTCGAGATGCGTTTATAGTCAACAAGAAGTTTCATCTGAGCGCCACGCACCTCATGAACGTGAGGCAGCAAAGAGATGAGACAGTGATGGAATATTTGAAGAGGTTTAATCTCGAGGCCATTGTTGGGGAGATTTTGCATCATTAAAACAAAAGAAAATTTATAAAACCTATACTACCATGCAAAACTACCTCCTAACCGGCCGAATACCGGGTAGTTGCTAGTAAAGTTGGATAAAGCACGGTATCGATCCTCGGGAAAAGGATGTTGAATCTAATCTAATTAATTCTTCTTTATTAACTAAACCTAAACCTAAACTAAAACGGAAAAATAACTGGACGAAGGATTGTTAGTCCAAAGCCAGGAGAGATAATTGCGGACAAAATAAATAAAACTACATCTACGAAAACAGTAAAACTAACTAACAACTGAACAAACATGAACAAACCATGATCAACCTATTCCCAACAACCATCACCCCACCGAAATCAACAAGATAGACAAACATTCATTCATTAGTTATCTTGGATTATTATCTTTCTAATGAAGCGTTTCCTCTTCCGATTTATCACGCCATTAATTAGTTTACCTTCCGGTCTTAACTAATATCGATACAAATCAAAGATATGGATTGAATCCTAACCTAACAACATTATCCCTCAACTTCCGTTTGTTGGAATAATTATTGTCAATCTCCCTCACGATAATCTAATGAATCTATTAACTTCCGTTATCTAAATTCGATTAACATGCGGCATAAAAACATGAAAGAGAACAAGAACAACATAATGAATTAAACACATGAAAAATCCCATCTTCCGGTAACGGTGATATCCTCAATTCCAATCTAAGATAATCTTGCATCGAATTAATCAAATTGTGATCCTCTCGTAAATCTAGATATTTAACCTACTGAACTTCCGTTATGTATAGATTAAAGATCTACTCTTTCCTATGGTGATCTAAACTACACCGACTTCCGTCATACGGTAGCATCAAATCATGCAATCATCTTCCGATTTATATTGCAAGATACAATTGAACATAGAAAAGAAACAATTATAAATAAAACTTACAAAATATCCATAGAAAGGAATCAAAGTGCTGCAGGAAAAAGGATTACATGGCTGCTCCATGGATGAAAGCTTCAAGCCTTCATCATGCTCGAACAAGAAGGAAAAAGAACAAAATAAAAGACCTAATCGACCCCGATCACCCGAGCACAAGGCTCGGGTGATCGGCCTTGAAACTCCCAAAAAGCGCTGTTTGTCTGCGTAATTTTCATGATGAAAATATGATGTAATTAGGGTTGGAATCGCAGCTGCTTTTATAGAAAAATCAAGTCGGTTGCTCTACAAGAAAGGTGCCGGACGCCCGTCCATAATGTCGGACGCCCGTTCACTATTTTCAGCAACAGCATCCAAACTTGTAACGCTCATATCTCGGGCCTCGTAAGTCGGAATGGAGTGATTCAAAATCCTGTAGAATCCTCTCTTCAAGACCTACAACTCTTCTCTTGAGGTCCAGAGTCAAATCGGTTGTTATCATATCAAGAACTGCGTCGGAAGTCGGGACTACCCGGAATCCTGATTTCCCAACATTCATCTTGATTGATTTCTTTCCTTATATCTTTCAATCTTCCATAACTTTGATTGATCCTTTCCAAGCACGAATTTGGCTCTCTAAAATCCTCTCTCCCATCATCAATGAGTATCTACAACAATAGGAAAACATACCAAATCGTAACGTATTTCCAAAATAACATAAAATCATCAATTACGCACATAAATCGTTACGTTTTGAGATTTAACTATTAAAAACATCATTTACTCAATATTTCAATATAAAGCCCTATTTCTATGAAAATAATACATATACGGGGGAAATTGATATAAAATATATCGTTAAAAACACTATAAATTCACCCTAAACAACACCCCCACACTTAGCTTTTTGCTCGTCCCGAGCAAAACAAAACATAATCAAGCTCGGGAAAAATAAACACTTATGCAAATATAAAGCATATTCAAGTAGTTTAGAAGTTCACCCAAGTGCGTGTGTGCATAGCCATAATAGATTTCCACTAAAACCACACTTGAAATTGATTCAAGCAAAACTAGCCAACATCCCATTTGAATCAGAAATATAAAAACGATTATAACATGCACCTCACAAAACATACATATCACAAAAGATAATAGAATACATCTAGAATCTTTCCGACATACTCGAGAGGATAATCCCTACAAAGATATCTATCGGTTTATATACTGGGGATAAGACTTACGATAACTAAGCTTTTCATTCAATTCATAACACTATTCTCATAAGTTGATTTAATTATTTCACTTAAACACACATTAGAATGAGCTATTGCCTGGTCATAGCGAGAATAGGACATTTCGAGATAATCCCTACCTTACTCCAATCATAAGGCGGCTTTTTCTAAGCTGCCGTGAGCTTTTAGTCATCATAGTGGTATAGGACATACGTGGTATACCCTACCTCACTCAAATCATCGACTAGCTTCCGACACACCCATTTTATTCATTTAATTCAACTTTTTCATTAACAACATTAGTTACGTGTTACTTATCACATTCAAACCTTCGGATATTCACAAAGATGTCATACTTAACTCTAAATACAAACTATTAAAATTTCAAAATTAGTATGGAAGCAAAGAATCATGCGATAATCATCGTAAATCTCTAATCAAATGGGCATAGCTTTAAAACATAGCTCATCATCTACTATGGCAAGTGAAAAAGTAAGTGTCGGGTGAAACAACTAAATTTACTAAATATGCAAAATAACGCACCAATGATATAAAATCTCGAATAAAGATATGCATTGCTTACTCGAGACAAAACAAAAATTTGAGAAAAATTTAGCACTTTTCCATAGAAATATAGTAGTATAGCAAACGAATGTAGATACCACATAAACCATCCTCTCCCCACACTTAAACGACAACATGTCCCCAAGTTGTGCGTAAATAAAGAAAGAAAATACTTAGCTGATTGTAGTTCGAAAGTGGCAAGTCCGGAAGTGGTAGCGAGTCGAGATCAGAAATGCTCGACTAAAGCAAAAGAGATCGTGGACCATCCACCGGAAAAGCGGCTTCATCTAAAATCTCACAATTGCTAATGCAAACACCCCGCACACTTGACAAACATGAAATACCTCGGGAAAGGGAATAGAACATCTGAGCACAAAATAGAATCGCTTCAGATGGAAAAATCAAAGCAGGAAAGTACAGAACATCTAAAGCGTCTAAATATGGAAGTTTGATATAAGCACAAAAGAAATAATAGCTCGAGATGGAAAGATCAACACTTAAACTCGGGACATCTAAGAATAAAGCCACGAAGCTTGTGGAATAATATAGACCACGTGTGCAAACAGAAACATCAAACTCCAACTAATAATGATAGAGGATTATACATGGAAAAGAAGTCGAGAAAGATTTTTTGATTAAGCTCATATAGAGATGGAACATATACATGGAATATTACATGAAGAGTAGGCTAGAGTGCGACTACATGAAATTATACTACAATGCAACCTACATGATATGCGATCCTAAAAATAAAATAAATAAAAATAAATTACGATTGAGCTCAGCCGAGCGGTGTTTCGAGGACAACCCTACGTGACTACGGCCTATCAGAAACTAAAAAAACGAGGTAGTATTACGGAAACCGACATTTAACTACACTCGGGAAAAATAAAAGAAAAATAGAAAAACAATGCAACTAGATGACATGCAACTAAATGATATGCAAAAATAAAAGAAAATAAAAGAAAGAAAACTAGCCCACTAATTTGCAACACGACATGTATATAATAAACGTCTACCAAATAATGACAGGTTACGATAAACGACAGTGCTGTTCATTACATGCAATGTAGACGCGCTTTAAGACTCGTAAAAAGTGATAGCATTATGGAAAACCAACAGTTAGCTATTCTAAACAGATATAACTCATATGGACAGGATGTAGCATACGGAAAACCGACAGTAGCTACCCATATGAGTTACAAAAACAACAAGAAAGCACATAAGTCTCAAAGCTTAAAAGATTCATCACAGCGGTATGTAGCATACGGAAACCGACATTAGCTACTAATTAACACGAAGACCAGTTATAGCATACGAGAACCGACAGTGACTATAACTTGCATAGATGAATCATGCATATAAAAATTAATCAGTTATTTAACATGGATTCGTAGATGGTACAATGGATTGTTTATATAGATACACATAAGGTAAAATAGTAATGATAAAATAGAACACAATAAACCCTAAACTTGGGGAACAAGGTTATTCGCTCCTCTTCAAGAATTGTGCCGTCAATACGCCCCGCAATCCACGTGGGAATGGAATGGACATGGAGATTGGATTTGAGATCGGTGAACCGACAAAGATGCTCGGCGGCTTTGTAAGGATGTCTCGCTAAGCGATCCTTGGACGATATAAATGCAACCTGGAGTTTCTTCATTGCGACAAGCTCGCGAACATGGTGAAAATCAATCTTGATGTGCTTGGTGCGAGCGTGGAAAACAGGGTTGGCCGTGAGATAAGTGGCACCAATGTTGTCGCACCAGAGAACAGGAGGTGAAGACAACGGAACGGACATCTCGGCAAGCAAGGTGGTGATCCATTGAACCTCGGCAGCTGCATGCGATAGAGCCTTATATTCCGCCTCAGTACTACTCTTAGCAACCGTAAGTTGCTGCTTAGACCGCCAGCTAATCAAATTCGGCCCCAAAAAAATGCAATAAGCACCAATAGAACGGCGATCATCAGGATCGAAGCCCGGTCAAGATCAGAATAGGCATGAAAAGCGTAGTAGGGCCCCGAGCGAAGGAGGAGACCATCGGAGATAGTATGTTTTAAATAACGAAGAATGCGCTTGACAGCAGCCCAATGAGCATCCCGAGGGGCATGCATAAATTTGCACACTTTATGAACCGCGAAGGCAATGTCGGGATGCGTGAAGTCGAGGTATTGAAGGCCCCCAACAATCTTTGCGATATAGGGAAGGGTCGGTGAAAGGAGAACCATCTGCAGAAGAACTAAGCCGAAGAGTAGAAGCCATAGGCGTAAGACAAGGCTTGATTTGTCCAAGCCAAAGACGCCGCAATAAGGAAAGAATATATTTCCGTTGAGATAATAGAAGACCGTCGGGGTAGATAAGGCCTCCACGCCGAGAAAGAAGGATAACGGACCCAGGTCTTTAACCGGAAAATGAGAAGAAAGATGCTGGATAGTATCTGTGACTAGCTGCTCAGAGGTACCTGTAATCAAAATGTCATCAACATAAATCAAAACATAGACAGACTGTGCGCCATGCGAGTAGATATATAAGGAAGTGTCCGCCTTGGAAGCACTGAAGCCCTAAAGTCCCGTGAATGGAGGGATGCCATGAGAGATGAGTTTAACGCTTTGGTTCATAATGATACGTGGGACTTGGTTCCTTATTCCCCTAATATGAATGTACTCGGTAATAAATGGGTTTTCCGTATTAAACGGCATGCAAACGGTACTATTGAACGGTATAAGGCCCGTCTTGTTGCTAAGGGATATCATCAGGAGGGTTTATTGTGTTCTATTTTATCATTACTATTTTACCCTTATGTGTATCTATATAAACAATCCATTGTACCAATTATTTAATCAATGAAAAGTATTCGGTGTTTACGTTTCAATATGGTATCGAGCCGTATTACTCGCCCCTCGTGGCTTCTCCCTCCTCCCATAACCGACCTCTCTTCTTCCAAAAAAAAAAAAAAACCTAGCTACTCGATCTTGTCTTCTTCTCTCAAAAAAAAAAAAAAAAAAAAAAAAAAAAACAAATCGCTCCTTTTAATTCATGTCCTCATATCCTTCTCTTTCATAAACAACCCGCTTGCGCGCTCGAATAACCAATAAAAAAACAAACAAACAAACAAACCCGGATCATGAAAGCTTCTCACCGGCAACCATGTCTTCCAGCGAAACTACCCTCCTCTCAACGTCATTGAAACCTCTAAAATCTCTTCCCAATATCCAACTTTCACACCTCTTCTTCGATTCAAATCCTCAAATTAACTCGGCAGAATTTTCCATTATGGAAGGCACAAATCCTTCCATATTTGCGCGTGACAAGGAGTCCAGGTACGTCGACGGATCAATTACCCCACCGCAAAAACGATTATTGAAGATGGAATAACGAAAAACAATCCCGATTATCGCATTGGCTAAAGCAGGATAGTATGATTCTCAAGATGATCACCTCCTCCCCTCTCGGAGGATGTTTCTCTCAAGTATCAAACGCCGCCACCTCCTCCGACATCCGGGATGACTACGAATAACGGACTCTCCTCTCAAAGCCGTGCCAAAATTGTGCATCTTCGCACTCAATTAGCGTCCACTAAAAGAATCTCTCTCGCCACGGATTATTTTTCGAAAATCAAAAGTATCACGGATGAACTCAGCCTCGCCGGTCACCCCATCTCGCCGGACGATATCATTGCCTACCTGTTATCCGGGCTCGGCTCGGACTATGATTCGCTTGTTACATTGTTGTCTACCCGATCAGATTACACACTCGATGAAATATACTCTATGCTGCTCACAACTGAAGCCCGTATTAATCGTAATCAACCCTCCCCGCAACCGACGTCTCTCCCTGCTCCTCCTCCGGCTTCTCCTACAGCGAACTTGACAACTGCAGCTCAAAATTCTGGTCATTATAATCGTGGTCGTGGCTCGTATAATAACCGCGGTAGGGGGCGCAATAATCGCGGTCGTGGTCGTTCCAATTACAATTCGGGACCTTCCCATCAGCTTGCTCCGCCATATTCAGCACCGCCGTACCAGTCCAGCTCAGCTCCTTCCGGCAACCCATCTCCTGCTCCACTCTCCTGCCAGCTTTGCAATCGCATTGGACATACGGTACACACTTGCTGGTATAGATTCGACTCCAACTTTGCTCCTCCGCCACCTCCCCGAGCATATTATACTCATTCCGGTCCTGCCCCTTCCAATGAATGGATTGCTGATACCGGTGCGTCTCATCACACCACAAATAATTATCGCAATCTAAACTTATCTGCTGATGCTTATGATGGTCCAGAAAAACTCCACATCGGTGATGGTACAGGTTTACCTATTACACATTTTGGCTCTCTTACTTTTAATACACCGCATCATTCTTATGTCCTTAATAACGTCCTTGTTGCCCCTTCCCTTTACACTAATTTGCTTTCTGTATCTCAATTTGCTAAGGATAATGATGTCTATTTCGAATTTCACCATAATTATTTTCTTGTAAAGGATTACTCGGGCCACATCCACCATCGGGCTTCCTTAAAGATGGCCTCTACCACTTTTCCAAGACCTTCCACCGGTTCGGCTCAAGCACTTGTTTCCGGTCGTCCTCTATCGCTTCAATGGCACAAGCGTCTTGGTCACTGCTCATATCCTGTCCTTCATCATGCATTGCGTCAAAATAATATCTCGGCTTCCTCCACCACCCCTACATCAGTTTGTGTCGCTTGCCAAATGGCCAAAAGCCATCGCCAGCCCTTGCCATTGTCTTCTTTCACTTCTGCACGTCCTTTAGATTTAATTTACTCTGATGTATGGGGCCCTTGTGCCGAAGACTCTATTTATGGTTCTAAATATTATGTCAGTTTTTTGGATGATCATACAAAGTTTTTGTGGCTTTATCCTTTACATCTTAAGTCTGATGTTGAATCTACGTATATTCAGTTTTGTACATTTGTTGAACGCCAATTTAATGCTAAAATAAAAGCCGTCCAAACTGACTGGGGTGGCGAATATCGCCGCTTACCTCAAATTTTAACCTCCTTCGGCATTGAACACCGTGGGGAGATTTTGCATCATTAAAACAAAAGAAAATTTATAAAACCTATACTACCATGCAAAACTACCTCCTAACCGGCCGAATACCGGGTAGTTGCTAGTAAAGTTGGATAAGTACGGGTATCGATCCTCAGGGAAAAGGGATGTTGAATCTAATCTAATTAATTCTTCTTTATTAACTAAACCTAAACCTAAACTAAAACGGAAAAATAATCGGACTAAGGATTGTTAGTCCAAAGCCGGAGAGATAATTGCGGACAAAATAAATAAAACTACATCTACTAAAAACAGTAAAACTAACTAACAACTGAACAAACATGAACAAACCATGATCAACCTATTCCCAACAACCATCACCCCACCGAAATCAACAAGATAGACAAACATTCATTCATTAGTTATCTTGGATTATTATCTTTTCTAATGAAGCGTTTCCTCTTCCGATTTATCACGCCATTAATTAGTTTACCTTCCGGTCTTAACTAATATCGATACAAATCAAAGATATGGATTGAATCCTAACCTAACAACATTATCCTCAACTTCCGTTTGTTGGAATAATTATTGTCAATCTCCTCACGATAATCTAATGAATCTATTAACTTCCGTTATCTAAATTCGATTAACATGCGGCATAAAAACATGAAAGAGAACAAGAACAACATAATGAATTAAACACATGAAAAATCCCATCTTTCCGTAACGGTGATATCCTCAATTCCAATCTAAGATAATCTTGCATCGAATTAATCAAATTGTGATCCTCTCGTAAATCTAGATATTTAACCTACGAACTTCCGTTATGTATAGATTAAAGATCTACTCTTTCCTATGGTGATCTAAACTACACCGACTTCCGTCATACGGTAGCATCAAATCATGCAATCATCTTCCGATTTATATTGCAAGATACAATTGAACATAGAAAAAGAAACAATTATAAATAAAACTTACAAAATATCCATAGAAAGGAATCAAAGTGCTGCAGAAAAAGGATTACATGGCTGCTCCATGGATGAAAGCTTCAAGCCTTCATCATGCTCGAACAAGAAGGAAAAAGAACAAAATAAAAGACCTAATCTGACCCCGATCACCCGAGCACAAGGCTCGGGTGATCGGCCTTGAAAGCTCCCAAAAAGCGGCTGTTGTCTGCGTAATTTTCGTATGAAAAATATGATGTAATTAGGGTTGGAATCGCAGCTGCTTTTATAGAAAAATCAAGTCGGTTGCTACAGTAAAGGTGCCGGACGCCCGTCCATAATGTCGGACGCCCGTTCACTATTTTCAGCAACAGCATCCAAACTTGTAACGCTCATATCTCGGGCCTCGTAAGTCGGAATGGAGTGATTCAAAATCCTGTAGAATCCTCTCTTCAAGACCTACAACTCTTCTCTTGAGGTCCAGAGTCAAATCGGTTGTTATCATATCAAGAACTGCGTCGGAAGTCAGGACTACCCGAATCCTGATTTCCCAACATTCATCTTGATTGATTTCTTTCCTTATATCTTTCAATCTTCCATAACTTTGATTGATCCTTTCCAAGCACGAATTTGGCTCTCTAAAATCCTCTCTCCCATCATCAATGAGTATCTACAACAATAGGAAAACATACCAAAGCGTAACGTATTTCCAAAATAACATAAAATCATCAATTACGCACATAAATCGTTACGTTTTGAGATTTAACTATTAAAAACATCATTTACTCAATATTTCAATATAAAGCCCTATTTCTATGAAAATAATACATATACGGGGGAAATTGATATAAAATATATCGTTAAAAACACTATAAATTCACCCTAAACAGCCATGCAGGTCAAGGACGCAGATGACCGACTTCAGATCACGTCATTCGTAGGGGGGCTGCGTAACACTAAGTTATACATGAAGTTGAGCAGAGATGTCCCCCATACTATGGACGAATGTGTCAATGTAGTGCATCGATTATGTCAAGGGGAAGAGGCAGTGCGACGGCACACCCAATCCGACTGGATGGAATCCAAGAAAGACACCCGAGGTCCGAATAGGAATCAGTCAAAGAGGCAGGATGTCGAGAGTAAGCCATCGATTTGGGACCGTATCGACACATCCACCTCGCACCGTGGGGCAGAAGGGACCTCACGTGATAAGGACTTTATCCCACTCAATCGACCTCGATCCGAGGTATTGTCGATTATGCTTTCAAAAACTTGGTGAGAAACCACCACCATTGAAGAAACCTCGAGAAAAGAGGAACGCAAGCAAATACTGTGATTTTCACGAGGACATAGGTCATACAACCGAGGATTGTATCGACCTGAAGAGAGATATCGACGTCCGCATTCGGGAAGGAAAGCTAGGCGAAGTTGTTGAGATCTCGGTATGATGGGCCCAGAGGCGTGGGAAATTAAGAGGAAAACTCCGATCAAGACAGGAACCGAGGTCGAGATGCCCAGAGGCGAAGGATCGGTCACCCTGGAGGAATCGATCCCCGGTCGAGAAGGAAACAACAGAGAAAATTTTGGTCGAGATAGGTATGAAGATAATCGACCAGTTAACTATGTCAACACAATCTTTGGTCCTGGTGAGAGTGATAAAGACCAGACCAGCGAAGAGCCAGCTTGTAGCTCGAGAGAGCGCAAACAGCTCAGGTTCATGACAGAAGTCGGATACGGCCCTCGAGATGATATCCCCAAGTCGATGAGTCATAGCGAAGGGTTAGTTATTGAAGCAGTTATTAGCCGAGCCCGTGTATCGAGAGTCTGTATCGATAACGGGAGTGCAGTGAACATCATATATCACTCGGCGTTCCAGGCGATGATGTTGAAAGAAAAGGATCTAGCCCCCATAGCATCTCCCCTGTTTGGATTCACAGGACAAGCAGTCCATCCCATGGGCTCGATAAAGTTACTCACGACAGTTGGTGATGGCGAGAAAGGAAGGACACTTGAATTAAGCTATGTGGTAGTCAAAGCTCCCTCTGCGTACAATGTTATCCTAGGACGACCTGCGCTCTTTGACCTACGTGCTATCATATCGACTTTCCATAATAGTATGAAGTTTCCTACGAGGAACGGTTCCCACGAAGTAAAAGGAGACGTTGAAGTCGCTCGGAGTTGTAACTCTGTTGTCATGAATGGGAAGATGGCGGTTCAACAAGTTTTAATTGAGGAACCGATTCGGAGGAAGAAGAGGAGAAGAGTTGGGTCTCTAGTGGCGCCGTCGAAACGTCCGACTACGGGAAGGAGAGGGCGATCGCGATGCGTGTGTCGGAATTTGGATCCCGAAAAGAAAAATACCGGGCTTTGGTCGAACTTTTAGTCGAGTTGAGAGACATCTTTGCCTGGAAAGCCACCGACATGCAGGATCGTCTACCGACATTGCGATTCATAAACCGAAATTGACCAGGCTAAAAGCGATCAAACAGAAGAAAAGAAATTTTCGTCGGCCGGATCGACTTGGGGCCATCGAGGCGAAGTCGGCAAGTCTTTGGCGACCAAGATAGTGAAAGAGGTGTTCTATCTCGAATGGCTCGCCAACCCAAGTATTAGTCAAGAAACTCGATGGGAGTTGGCGCGCATGTGTAGACTTTCTGATTTGAACAAAGCGTGCCCAAAAGACTCGTATCCACGCCCAAAATCGATAAAAGTTAGTAGATTCAACCATTAATTTTGAAGTTTTGGTTTCTTAGATGCATATAAAGGATACCATCGAGATCTTAATGGATCCTCGAGATGCGGAAAAAGCAGCGTTTATCACGAGTCGGTACCTTCGCTATTTGACCATGCCATTCGGACTAAAGAATTTGGGGCAACATACCAGGAAGGCGATCAACAAGATATTTGCAAGACAAATTGGTAGATGTATGGAAGTTTATGTAGGCGACTTGCTCATCAAGAGTCGATCTATAAGACAATACCTGGTCGATGCTCGAGAGGTCTTTGAGGTATTGAGAGAAACACAGATGAGACTAAACCCGAAGAAGTGTACTTTTGGAGTCAGGTCGGGTAAGTTCTTGGGTTACATGATTTCGAAGGACGGGATTCGAGCGAACCCGGATAAAATTGATACATTAAAGAACATGCCCGCACCACGAAACATCAAGGAAGTACAAAGGCTCACGGGTCGAATGGCAGCTCTCAATAGATTTCTATCGAGATCAGCACAGCGTGCACTACCATTTTTCAAGATACTCCGAAAGGCCAGCCCTTTTCATTGGGATGATGAATGTCAGACAGCCTTTGAAGAGTTGAAGACTTATTTATCAGAATTACCTACCTTAACTTCACCTCGAGACGGGGAAAGATTGTTAGTTTATTTGGCGGTATGCGAGGAGGCAGTGAGTGCGGTCCTAGTTCGAGAAGGGGTGCATGGCCAAGTGCCAATCTACTTTGTCAGCAAGGCTTTGCATGGCCCCGAGGTCCGATACTCGCCAGCCGAGAAGTTAGCATTATGTCTTGTTCATGCCTCGAGAAAGTTGAGGCCCTATTTTCAAGCTCATCCCATTGTGGTAGTCACTGACCAACCACTAAAGCAAATATTGGCAAAACCCGACACCTCAGGTCGATTGGCAAAATGGGTGATTGAAATGGCCCGATATGTTATCGAGTTCGTCCCTCGGATCTGCGATAAAAGCATGTGCCTTAGCGGATTTTCTAGGTGAAAGGATTTCCGTCCAACTCGATCAAGAAAAGCAAAGGCGGAGGAAAATGGACTCTTCAAGTCGATGGAGCATCGAGTAAGGAAAGGCAGGAGCAGGCTCTTCCGGTAAGCCTGAAGGCGAGGAATTCCCGTGACGCTTCTTCGATTCGACTTCAAAGCAACGAACAACGAGGCCGAGTATGAGGCTATGATCACTGGCTTAAAGCTCGCTTTGAAGTTGGGTGTCGAAGATTTGTCGGTTTACAGTGACTCACAGTTAGTGGTCAATCATGTGAAAGGGGAGTATGAGGCTAAGGAAGAAACCATGAAGAATTACTTAGCGGTTGTCCAAAGACTCATACCAAAATTCAAAACGGTTCAATTCGAGCAGGTTCCCCGAAGTCAGAACAAGAGAGCCGATGCGCTCTCCAAGTTGGCCTCAAACTTCATGTCAAGTAAGAAGGTTCTAGTCGAGTTACTGACCGATAGGAGTTACATCGAGACAGAGGCCCAGCCGATTACTCAGCAGGCCACGTGGATGGACTCGATCGCTCTTTACCTCAAAGACGGAATACTACCGGTGATAAGGTACAATCTAGAAAAGTTCGACTACTGATCCACTCGATATCGTTCTTCGACGACATCCTCTATCGGAAATCTTTTGTAAGTCCATGGTTAAGATGTGTATCTCGAAACCGAAGGTGAATATCTCTTGGAAGAAATTCATAGAGGAGCATGTGGAAACCATCTGCGGGGCTAGAATGTTAGCTCGAAAATGCAGATTATTTGGGTATTTTGGCCGTCGATGCAACGAGATGCGAATAGTCTTGTCCAAAAATGCAACACTTGTCAGATTCATGATAATATCTCCCATCAACAAGCGCAAGACATGAATGTCATCTCATCAGCATGGCCATTTGATCAGTGGGGAGTCGATATCGTTGGACCCCTACCTCGAGCTCCGGAAATCTTAAATATGTGGTCGTGGCTGTAGATTACTTCACGAAATGGGTCGAAGCTAAGGCTATACCCGACATCAAAGCCGCAACCGTCAAAAAGTTCTTGTGGGTCGACATTTTGTGCAGATATGGGATCCCTAAGGCTCTGATCTCGGATAATGGTACTCAGTTCGAAGATCGTAAAGTCAGAGAATGGTGCAGTGAATACCATATCGACCAACGATTCACCTCGGTAGCTCATCCACAGCAAGCGGTCAAGTCGAACAAACTAATCGGACAGATCAAGTCGGGTCTAAAAAAGAGACTAGAGGCGAAGGTCGAGATTGGGCGATTCAACTCCCGAGCATCCTATGGTCATATAGGGATGACTCTAATTCATCAACCTGGGAAACTCCTTTTCTTTGGTATATGGGTGTGAAGCGGTGATTCCCGCCGAGATCGGAGTTCCTCTCCTCGAGTTACGCCTACAATGTGGAGACAAATGATCCCGAACTCCGACAAGAAAGGGACAATGTCGAAGAGCGAAGGAGATAGCCTCGGCCCGAATGGCAAGGTATAAGCAGAAGATCTCTCGATTATTACAACTCGAGGCGGGCATCGATACTTCAAGGTCGGTGATTTGGTTCTAAGGAAGAATGAAGCAAGCCGACGGGAGGCGGCCGGAAAATTAACTCAATTGGGAAGGACCTTATCAGATCCTGAAAGTCCACCCCAAAGGGTCTTATCAACTTGGTCGGGCAGATGGAACTACTGTTCCTCGACATTGGCATGCTAACAATCTGAGGAAGTATTATATTTGAGATAAGCTTTACTTTGATGAATCTGTTTACCTTTCAATTCTGAATCTTGTAATAAGTCCATGAGACAATTTTATGAGTATTCTAATAAATTTGTATTTTTTCGAGATGCTTTCTGTGTTTGTTAGGATTTATAGCCAAAACAATACAAGTCCAATGCGACAGAAATGTTAAGGCAAAACAATCGAAAACGAGTAGAGAAATCCGCAGGTCGGACATCTCGATAAAGCCAAAGCAAAGTTAGCCTAATGGGCGACGAATGCAAAGGCATAGAGGCAGTTCGCGAGGTCGGGCCAAAGGTCCAAGCTAAGAGCCGAAGCGAGCCCAAGAGGCAAACAAGGATAAAGCAAAGGATGGTTCACATAGTCGGGCCACCTGTCCCAGTCGAAAGCCGAATGAGCCCGAGTGGCGAAAAAGGCCTAGACAAAGGACGGTTCGCATAGTCAGGCCACCTGTTCCAGTCGAAGGTCGAAAAAGCCTAAGAGGCAAAAAAGACCTAAAACCAGGGACAGTTTACATTAAAATGCTCAGCCTAAAGGTCAAATAAGCCTAAGGGGCAAAAGACTAAGGCAAGCAAGTCGATCTCAAGTGCAATAAGAACCAAGGGTTCATAATACACTTGGGGGGAAATACAACAACAAGTATAGCAAATAAAGTGAATAGCGAGTAGCGAGCAGAGCCAGGAGCTCGACAAGCGAAAGACTAAGAAACATCAAGACAAGCAAAGTGAATTCAAGTCAAGAAAGATGTCAAAATCAAAATCAACCAACTGTCATTACAAAACAAGGCCAGGTCGAAAAGACCAGCCAAAGCTAAAATAAATGTTATTACAAATCAGAAGTTTGAATAGTAAAAGAAGATATAAAAAACATCAAGATCAGGGGTCGGCTTCCGGAGTCGGCTCAGTTGTGGCAGGGGTCGGATCGGCGGCGGTCGGATTGGCAGTAGGGGCAGACGAGGGAGTAGCATACTTTATAGCCAAGGACTCTCCCCGCCGAAACTCCTCGGCAATCGATCATCTGACTTCTCCAGTCGAGATTGTAGAACATAGGCGTCTGGAGAGTCGATATCTCGAAGCTCGGAACGACCTCCTTCATCTGATCCACGGCCAGGGTATATCCACCCATCATCGAAGCCCGCATGATCGCCAGGATCATCTTCAAGGTTGGATGACTTGCGATATTCCATGATGGCCTCGGTCTTAGCCTCTTCGACCTGCGCCTGCGCTCGATAAAGTTCAGCCTGTAGCGCATCTCGATCTTGGCGAGCCTTCCTAGCTTCTTCGTCTGCAGCTTTCTGACACTTCTGCAGCCTCTCATAGTCTTGAGCCAGCTTGAGCAGCTCTCTACCCTGATCTTGCCTTTCATCTCGCAGTCGGTCTAGCTCCTTCTCGGTAGTGGCCGGCTTTGCTTCAAGCGACCACCAACCTACCTTGCAACGAGCTCGAGCTCAAATGACCGATCGTTGCTTCAACTCGTTATATTGATGCTCCACGGCAGAGAGTGCGGCGCTTTTTGCGATGTTGTCTTGGAGTAACCTGCCATTCTCCTTCTTGATCTCGTTCGCCGACTCCCCTGTCTTGGCTAGCCGACGGGCGGCCTCCCGACCAACAAGGGTATGCTACAAAGTAGAAGAACGAGTTAATAAATAAACAGGGCATGGACCTCGAGGAAAACAAATATAAAAGGAAGGATCGACTTACGAGGCGATTCAGCTTCCGCAGAACATAAGACAAGTCTTTGTCACCCACACCAGCGTAATCATCAAAAACCCAGTCCACACCGATTCCTGGCTCGGTAGAGGTCTCAGCAACTTTCTTCCTCTTCGCTTCTCGAAGCTGCTCCTTTACCACCTCGGCAACAGTCAGCCTCTTCTTAGTCCGCGCCGCTTGCTCCTCGACATTAACTTCGACGTTCGAGGTTAAATCGACAAGCTCCTCCTCGTCTTCATCTCGAAGAGAGCCAAATCGGACGGTTAGCTCGCCGGTGGTCGAGGGCACCTCAGTCGTTCTAGCTCCGGCAGACGACTCGATCGCAGCAAGGTTTGTTCTAGGTGGAGGGATGCCCCCCACTCGAGAAGAGGAAGGCACACTGGTCTCAGCCGCTGGCAAGTCGGTTGTGGCCTGACCTTCGAGAGGTGGAGCGGCCACGGCCGTCGACTCAGGAACGCGTTGGGGGTTGGTGACCCTGGAGAATTTGCCCACTGTAATACCGAAAAAAGACAAGTTAGTTCTAACCGACAAACGACAAGTTATCAACTCAGCAAACAATAAGTATGTAAAAACAAGCAAATAAGTAAACATCCTACGATTCTCGTGATCAGGAACATTCAGGCCTACGTATGGCATGGGCCCAGCTTCCTCTAAGCGAGCCGGTGATCTGAGGAGACTCGTGTCTCGAGTACACACCTCGAAATTGTGTCCACTCAAGAGTCGGGCTTCGTGAGAGCTGGTGCCTTCCCAAGCTTGTCTTGTTTCCTCTCTCGACCTCCACTGACCGATATAGGGGTTGTCCAAACCATGACGGAGAAAAAAGAATCGAGGCTTCCACTCCCCGTGAGAAGAAGGCCCTTTCGTAATAAACTCATGGCGATTTGCTCTCCTCTGGAAGGAATACCATAACTTGTCGGGTGTGGCAGCAATCTTGTAGTAGTATCGGAACACGGGCACCAAAAAGCATACCTGGGCCACTCGACACGCTATGATGAACCCCATCAGAGTTCTGACGCCATTCGGGCGAGTTGGGAGACGCTTTATCTCATAATGGTGAAGGATGGCGAGCACGGTGGGCAAAGTGGAAACCTTAGTCCACTCGCCGATTGATTTTCATAAACGATTGCAAAATCCTCGGGGCTCATCCGCGAATCGATGCAAACTGACGGAGTCGATATTCGAACGGAGGATGAACGACGTTATACTTCTACAGATTTCAACAATATCCTCGGAGTAAGTGTACTAAGACACCCTTTTGCACCCTTTCCGTCCATCCTAGTTACTAGTTTTTTAAATTTGGTTAGGGGACGAGGAGGGGAAGCTACTGAGCTCACCGAGTCTCCCGGAGAAGAAGATCGGAGATGAGCGAGTTCGAGGAGATTGGCTATGAAGCGGGTATGTCACTACCCCTATCTGATTCAGTTGCGCTACTATTAGACATGAACAAAATCAAAAGAAAAGATGAAGAACGCTAAGATAAAAGAAATGATCTTACTTGGTGTTTTGGATTTGGAGATTGTGAGAAGAAATAGCAAGCAGGTTTGCAGCGGCGTCTAGCTTCTCTCCTTTTATATGAAAGCAGAAGATTTGCAAATGATTTGAAGAGACGTGGGTTATGGGGGTTATAACCCCTGGAAATCGCGGTAATCAAGGCAATGACGCGTCTTTTGTGGGATTCGAAGCGTTTCGTGGGCTAGATACCATTCCACGTGGATACTAGGCAGTTAGGGTTATGAAAAGGCGGGCTTTCTCCCGCCCAAAGGAAAACCCAACTCGAAGAGGCGATTTCGATGATGAGACCGACCTCGGACGACGGAAGTCGCCTCTCAAGTGCAGGGGCTTATGACGATACATGGTTTCACTCCTCCACGTGTCATCTATCGGTTGGTCATCACACCGTAGTAGATAACGCCAAGATATCCATGTCGATGCCCAGTGGAGAGGCAAGAGCCATCTCATAAACGCCAGGCTACGACGATCGACTATCGACTACCGAAAGCGGTGTGAGGCGACAAGTCCATGAGGACGAGTCCACACCCACTAAAGTGTGGGATAACGAGTCTCAGAGTCGATCACCACAGTCGGAAGTATCGACTTCGAGGGCGTGGTCCACACCATTTGTCCAGCCCACCCACGGCGATAGCTTGGGCAAGGTCAAAGGCCCATTTAAGGGTAAAGATGACAATAATACAAGCCGACTTAACCTTAGGGTTTAGGCAAGTATTGTCATTATAAATACCCCAATCCAGGAACTACGTAAGGCTTGATTCCTGAAACTTAACAGGATACGTAGGCAATTCAAGAGAGCATCTTGAACTCAGCCGCATACATAAAAATCCACCCCCTCATTCCTCTTTTTGGCATTAGGGTTCTTGTGTGTTCATCACTAGATTAAATTAGGGCTCAAATCATTAAGGTGACATAATTTGTCATCGTCAATCCTGAATCAAAAGAATTTAAGAGATTAATTAGAAGTTACAAGAATATTAGAGTCATATCATAGTTTGATGTTTAGCATTAACTATTAGAAATATACAAAACATGTATATCTCTATATATAATGCACAGGAATACACACTTTTTTTCCGTATGTTTCATATAAACTATTGAAAAATATACATTTTCTTCTCTCATGAAGATAAGAGTAACGATATTGTAATATGGGCCTATATATATATATATATGTATATATATAAGAGTCGTATCATAGTTTGATGTTTAGCATAAACTATTAGAAACATACAATACATGTATGTATATATATATATATATATATATATATATATATATATATATATATATATATATATATATAATACACAGTAATACACATGTTTCTTCCCTACGTTTTATATAAACTATTGAAAAATATACATTTTCTTCTCTCATGAGAGATAAAGCTGTATTGTACTTTTCGGCCTGAAAAACGACAAACAGCAAAACACAAAAAAAAAAAAAAACAAAAAGGATAACATTCCAATAAAAGTAATGATTACTTTATTCACCACACGCAACCTATAAGTCATCATTTCACCTTTTTAATAAAATAATATTTTTTTATCGGACACATTAACAGAATATAATATTTACTTTGTATTTCCGTTAAATAAAAATTATTCGTTATTTCACTATTTCTAATTTGCGCATTTTATTTCACTATTATATATTTTAGATTCCTTAAGGCCACTAATAAAATACAGAAACTTATGTAATTTATTTTTTAAGAAACAAACCTACAATATAATTAGGACTAATATGTTACTACAGTTATATGATTCTATATAGTATTAAAAACTACAGAATAGTAAAGTTCAATTTTAACCACAACAAAATAAGATAACGTGTGTCTACTTATTTTTTGGCTTCCCAGTTTAAGACATAGAATAAATAAACAAATAAAGAAGGCAAACACCATAAAAGGGAAAAAAAATATAAAACACATGCTTCCATCATAACATATACTATATAATACACGTATAATACACATATACTATTTTCTTTTTACAAAACACTACTATTTTTTAAACAAGATATAAATTAACAATATTAAATAATTTAATACATACATATATTCAGATGTATATGTATATATGTGTGTATACATGTATATGTGTATATATATATATATATATATATATATATATATATATATATATATATATATATATATATATATATATATATATATATATATATATATATATATATATGCACATACGTTTATTTTTACACATAGATGTACATATAGAGAGAGACCACCTTATTCCAAAATCACCCCCAACTTTTATATACTAAAAAATAATGTGTACTTTATTCTTCATATAACATTTTTAATGAACCTTCATAGAAAAAACATAACTGCATTCCAAATTTACCCCCATCTTGTACTATAAAAAAAAACCCCACCTTCCTACACACAATACTCACACAAACAACTCACCCAAAAGTTTAACTGGTAGTGCTTCTTCTTTAAGTACCTTATTTCTAAGATCATTACACATTTTTTATATTTGTGATTCATCTTTAGATACACTTTAAGTTCAAGGTTCACTTCATTTTCTTTTAAAAAAAAAAAAAAAAAAAAAAAAAAAAAAAAAAAAAAAAAACTATTCAAAAAGCATTCTTTCAATGACTCTTGTTTAGTACAACTTTTAAGTACATGCATGTTTGTGTTTCTACCCCAATAAAGGAAAAGTATGTACATGCATGCAGTACCATGTTTTTACTTAAAATCTCATCCTAAATTAAGGTTTGCAAAGTAATGCATATTCTGTTTTGCTATGTTTTGGCTCTATTCTTTCCCAGAACAGGGCTTTTATGATTTTGCTATTATTTTCCTTTTCAGGCCATTTATTTTAAAATGAGGTTCTACAGGAAAAATGATGTAATATCATTACAATGCTTCTCTTGATTCTTACAACTTTTAGGTGCATGCACGTATCACAATGATATTCTCAAATAAAATTCAGGTTTCGTAAAATAGTGTCTGATATTGTTTTCTTATGCTTCTGTATGGATGGTGATGCTCTCTACCTTTGTATGGATGTGTTAAAATGATCACATCAAAAAGAAGCATCAAACTGTATCCTAAAAGCATCAATGAAGACATTTTTATATATGCTTTGTATGAATACACATTTTGTTTTTTTTGTGATTTATCTTAACATGCATTTTATATTGGTCGTTCAGCTCATTTTCTTCTCCAAAAGTATGAAAAACTATTCAAATAGCATTCTTTCAGTGAATCTCTTGTTCATTACAACTTTTAGGTACATGCATGTGAATCTCTTGTTTATTAAAACCTTTAAGTACATGCAGGTTTGTGCTTCTACCTCCAAAAAAAGAAAAAGTATATACATGTATGCAGTACCATATATGTTTCTTGGTTAACAATGACACCCTCAACCTAAATTAATGTTTACAACATGATGCATATTATTGTTTGGCTATGGCTTTGCCTCTATATTCTCCCAGAACAAGGCTTATACGATTTTCCTATTATTTTTCTTTTCAGATCATGAATTTCAATATGAGCTTCTACGATCACTATCCAGTCATCGATTTTGAAACATCCGGAGGAATCAAAATTGCCTACGCACCTGAAGCGGAGCCCTTTACCCAACAACCACCACTGTGTGGCACTTACCCCTGACTACATGATCAAGGGTGTTGCAGAGGAGAGAGACAAGCTTTACAATCAAATGCAAAGGTACAAGGTAAAAGACCAGAACAAAGGTATGGAGGTTGCCAAACTGAAGCAGAAGAACCGCAGGTTAGCTCGACAGATGCTAGCTTATAAGCGAAAGGTGAACATCTAGAGAAGTCGGGAGAAAGTATGAGGCAACAAAGACAACAACAAAACCACACTTTCTTCCACTATCAGACACCACCATCACCACCGAATAATGCTTACACTCCTTTTTTTCAATAGCTATGAAGTGATTCCGATTGGTGTGTTTCGTAGGCGCGTATTAAACTGTTGGGGTCTATGTATGCGTGAAAAATATTGGGCAAATTTTGCTGCATTTTGGTTTTGGTTGATCATGCCCTTCCCTTTCCATCATTTCAGGCTTTTTACCAGTTTCTACTGTCTGTATGTGTTTCTATGTTTTGATTTCTATGTACCAGGGTTTATAGTGTTCTAATGTAAGTTATGAATTCTTTTCTCCCGGTTATGGCCATTTTCTGTCTTCCGTACAACACTGCTTTAAAATTAAGAAAAATGAAACAATTGAATAAATTTTAAAATAAATAAAAAACACTTACGAGAATATGCAAGCATTCTAAAAAATCGTGGCGGTGGGTTTGATGAAAACACAGAAAGAGCTTCAAATGAGAAACGGATGACCAATTTTTACCATCACCCACTCCATTGCATCCTCCACTCCAATTTCCTTAATTTCTTCTTCCATGAAAAGCAAACCCATGAAATAGACACACATCTGGGCAATTAAAAATCACCAATAGACACTGTGAACAATTGAAAATCTTTAAGAAATCTCTGCAACTACCTTCCGGCTTCCACTGCACTTTCGATGAAACCCACCTAATTTTTTTAGAAAATCGGATACTTAGAACAAGTCTAAACTAAAGTTGTGTTTTTTTGGTGATTTGCAAAATCAGCTCTGATGTAGGGTTTTTAGATTCAGGAAGAGAAAGACAGCAAGGAGGAGGAGGACGGAGGACGGAGGACGGAGGACGGAGGACAGAGGACAGAGGATAAAAAGGAAAGAGGATGAGAGAAGTGTCAGACCTCAAATAACCCAAATACCTACCCCATTTCTTTTGCTCCAGTCATTTTGTTATTGGAATAGAAAAGAGTACTTTTTATCTATAAAAAAAAAAGTTTACTTTTAATCGAGTATTACCTCCTTCCTAAAATAAGTCTCATATTTTTAGGTTTCACATATATTAAGAAATGTAATTAATGTGTTTTATTTTATATTATATTGATATATTTACCCTTCACAAATAATAAATGTTTGTTTTGAGATATGAAATAATTGCCATAAATAAATGTTGGGCCAAGGTTATCTTTGAAAAATAAGCATTAAATGATACATTGGTAATATAAAGTGACACTTTTTATAGGACAATTGTTTTCTAAAATGTGGACACTTATTTTGGGACGGAGATAATAGTCTGTTTCATTTGTTTTTTTACACATCTTTTAATTTTTGGCACACGCTATCTTAAATTTACTAGCATTATTTAATCAAAGACAAACCAAATAATTATGTTCTTAATCTATACAAAAAAACAACGATGTGGGCATGGGCCGTGCATCGCACGGCTCTCTCACTAACTAGTAAAGGTTAAACGAGGGAAAATCGTAAAATTGGTCCCGTAACTTTGGGAATGTATCAATTTTAGTCCCATACGATTTTTATTGATCGATTTTGGTCCCGTAACTTAAAAAAATACATCAATTTTAGGACACTTGTAATTTCCGACAACTTTTTTAAAATTTCTGACCAGTTTGCCACGTGTGCTGCTGATTGGACAATGCTGACTTTGACAATTTTGCCACGTAAACAGATGAAAAAAATAAAATAAATAAAATAAAATAAGCACTCATATCATTCATCGACAATTTTGTTTCATCTTCCATCGGTCTTCCTCGTTCTTTAATCACGCTACCCTCTTCATGGATTACTTCCCCAAAATCTGCAAAACCTAATGCCCATCCCTACAAAATCAAAGCAGATTCGTTCATCATCACATCCTTTTCCCGAAAAAAAGAAGAAGAAGGTTTTAAGTGTTCAAAACAACGGTCCCAATCAATGTCTCTCCCGCATTGACATAAATAATCACCAATTTCAGCATAAAATTGTGTTCTTCAGCATATTCACCAATTTTAGCATACAATCAAACTTTGAAATATAAATAATACTAGTAGCTTCAAAAGCTTCAAATCGATGAAAAAAGCGAAAAGAAAAATAAAACCACTCACCAATGAATGACACCGAATGATCCAAAGAATTATTGTGCCTTTGCATCACCACCCTAGTGATTTCCTGTCCTTGTCTCAATTAGAAAAGCAAAAGCGCTGTATTTTTTTTTAAGGAAAAGGATTTGACGATGAATGAATTTGCATTTTTAGAGAAGGGCATTAGGTTCTGCAGATCTTGGAGGAGTATTCCATAGAAACGGCGGCGTGATTAAGGAGAAAGAACGATGAAGCCGAATTGTCTATTAAGGACATTAAGTGTGTTTTTATTTTATCTTGTCATCTGTCTACGTGGCAAATTGTCCAAGTCAATATTGTCCAATCAGCAGCACCCGTGGTAAACGGGTAGGAAAATTTAAAAAAGTCGCCGGAAATTACAATTGTCCTGAAATTGTTATGTTTTTTTAAGTTACAGGACGAAAATCGATCAATTTGAATTGTATGGGACCAAATTGATTCCTTCCCAAAATTACGGGACCAATTTTGCAATTTTCCCATTAAAGAGATGGGCTTTAATGGAGAAAGAAGTTGCGACTGCAACTTTTTGAAAGACCTCACCGGAAAACCAATCTCGGTCGGAGGTAATGGCTCAACCTTGCTCTGCTACCAATTGTAGAAACACAACTCAATGTTTCAATGGATTCAACACAAACAAAGACACACTTTGTATTATAGAAAGCTCAGTTCTTAAGCTTCTCACTTGGTTGATACAATAACAATGGTGAAGATGGCTATTAATAGCCAAATACACAAAGTGTAAACACAAACAAGTCAATAATTTATACTACACATGTTGTAATATTTTGTCAAACTAATGTACTTGAAAAGTCTTTGGACGGTGCGGCCATTGATCTACACTCATAGAGATTTTGTTCACATCTTTACAATGGGGCACCATTCTTGCTATTTGTTCCATGTTATACACCCTTACCTAATCATTAGTGTAAAGCTGGCAAAATTGCAATTTCAGTCCCGTAAGTTGCCTTTTTTAGTCTGAACCCGTTTTTACTCCAATCACAATTTTAGTCCTATACGTTGGGTTTTTTTTTACATATTCCATACATGCTACACACCCTTATCTTATCATTAGTGTAAAAGTAGACAAAATTGCAATTTTAGTCCTGTAAGTTGGCTCGTTTTGAGTGTAATCCCGTTTTTACTTCAATCACGGTCTTAATCCTATAAGTTGCTTTTTTTATTTACAATTTTAGCCTTTTCTCTCCGGAGCCGGCAAAATTAGGATTTTAGTCCTCTAAGTTGGCCTATTTTGGATTTTAGTCCTGCTCCTGCTCCGGTGAGGAAAATAGTCCTCTAAGTTGGCTTTTTTTTTTGGATTTTAGTCCTATCCGCCGGATATTGCTGACTGGGCACCGGAATATTTTAAAATTGAAGACGTGGCTGCTACTAGGCTGCCACGTGGGATCCTACATGGCTTGTGGGTCCCATTTCTCCTACATTTACTAAAATTAAAAAGTTTAAGGAAGAATGATTTGAACCGACAACCTTGTGGTAAAATACCAAGCAGTTTAACATCCAAGCTATAACTTCAATATATATATTATGACACAAGTAATTACTTATGCACAATAACATTTCTTCCAACATTGCATGTGCCTAATTTAAATAAACTTATTTACAAAATTAATTTTACTGTAGATGATATATATATTATATATAAGAGCTCTTGCATTGTTTTTTTTTTTTTTTGTTTTTTTTTATAACCTATTATTCTTATTATTGTTATTATTAATGTAAGTCGACCTTACATTACCAGAAGAGTAATAATTATAAATTTTTTTCTTATCTTACTATTAATTTGTATATATTCGGTCAACTTTTTTAATATCATAATTATTACATTAATTAATGATAATCAAATTGTATATCAAACACTATAGTCTTTTTTGAGAACCAAACATTATAGTCTAATATATTTAATCACTGTGTTTCAAAAAAAATTTAATCACTTTATTAATGTATATGATAATTCTAAATCCACTTACATTTAGGGACGTAGATAGTATTTTTTTTTTATAAAAAAGAACTACATCAAATTAACAAGGAAAATTAAACCAAAGGAAACCATATTATGCATAAGTAATAAATATTGTCATAGTATAAACATTAAAGTTGCAGCTTAGATGGCAGAGTGCTTGATAGTTTACCACTAAGTCGCTAGTTTGAATCCTTCATGCATCAACTTTTTATTTTTAGTAAATGGAGTAGAAATGGGACCCACCGCCACTTAGATCCAACATGTCATATGATGTGGCGTCCATATAAGTTATTTTTTATGATTCCGGTTTCCCGTCAGCATAAACCGGCGAATAGGACTAAAATCCAAAAAAAAAAACCAAATTAGATGACTATTTTCCTCACCGGAGTAGGAGCAGGACTAAAATCCAAAATAGGCCAACGTAGAGGACTAAAATCCTAATTTTGCCTATACTTATAACACATGTAGTATGTGACATATATAACGTGTCACATAAAATATTTATACGTACATATGCTCTCTCAAAACTCGTTTGCAGGGCCGCCCCAACAATAAGGCCATCGAGACGGTGGTCTTAGGCCCAACGGTGCCTGGGGGTCAAAAAAAAAAATTCGTGTAGATCCAACCTAATATAATGTTTTTTTTTTAATTTAAATTGATAAAGGCCCAAAGGAAATTTATGAACCGATAAGGCCCAAAAAAATTTACTTAATTTAATTCGAATCGATAAGTATGAAATTTCAAAATAAAAGAGCACAATTCGACGACTTTGCCTTATGCCTAAAAAATTGCAAGGCCGGCCCTGCTCGTTTGCTAACTGAATTTATCGCAACGAAGAGTCTTGACAAAATTTATTTTTGTTGACAGCGCCAACTTCTGAATAATACCCTAGATCTTTTTTATCCAGATTCGACTTCTGAATATCCTTAGATTTTTGGCGGCCAGATTCTTTTTTCCTCATCAATAGAATAAAAGGAAGTAATTGAAACACAGATGCATGTCAACCAATGTAGCGGGAGGCAATGCAACATAGACGTCATCCAAATTCTCTCCCAAAATTTAGACTTTCTTTCATCTTCACCCCATACATTCATCTTAATTTTTCACCCCATTCATCTTCATTCTCTCCCAATAATTCGAATTTCCACATACGAATTTTGTGCTTTCAAATTTTTCATCCCATTCATATTCATTCCATACAAATTTTTCAGATTAATTGGAGACTTTCATAAAAGAAAATTCGACTTTCTCCATTGAAGCATTCGATGGTTTGAATTGGAAGCATCATTTCAATTTCTCAAAACGATTTAAAGGTTAATTTCATGTTAATTCTTCTTCATTCCACTTAAATTTTCTGTTTCCATACAATTACTCTCTAAAATTTCGACTTTGATTCAAAAAAAAAAAAAAAAAAAAAAAAAAAAAAAAAAATCCGACTTTCTCCATTGTAGGTTCGAGGAACGATTGAAAAAACGATTCGAAGGTTCAAATTCGAAGCAAAATTTCAGTTTTTTGAAGGTTCAAATTCCAGTTTTCCGAAGAACGATTTGAAGGTTTGAATTTCTCCACCATCTCGGTAAATTTCGTTTTTATTTTTATTTTTATTAATGTTTTAGTATAAGATTGCTATGAAGATGCTTTGAATGTTTATTCTATCTTGCTGCTGCGATTTAATTTCTCAATCTTTTGCTAGTTTGAAATCCTCAATTTTTGCTAATTGTACGCCTATCCTAAGGTTAGAAGGATTACATTATGGACATCTATTAAGTATTAACTGGGAGGGGTTCTGCCTGCAAGCCCTTTCGATCAGGGTGTGCCTGCTCTTCTTGTTTTTTTGATGTTTTAGCATTTAGCAATATATGTGTAACTTGACATTATTTTTATAGATTGAGGTAAACTCTAGCCAGTGGATTGTCCCTACACACAATAGAAAAGCAAAAAGAAACAACTATAGGGGAGGATTTGCGAGCGTGGTCCTGTTGAGTAATGCTCTTAATTTACCTCGGTTTAAAGACAACAAGCTGGAAGACCGTATTAAAAATTCTCAGTTGGGTCCGATGTATTCAAGTCTTTTAAATTTTAAATTCTTTTCTACTGTGATATATAACACTTTGGTCCATTCTGTTCAATCTGAGGTGGATGATGAGATGTTTAGGTTCGGTGATACAACATGCCGCTTGGCAAAAAAATTAATAAATGGAGTGGAAGGACAAAAGAATATTTTCATTATTATAAAGATAAAAATCACAATTATTACTTTAAAATCATTCTTCACGTGTTAATGTTCTTTTGTGTTTCATAAATTATACTTCATATTTACTCTATTCCACATTTATTACTTTATATTTATTCTTCATAATTATTATTTTTGTCTTATTAAATTACATTTTCTTCTATCCGATTTTTGATAATTTTGTCTTACGGACAAAATCTAATATATATATATATATATATATATATATATATATATATATATATATATATATATGTGTGTGTGTGTGTGTGTGTGTGTGTGTGAACTCTTAACGAATAACTAAAAGAACATCTATTAAAACTCAAAGCCCTAAATTATGAAATTTAAACGACATTTTAGGAAGTCCTAGGCAGGGCATTGGTTTCAACTAACATTGTACGAAAGTGATAATAATAATAATAATAATAATAATAATAATAATAATAATAATAATAATAATAATAATAATAAAACAAAAAAATTGCAGCCCCTTAAATTAGATGATATGATATCAACTCATAACTTTTTTATCATCAATAATGTTAAATAATCATTCTACAACATATAAGATAATGGCGTGGCACAATATCATTTATAAATAACAAAATTAGGGAACCGTAACTAAATTTGAAAGGCATTGGTAAAAGATTTTTTGACACTTTTAGGATCTCATGTTTTAACATTGTCTTAAAATTGACTCTTATCTTTTAAAATGACAGTTTTAGGACTTAATGTTTGTGTTTTTTTTCACTTTTAGGACAATTTCGAAAATTCCATCCAACTTAACATGTTGGAAACGTTAAGATCCAGGCTGACAGATCCTACACGTTACGACAATAATCAGATTTTATGACAATAATATTGTAGTAAAATTTCTCTTTTACGACAATATTATTGTCATAAAAGTTTTACGATAATATTGTCGTAAAGAGAAATTTTACGACAATATTATCATCATAAAATTTATTCTTCCGACAATAATATTATTGTCGTTAAAACTTTACGACAATATTATTGTCGTAACGCGTTAAGATTGACGGAATTTTGAAATTGTTCTAAAAGTAAAATAATAATTAAAAAAACATGAAGTTCCAAATCTGTAATTTTAAAAGATAAAGCACGAATTTGAAATAATGTTAAAAATGAGATCCTAAAATTAAATGTCAAAACCCTTGGTAAAAACATGAAACCGTACAAAACTAAACTTAAATATTCTAACAAACATTTAAATGTTTCAACAAGAAATAATAATGTCATGAAACGGGACCTAGAAAAAGAAATAACAAACAATAATATTGTAATGAAACGGAACAAAGGAAAAAAAAAAAAAAAAAAAAAAAAAAGTTGAAAGGGAAATATCAAACAATAATAATGCTGAGAAGAAAGTTATTAAAAAGAAACGGTCTATTAATTGATTCGACCTCCATTGCTGCACTACACTGCTAATTCGATCTCGTCGTCTGTAACACTGGTGACTCGATGGCTCACACGATAGCGATAGAGAAGTTCCAGGATAAAACTTATGGCCAAAACGACAGAAAAAACAGTGAAAACACCTACAACCTTGTATATGTATGCCGGAAACTTTGCTTCAATGAGATCTCTTCCGGACACGAGAAGATACACGCATGTCCAAACGTTTAACAAGCAAGATAACAATCCAAAACATTCATTGCCTTTGTCTCGACGAGGTAAGATCATGAAAATCAAAGCCCAAATCACCACAGATTGAACACTAAGGAAAGCAAAAAACTGAGCAGTAGAAGAATATGGGGCTATAACGACTAAAATAATACTCATCAACAGGCTAGGTACGAGGACAAAGAGATGATAAACTCGGAGTCTTAGCCCGTAGATTTCATTGTCGTCGTGATGTTGTTCTTGTTCCATGGTAATGGCGGGACTGGGATTCTCTGCAATATAATTGATATTGATTGCTGCCATGTAGTTGAATTGTTACGATAAATTCGTTTGGTGGCCGGGATTTGATTGCGAAATTTAGAGACGTACGAGCTTGGTTGTATAATTTGATTCTGATTAAGTCTATCTAGTTATCCCCAATCTACCTGTTACCTTGTCCGAGTATTAGTGGGAAATTGCTTTTCTTTATTTTTTTTATTACTAATTTCCGCCTAAATTTAGGTAAATCTCATTCCATCATTATTAGTTGTTAATTATCGACAAACGTAATGTACAAAAAAAAAAAAAAATATTAATAATAATAAATTCCCGAGATAGTGTTATTTTTAATAATAATAAAACGTACTCCGTAATTGTTTTTTTTTTTTAAATAACAATTTCCTACTTTACTTAGATATAGGAGATACTATCTTCTAGTTACCTTGTCCGAGTATTACTTGGAAATTTCATTTTAACATTTTCTTTTTATTATTACTCATTTCTGGATAAATTTAGGTAAATAATTGATATATATATATATATATATATATATATATATATATATATATATATATATATATATATATATATATATATAAGAGAGTAACCCAGCAAATACGATCTTGGATAACGTTTATTTTGAAAAGTCGATATGTGTATGTAGAAATTTGTAGATAATGTATTAATGTAAGAGATATTTAAGTCATGTTGTAACTGAAGTCGGAGTCTTGATATCAAGTATGAAGTCGGAGTCTTGATATCAAGACACAAAACTAAATCCCCAAAACCTAATTTCAACTAAACAAACAGATTTTATCTAAAATAATAATAATATAAAAAAAAAAAAAACTAAACAAACAGATTAATCAACAAAAACACTTTTAATCGACCAGATTCATCCAAAACTCTCAACACCCAAATCCATAAAGAGTATGTCGCTACCTTTTAGAGCAAAAACCACATCCATAGCAGTAATAGTTTTACGGCGATAATTGAAACTCTATGCACAGTCGGTCTCCGCCAAACCATTGAAGAACTGTTTTGCATTATAGTCTGCCTTGGATTTATGCATGCATTCTAGGTTCAACGTGTACGGATATGTGGGTACGGATACACAAACCGTAAGATCATACTTTCTCAGGCTTACCCATCCATTTCACCTCACCACCAAGCTGCTTCTCATATGCAGCAGGCAATGTTCCTATAATTCAAGAAACCAAATTCATAGCATTATCCAATTTTAAAAAACATGGAAAGGGCAAATTTTCCATTATGAAAGAGGTTTTTTCGTATAATAGCAGAACACAACACATTCATTACATTTCTTAATCAGTGTGAAAAGCCAAAAAAAAAATAGCGCCATTTTTTTTTTAGAGACATGGGTAATATATGGGACCTCTATCGTTCCAGGTCACATGCATGCAAGACCGTCCTAAAGCAGAAAACAGTGGATCGTCTCTCCTGCTTACAGATACAAAGAAGATAAGGATATCATTATCGCTACACACCATTAACAACAACTTTAAAGGACTCGAGCATTACGTGATTACGTCTCGTCAATGAATTTTTTTATAGATTAGGACAGTGAAATCTTTTAGATGATACAGTTTGTGGCTTTATCCAGAATTCCTTGATTTCACTCTCAACATGTGACAAAGAATCGATATAAAGTCTTATATACATACGAAAAAGTATTGCGTCTCTGTAAATCTTCAAGCTCAAATTTACTAAATTAAAAAGTGAGAAAAGTATCATCACCAGACTACAATGACAGAAAACTTTCATTCAGAGAAAATAACTAAATCCGAAAGTTGAGTGATTCTAGAATAAAATGATTAACCTTTTTAGATTCTGATATGTGAACTCGCCAATGGTTATGGCCCCAACAAAGCGAGAGGGATCAAATCCAAAGCTCTTTAACTTTTCCATAGCCGTAGATGCACGTCTAGATGAATTGCTTATGATCACCATCTTAGCTCCGCAAGCAGCCAACTT
The DNA here is from genome assembly GCA_026214975.1 of Gentiana macrophylla. Classification (NCBI taxonomy): domain Eukaryota; kingdom Viridiplantae; phylum Streptophyta; class Magnoliopsida; order Gentianales; family Gentianaceae; genus Gentiana; species Gentiana macrophylla. The sequence goes on along the minus strand of CM047812.1, from coordinate 12,340,969 downwards.
TTCCACTATTGGGGATTTTTTTCAAACAGAAATCATGCTACATGAGTAATAAACTAATCACCAATAAATTCAAGACCTTGCTAAAATATAAAGAGATGCATCTAAACAGATCTGTAGAAAATGCAGTGAAATGCAGTCAATTTTCATGAGAGTAAGTATTATAAGACTTTCATACCTCCAAATCTCACTGCAACTCCAACACTTAATTGATGAATTCTCAAAAACCATATGCAGGCCTGCCGGAGTCGGCCATGAAAGCAGACTGTCGTGAGGAAGGAAATTTGTCGGGTAAGCAATGGAAGGACTGCTGCAGATGGGTTTAACACAGGTGGAGCGGCTCGGATCTGTATGGCTTGTCGGAAGGATTCTGGCAATGTAGAGGAAGAAAAAACCAGGAAGAAGAAGAAGAAGGGATAATTAGTAAAGAAGGGTGTTTTGGAAAAAAAGTTTGGAAAAAAGGTTGTTTTGGATTTTAGTGAAGTTTGACCCGCGATTTTCTCCCATTTTCACAATGTATGCACGATCTTAAGGGCTTCAAATCCTAAGGGTCTTCCCAAATAGGGTTTTAGTTTGCTCAAAAACACCTAAAACGGGATAAAAATTCAAATTTTAGACACCTGTTTTTTTCAAAAATTTTGGTCAAAGACCTGTTTTTACTGAATGTCCCGAAGAAGAAAGGGGAGGAGTCAGAACCTTTTTTCTTTTATGAAACTGAACTGAAATGGGTTAATTTATAAAATGGAGATGGGGTTAAATTTGTCCAATAACATTTATTTTGTCCTCATAATTAATGTTCTTTTAAACATGTCCTAAGTGCCTAATTAAGACTTGGAATTTTAATTTATTTTTGTAATTGGGCCATTAATTAATACATATTATATGGGCCATGAATTTTATTTTATTTTTTGTCATTGGGCCTTAAATTATTTTATACACATTATATTGTGATAGTTGAGATTGGACCTAAACATTTTGTTTTTTAAACAAAACACGTAATTGGAGGCATGCCCAAATGGTAGGCCTTCATGGTCTCTCAAGAATGGCGTTGCAGGAATTTCGATGAGGCTGGAAATTTATCATTTTTTTCCCGTATCACACATATATTTGTATATTTACCTCTATGTATGTAATTATAGAAGAATGAGATAAAAAAATAGGGGTCGATGATAAAAATAAGTGTCGATTATACATAGATATGCGTTTATTAAAAAAAAATCTCCACCGTAGTTTAAAAAAAATTTATATTTTAGGAAGTGCAGACCATGGCATGAGCTCATGGAGTGAAGCACTGTTCTCTCCTGGCCCACCTAATCGGTGGGTTGGCCATACTCAATATCATACCACAAGTCATTGTGAAAGTGAAAACAAAGGCGTTTTTTTTCATTACCATTGAGGCCCATGCAATGGTTGTGGGGGTGGTCCGACTCCAGATTGTTCCATGCATGGTAATATTTGTGTTTAGGAGCAGTCCATCGGACGATCCCTTAAATGGGGATGAGATCAGTTTAACGATATGTCTAATTTCGATTGTTTAAAGAAAAACGACGCTGCGTTTCACGCATGTGTTTTATTTATTAAAGAAAATAAAATAAAAATAAAACCAAAACCAAAAAAATAAAACACACATAAACGACGTCGCTTTTACTTGCACACCTTAATCAAATTACTGTATAAATTGGGACAGTGATCTCATCCCCCTTAAATGGGTCAGAAGTCCCTATTTATATATCTTTCCCTTGCCATGTTCTTTCCTGGACAACTATTCACGGCGGAATAATTGTAGGGGAAATTTGAATTATACCCTATTTTTGAAAATTAAAACTTAATGTACGCCCCTGAATTTCAACATCCACATCAATCCCCCACCTAAAAATGAGCCATACCGCCCATTTTTCGCCCTACCCACTGCCCATCTCCGCCCTCCCAACCGCCCATCTCACCGCCCTCGATGGGCGGTCCAGCCCATTTCCTTCCAAAATACCGCCCAATTTTTCGAAAATTTTCAGCCCAAATGATCCAAACCGTCCAATTCCTCCCATTTGAACCAAATTTTCAAAATTTCACTCTCTCTCACATTTCTCGAGTTCTCAAAGCTTCTATCAAACTTTTTTTCTTTATGAATCAATCTTTAATCAAACATTTGTATCACAATTTCGAGTTTCCCCAAGATGAACCTACATTTGTATCACGATTTCGAGTCAGCCAAATACAAAAGATGATAAAATTCAATTGCAAATAATGACAAATGAGGAAGAAGATGGAAGAAGATTAAACGGGTTATACAAAGTGTGGAAATTGGAAGGGTGGAAAATGCAAAGTGTAAGAAACTGGGGAAAGTCATTTTACATGCCCACGTTTTTTTTTTCACTAAATGGAGGAGAAATGAGATACACAGCCATATAGGATCCAACACGCTGAAATTTAGTGGTAATCGCGTAAGTTAATTTTAAAAGAATCCAGGTGTCGAGTAAGCAATTTTGCTCACCAGAGCCGGAATAGGACTAAAATCCTTAGAAGACAAGTTACGGGACCATTTTTACAATTTTGTCCAAAATTAGAGTATATTCAAATTTCCCCAAAATTGTACTACCTCTGTCCCAAAATGTTAGTCCTTTTAGGCCTTTTCAGACATACTAAAAAAGTTGGTTAAATTTGTTATTTATCATTAATTTTGATTAAAAAAGACTTAAATGACCTTTTATTGGTATTAATGCAAAATAATAAAAAGTGGTTGAATATATAATAAATGAAGGGTAGAAGGAGAAAGATGTAATAAATACTTTATTGGTTTTGTAAATAGACATATATTTTGAGACAAAACTAAAAAGCTAAAAGGATTTGCATTTTAAGACGGAGGTAGTACTCATTTTTTCTGCAGAAATTTCACACTCTCTTTCGGAGCCTCTTCCATCCAGACATACTGATGAGCTCACTCAAAATAAATTTTCCAAACACAAAATACAATATAATATGAATAGGGATAAATACATAAAATAAAAAATCGTTAAATTCTATGTATCATTACCCCATTGTAAAAGCCTGTAAATAATGTCGTGTATGATTGTTGTACTTGACCACTTGTTTTATGTTAGTGTCTTACTCATTTTCCATTTCTTATGACAAATAATAAAAAACGCATTTTTATTGTCAAATTTCTATAAATTCTGAGCCTAAAATAATGCAAACGAACTTGCCAAAAAATGTTTTCTAAACAGTTTAGACTATCTCCAACAACAATCCTTTATATCACCCTCTAACTGTATCGTTCTCCGTTTCAGTTTTATCTTTTTAACACTTTATAAATTAATCTACTCCAACAAACACACTTTATACAATCCTCTTAAAACATTTTTTTCCCTTCATCTTATATATAACAAACAAAATCATACGATGAACATCCAATATTTTTTTACTCTATTATTTTTTCCAGTATTTTTGTTACATTATTTTCATGTTTATAATTATACACGATATAATATAATATTTCAGAGAAAAAACATTCACTCCAATAAATACCCTTTATACAATCCTTCAAACACCTCATCCTTCAACTAACATACTAACCACAACTTTTTCTCTTTTTTTTTTTTGAGAAAACCTTTTGTAATATTCATCAACCAGAACTGATAACAGATATATTGATACCTATTATGCAGGAAAAGAGCATAGAAGAATAAAAAGAATAAAAAGAAGAAAAAGGGCTACCGGTTAAATTGAAAAGCTTGCAATCTTCAACTTCAATTCCTTTGATGTCGACAAATTTTTGATCGGAATACAACCTTTAATGGCAGCAGAGGTTTTGGAAAGATTTCCAAAGCACAGCAAACTCAATTCACTTGAACCCTATTTCACCATTGATGACTAGCCTAATATATAATTTATGAGTGGTGGGAAGAAAAGGGAGGGAAATTGATACATGGTGGACACCAAACGGAGTGAAATTGACGCACTGTTCACCTTTAGGGGAGACTCCAAATTTGAAGGTTTCAGCTTTTACCATAAGGTACAAAACAAAACAAAAAAACTAAGGTGAATAACAATGGCTTCTTAAATCCCAAGAGTTAATAGCAGATTTGGTCCCCTATCTTTCTCAAAAAGCAGTGACTTACCCCTTATCTTTCATTTTGGTTTGACTGGTCCCTTATCTTTTAATTTTTTTGCGAATTCAGTCCATTTAACATATGTTGATCAAAAAGTTGACGGAATGATTGTGCGTGGATTACAAACGCTGTTAGCTTGCAAAAATATTATTATTTTAATGAATAGAAGATTTGGTCCTTCATCTTTGTCATAAAGCAGTGATTTAATTTTTTTCCCTAATTTAAGTCTACGAACCCTATTTTTTTCCCCAATTTAAGTCTAAGAACCCTAATTTTTTCAATTTCGACATTTTTCCTCAATTTGCTGTAAAACGGAATGGCGCTTCGATTTCGTGGATCTACAAAAGCAAACAACAAAACAAGAACAAGTCCATTCATTCATTCATGGCATCCAAAATCATAACTCATGCCACAAACAATCAATCAAAAGTTAACCAAGTTCATCATAGTAGAGCATTTTAGTGCTAATTATTCACGGTGTAAACCACCTTCATGACTCCATTCAAAGTACCATACTACAACTACTAGTACCACCATACTACAACTACTAGTACCACCATACAACAACCTCTCATGGTTGAGTCCAAACATCACAAAAAGGGACAAAATAATTCAGTACACATAATTTTTACGAGCTACCACCACTTAAGAACTTGTTGGGGAAACGCACCTCATTGCGTGTAAAGTCAATTGCACCATCTTCACATCTTGGATTCTTTTCTTTGGCTTTAAAAGCTTTTAACATTGCCATTCTTTTACGCAGCAATTCTGACTTGGTCATGTGTCCCTTACGTGATGCTGAATTATTCTGCAAAAAAAAAATTTAAATTATTATTTCAGTCCCTTGTTAATTTTTTTTTCCGAGTGGAACTTGTTAATGAATCTAATGAGTTTTGTTCTCCCTATTGCAATCATATGTAAACTTACTTACCATAAAAAAAAGAGAACTAATGAATCTAAGAAGTAAATTTAGATGTAAAAAAAAAAACTTACTAGATGTGGGGTAGTCGAGGATGTTGAAGCTTTCCTTGGACTTCTTCGTAATGGTGCAATTGGGGATGAGTTTTGTTCTCCCTATTGCAATCATATGTTCACTTACTTACTTACCATAAAAAAAAAGAACTAATGAATCTAAGAAGTAAATTTATATGTAAAAAAACTTACTAGATGTGGGGTAGTCGGGGATGTTGAAGCTTTCCTTGGACTTCTTCGTAATGGTGCAATTGGGGATGAGTTTTGTTCTCCCTATTGCAATCATATGTTCACTTACTTACCATAAAAAAAAAGAACTAATGAATCTAAGAAGTAAATTTAGATGTAAAAAAACTTACTAGATGTGGGGTAGTTGTGGATGTTGAAGCTTTCCTTGGACTTCTTCGTAATGGTGCAATTGGGGATGAGTTTTGTTTACCCTGTTGCAATTTTTTCATAAAAAAAGTTAACTAATAAATCTAAGGAGTAAGATTTTTATATATATATATATATATATATATATATATATATATATATATATATATATATATATATATATATATATATATATAAACTTACTAGTTGTGAGGTATTTGATGCTTTGTCCATAGCCCTTGGAATTTTCCTTGATGGTGCAGCTTGGGTTGAGCCCGTTGGACTTTTCCTTTTTCTACCTTGCAATGACACCTGTTGAAATGTTGTAAAATTACGTCAAAAGCATCAAATCATATAAAGCAAAAAATAAAAATATAAGTAGCACATACAGTGGATTGCATATCCACTCCACCAACTTGTTGTTTCTTTTTCGGACAACTTCTTATGTTATGGCCACCCTGCTTACAAAAACTACATGCACCAACTAACCCTTTTCTGCTCAGCTTCTTAATTGAACTTAGCTTTTTAGACCCACTGTACCTTGAGCATTCTACTTCTCCTTGTGATTTTCTTCTTTTATTCTTAGGCCTACCAGCTTGAACTTTTTCTAATGGAGGCAATGGCCCGACACGGCCTGTTTCTATCCAATTATCACTACTAGTCATGGGTGGAACAACAAACTGATATATCCTCAAGAATGTCTCCACTCCGTAACAACCATCTACAAAGTCAACTGGATCTTTCCTTAAAAAACTTAAAGCTGCACATGCATGGAAACATGGGATTCCGCTCAATTCCCACTTCCTACAGCTACAACTCCGAAGTCTCAAATTCACAATGCACATTCTTCCATCACTTTCTTGACATTCAAACGTGTCATCATTACACTTAAAAGCAATGCAATTTGCAGCACTTTCAATGTTTTCTTGCAACTTTCTCAAAATCTTAGGACAAATTTTCATGCCCACCCATTTCTCCTTAGCCATGTCTCTTTTTTCCGAAACCTCACCATCATGTAGTTTCTTAACCACTCGAACATTTGAATGATTGGCAGATCCCTGGCATCAAGAATAGTTTTATTAAAACTCTCACAGACATTATTCACAATCATGTCACACTTTGGTATGGTGCTGAAAGATGATCTACTCCAACACTTTTCATCCTTGTCCTTCAACCACTCGGCTGCATTTACATCAATAGAAGAGATCTTCTCCAAAGCCCTCCTAAATGTTGGAATAGTAGTTGCAGTTGCAGCCTCATACAAAGCATTCTGAACCCAAAAAACTGTCAATGTCACCATCACTATCTACCAAGTCCCTGCTACCAGAGCAACTGTCATCATCTACTACACCTTCTTTGTTAGCATTCTCTGAATTTGGTTCATGAAGTCCATCCCACTCTTCATTAGCATCAACATTTTTCAGAAACAATACATCATCGTCTTCATTCATGTCATAATCAACATCATCGAAACTATAGTCCAAATCCTCACTCCCGCTGCCATCTACATTCTCATCCTCATAGTCAGAATTCTCATTATCACTGTCAACTACATTGCCATCAATACAATTCTCATTGATCTCATCAACCCTTGGAACCATATTGCTTGAACCTACTTGGCTTTCATTTATCCTGCTCAAGTCCTGATCAATATACAATTCTACCTCCTTAGTTGGATCATTTCCTTGGCAAAACGTATGCAGAATAGCATCTGACATAACCAATACAAATCCATCCATATCCTTCCTATAATACCTCATAAATCCCACCAATCCACAAGATTCACAAAGCCTATCTAAATATAACAAACTCAAGTCATCAACTTTAACATGGTCAAAGATGACAACACTCCCCCCTTGATACATAGCTTCCGGGCTATGGATGAACTTTCCACCAACACGAAACTTTATACTTATTTGGTTGCTTCCTTCACTGTGCATCAATGAAGAATTTTATTATTTTTTGCTTAAAAACTATTTCATTTATGCACGTTCTACGAAAAAAAAAACTACAATACAAGTGAAATGCACAAAGTTAATAATTCTGTAATGAATCGCTTGTATTTCGATTCTAAGCAAGCTTTTGTCTTTAATCAAAAAAATTGAATTCAAAGTTTAGCAAAAATATCAAGAAAAGCGTGGTTCTTGTAGTATAAAAGAGCATAGCGAAGAGCAGCAATGACATCACATCACAATTCACCATGAGAAAGGATGCAGAACTCAATCACATTCAAACAAATTTCTACAATTAGTTAAGGAAGTAAGGAAGTTTAACCCATTACTTGTAAGATAATTGCCACCAAAATCCAATCTTTGCAACTGTTTAAGATTTCCCAAGTCCATAGGTATAAGCCCGAGATAAAAAATCCCATTTAAGTCTAGAATTACCAATCCGGATATGTTGCTCATCATGAGCAGAGCAGATCCATGAAAATGGTTTAATCCAGCGAGTAAAAGTTCGAAGATTTGGGAGGTGAAAACCAAAGTCCCATGGTAAAGAGCCACTTAATTTGTTGGAAGTAAGCACAAGATCTTTGAATGGAGGTGATATTATAAAGCAAACAAAGGTAAAGGACTGCATGGACTATTGATAATTGAAGAAAGCGCAAATTGGAAAGCTTTCCCAATTCTTGTGGAATTATCCTTCAAGATTGTTGAATGAAAGACTCAACACCGTTAGAATGCATGATTCCCAAGAGTAAATGGGATTGTTCCACTCAAATTATTTAGAGAAATATGCGATTCATGAAGATTAGACAATGAACCAATCTCGGCCTGAATTGTACCAATAAGACCGTTTCTATCCAAATCAATGACACTAAGCTCAAGTAAATGACTAAAATTTGTTGGGATTTCACCCACAAAAGAATTATTAAAAATTACAAGACGCATTGCGCAGCTTCTATCATAGGTGACCGTTAATATAAAGGTTGTAGAACTCACCATATACGGGCATGATAGATCCACGAAATCAAGCGTCATTACGTTATATAATCTAGCAAATTGGGGAAAAAGGTCGAAATTGAAAAAATTAGGGTTCTTAGAGTTAAATTGGTGAAAAGGATTTTGTGACTTGCAATATAGATCAGAAACGATATAATGAAGATGTAATTGGGGTAAACCCCTCAATTCGAGCTACATAGTAGTACAACTGCTGCAGCTTGGAGGTGAGAAAGAGGAAAGGGCGACAGAGTGGAGATGGGAAAAATGCAGTGGAGAAAGGGTGATGAAGAATGGAGATGGGAAATTTATTTATTTTTCCTAAATAATAACATTAATGGGACCGTGTGTAATAATTTTTTTTTTTCGAAATTCATTAAAATAATAATATTTTTGCAAGCTAACAGCGTTTGTAATCCACGCACAAGCATTCCGTCAACTTTTTAATCAACATCTGTTAAATGGACTGAATTCGCAAAAAAATTAAAAGATAAGGGACCAGTCAAACCAAAATAGAAGATAAGGGGTAAGTCACTGCTTTTTGAGAAAGATAGGGGACCAAATCTGCTATTAACTCTAAATCCCAACAGGAGTGGCAGCTTTTAACCACATGACAATGTGGAGTTAGAAAAGAAGAGTAGTGAAAGTGTCACAACAAAATACACACCACACTTTTGAATTATTTATTATGATGTGCGACATACTGATTCTAATAGGTTCTATAAAAATCAATGATAGAAAAATATGTTGTGACACGTTGTTGTGTATATATATATATATATATATTTTTTTTTGTGACACAAGCCTTTCTCTAAAAACAAAATTACAATGGCTTGAAAATCTACATTGTACACAAAATGAACAGGGATGGGGATGTGAGTCTGCCCACATCCTTTGTCACTATGTATTTTCTTTCTCTTGTTTAATTAAGAGACTATTATTGGCATAACAGATAATCAACTCGTTGTCCACACCTGTCAGTGCACCACATAATTTTCATAAAATCGACCGTGTGAAAGTCGAATGCTTGGGGCAACATGCGACTTCCCGCATTGTCGATCGTGATTCGATTTTCATAGGGTCGTATGTTGCCAATACATTTGACTTTCAATGGGTCGATTTTACTGTGCTGCATATGTAAAGTGGTACAAATAAAGACCCCGCTTAATTAATTAATCCCTACTGTTCAAAAAAATTTATTAATCCCTATCTTCCTCTTTTCTTATCAATGCTATTTTTTTCTCATCTGCTCTCCAACTACTTCATCCATGAGGTCTCAACCCAGTAAAAATAAAGTGAACAATTGTAGCTTCCAGTTTATGTATAATACTGGATATGTAATTTTTGGAGGGTAAATAAAGGGCCCATTGGAGACAGTCTTAAAGTCCTTTGCTTCTTTTTCCTGGTTTTCTGTAAGTATTTTGACCACGTTTTTTTTTTTTTTTCAAGAATTTTTTTTCGACCACTCCATCACAAAAATATGCACATACAACACAATTGCTAATGTATTAATTTTATTTTTCATAGTTTACCCAAAGTATTGTTTCATGAACATTTGGTGTTGATTAACATATATTTAATTAATTTGTAGTTGCGGTGACAATTCGCGAAATATCTGCTAGCGTTCAAAGCGAATTACGACGACATCTCTCTACAGGTAGTAAAAAGTTTCATCCGGAAGTTTGTGACGGCCATTGTTTAGTTAACAGCGATTGTGATGATCTTGAAGATGAGGTTTGCGCATGCCACATTGGAAACGAATGGTGCGATTGATAAACGAAGCAGAAAACCGAAGCAGAAAACCGTCTTCCATTATCGGGTTTTAATTTTATCAATTACTCCACTAATTAAGAATCCATATTTCCTTTTTCTCTTTGAGAAGACTATACTTTCAGGTGCAGGATGCACCATGACTTTCTTTATGTTATGAGAGTTCAATTTTCCCTTTGGTTTAATCTTCGCTTCATTTGTGGCTTGTATGCCATATATTTTGATTTTTATTATATCTTTTGACCGTAGACAACATCCTTGTAACGCCCCGGCTAATTGAGTCATAAAGAATCTGGTTAAAAGTTTAGAGCGTTGTCTTCGTTTGGCCCAAAAAGACTAATCCGAATTGACAAGATATTTATGTCGTCTCAAATTTATATGGGGGTAAAAATTCGGCTACATCAACTATGTGAGGTATTACTGTTAGGAAATCACTAGTTTAACGCAGCGGAATTTAAAATTTGATTTCCTTTTACTAGATCGTTCTTTGTTTAATGCAATAAACACGTTAAGTAGTTTGACGGTTATACCTTGATGATCTATAAGATCGTCGCTTTGACCGTCAATGGAGAGTAGTACAGTGCGCAAGCCGTTCACGCGTCCGGCCTCTATCGCTAATCCACACGAACTCCTCGCCGGAATCCTCCTTGGATTGCTATTAAAAAACTCCGGTTGCTAGACCGGCCTTTTTCCTCCCTCACAAACACACTATAGGTTGCTCTCTATTTTACACAAGAACTATGAGCACTTGCAATTGTGATGTACAAAAGAGCTTGACATTCACTTCCTTTATATAGAGGAGGTGGCGCCCCTATGATGTGTGGAGGAGAATAAAACATTTTCCCAATAAAATAAGGAAAATCTTCTAGATTGATTTATCTCTTTTATTATAATTAATTTTGCCAATATCTTATATTGAATATAATTATCTTATTACCATAAATCTATTTTTCCAAAATCAATTAATATCTTATATTAATATTATGATAATCTTATTAATTAAAATGCACAATCCAAGTGTATCTTATACACAACAATGTGGCGCCCCAATAGTCAATAGATTAACTTCCGGAATATTCTTTAGTTAATATAATTTGTATATAATTAATATCTTGTATTTTATTTTTTCATAATAAATAAATACCAGCACATTAATTTACTACTATAACCTTTATAGCCTAGAGATAAATTTTCATTATTTGGTTATCAACTATAACCGCATTTTAATCCGACTTGAAGTTCATATGTGTGACCCGATAGGCTTCCGAATATGTTGGCCGTAGACACAAAGTGCAATTTACTAAAATGCCCTTCATGCCTAACGATCACGGAATAGCGCGTCAGCAACACACCGTGGCCCCAATCATCGGAAGAGTCAAAAGCAATGACTACTACCTTTCATGTGAAGCAGTTACCGTGTAACTTACAATCCTATCGCTGAAATAATATCCATACGATCGTATCTCGAGTGTCAATACATTAACGATCGTATCTTATAATCTGGATATCAAGCTCTCTCGGAATAACACATTTACTCCCACTTTGCAAAGATCCTCGAGAGCTAGACATTCCTTATAAGAAGGCCATTTCGGATATTCGATCCCAATCATAGGATACGCGATTCCCGGACGACCAATCATGTATACTCCGCATTCTTCAATATCATACCCAATCGTACCGCATGATCGCCCGTTGCTAAGTGGAAATCTCAATAGTGTAAAAGCATCTTGACGAGTCAAAAATCGTCACCTTCTAATTTAGGGTTCTTATTCTAGATGATAGTCCTGGGAAACTCTCGAGAATATGAAGGTTGCGGCAAAGGGACTAGTTTGGGGTGATGATAGAGGCGCACTTGACGATGATCAAGTCGCCACGTATCCAATGTATGAATTGGAATCAAGTCTTCGTAGTTCCTTAGGGAATGTTTATATAGAGGGCTTAGGCCCTAGGGTTTAATATATGGCGTGTCCATGGGGACACTAGTCAACGTGTTCCCCAAGGAAAAGATTATGATTGGTTAATCCCTTGATTTTAGGAGGTAATTATGTAATTCAAATATTAGCATTAAATGATAAGATCCGAGCCTTTACTAGTTAGGATTCTGTGATAGTTATCTAGTTATTACGCACGTGATAAATGAGGTTAGGGGTGAGCAGTGCTCGAGATAAGACAGCGTCGGCTCCTAGGGATCGGGAACAATAGCCGAACCCCTGCTGCTACAAAACTACGCAGGCCTAGACTTGGCCCGATCTAGGAGATCGACGGAGATCATAGATGGCTGCCAAAGATGCGTTGTCTGACTCCTTCCTGACCTGCCAGAGACCGAGACGATCCGACCCAACTGCGGCCGGGCGCACAGGTTAGCAATGACAGACCAAACGGACGATCCCCCTGGGATCGTTCACAGGGAATTGGGAGCTGCTTACTTCCCTTGGCCAAGTGCCGAGTCACCAAAGAGGTGCCACGTGGACGAGTCCATTTTCTGGCAGCATCAATGACAATCCACACCGTGATGCCATGAAGACTCCGGTCAAAAGGATAATTACACAACCGCCACATAGTGTGACACTTAATGTAAGTGGGTCAGTCTAACGTACACATTCTCTAATACACGTCCACGTACAGTCCAAGTGTCTCTACACTTCGATAAACGAGATTTATCCCTACCTTCTATAAGATAGAAGACATCATATACGTGCTAGTCTAATTATACTATCAATGTCCCATTTGATAATAAATAAGACTAGAGACATTTAAGTACCAAACTTGTTATAGTGATTAGAGATCTCATCAACCACAATCACTATCATGGTTTCTCTATCACAGATTGATACCAGGGACGTTACTATATATATTCAACAAATAATATGAAGATAAACAATATATAATAACATAAGTGCTTTTATTAATCATAATAAAGTTATTACATGAACTAAATAGACTGTAAATGACCCGACCCGGTCTGATCCGGTCCAACCCGATTGGGTTTAGGACACCTTTCCAAAAATCTCCCACTTGGCCTAAAGCCAATCACCCATATGCCTAAGCCCGTGCAAGTGAACATGTTTCTCATTCTTTGGTTAACGGATCAACTATGTTATCATCCGTGTGGACTTTCTATATCTTTACATCTCCTCTATCTACTATCTCTCTAATCAAGTGATAGCGCCGTAGCACATGTTTGGACTTCTGATGAGACCTTGGTTCCTTTGACTGAGATATCGCTCCATTAATATCACAGTACAAAGGCACTGGACCTTCAAATGGAGGGAACCACACCAAGTTCAGTAATGAACTTCTTCATCAAAACTGCTTCCTTTGCCGCCTCCGAGGCTGCTATGTATTCGGCTTCTGTTGACGAAACCGCGGGTCACAAACTAAGGGTGTCTGCAACCGCCAATAGGATCTTTATTGATGTACGCCAATGAGTTCTTTATATCTCTTTGGTCTTCATCTTTTTGCTCCATTCTTGTTACATAATAATCTATCTAATAAATAATTACACCCGGCCTTTGACACGGGGGGATCTAACGGGAATGTGATAAATGCAAAAAGTAAACTAGGTCACGTTCTTCATAACGGCCTAGGACAATTTTCAAAAACCAACATAAATAAAACATTCCCATCTATCCTATTAATTGAGTCCATGATCAATCGGGGTCCATATAATCACATTATATCTACACATCTACTTCATACAATTATATCTTATGAATAGATTGAATTTTAATTTTTAACTACTTATACGTCTTATTTTATCACATCAAATAATTAAGTAATGATTAATTAATTATATGACTTAATCGAAAATAAAATTAACATTTAATTTTAAATCGATTTTAATTTCAATTTTATTAAATTTAAACTATTCAAAATAAAACTAAAATTATAAAGTTTCCAATTTGTTTCCTTTCCTTTTGGTTCTTAACCAAAAGGGATGCCTTTAGTTTCCTAAACCAAAAGGCATCTTCTAAAACCAAATTTGGTTTAGGCCTGGCCGCTTTCCAAAATCAAAATTTTGGAAGTGGCCTAGGCATAGACCTTTTACAAATCAAATATTTGAAAAGGGCCTAGGCCTATTCCAAATCAAATATTTGGAAAGGCCAAATAATTTTGGTTTAGGCCTGGACACTTTCCAAAATCAAAATTTTGGAAGTGGCCTAGGCCTAGGCCTTTTACAAATCAAATATTTGAAAAGGGTCTAGGCTTATTCCAAATCAAAATTTGGAAAGGCAAATATACCACTATGGTTTCCCAATGGCCCAAACTATTTGAACCATTGGTTGGCCATATGACACAACTAAACAAACGAGATATGCACAATAAAAATAACAAAACTAAAAGGGTCGATCTCCCCGTTGGAAGAGGGACGACCGACGACGGCAAATTTCTAGACCCCACCACCGCCGCCCGCAAAGGAGGGGCGCGCCGATCGGCCGAGCCCCCAATCATTTTCCTTTTTTTTTTGTTTTAAACGTTTCGCGATTATAGATCTTGCATCTATCGATTAATTACTACGCAATTAAATTATGCTTATTGCTTAAGCTCGAAGTTTGTCTATGATACCACTGTTAGGAAATCACTAGTTTCATGCAGCGGAATTTAAAATTTGATTTCCTTTTTCTAGATCGTTCTTCGTTTAATGCAATAAACACGTTAAGTAGTTTGACAGTTATACCTTGGTGATCTATAAGATCGTCGCTTTGGCCGTCAACGGAGAGTAGTATAATGCATAAGCCGCCCACGCGTTCGGCCTCTATCATTAATCCACACAAACTTCTCGCGGAATCCTTTGGATTGCTATTGGAAAACTCCGGTTGCTAGACCGGCCTTTTCCCCTCTCTCCATCTCACTATAGGATGCTCCTATTTTACACAAGAACTATGAGCTCTTGCAATTGTGATGTACAAAAGAGCTTGACACCCACATTTCATTTATAGCTAGAGGTGGCGCCCCATATGTGTGTAGGAGAAGAAAACATTTTCCCAATAAAATAAGGAAAATCAATTATATTGATTTATCTCTTTAATTATAATTAATTTTTAAGTTGGGATTCGGTATGATTAAACGAACTTGCCAATATCTTATTTGAATATAATTATCTTATTACCATAAATCTATTTTTTCAAAAATCAATTAATATCTTATATTAATATTATGGTAATCTTATTAATTAAAGTGCACAATCCAAGTGTATCTTATACACAAGGAGGTGGCGCCCCAATAGTCAATAAATTGACTTCCGGAATATTCTTTAATTAATATAATTTGTATATATAATTAATATCTTGTATTTTATTTATTCATAATAAATAAATACCACTATATTAATTTACCTGTATAACCTTTATAGTCTAGAAATAAGCTTTCCTTATTTGGTTATCAACTATAACCGCAATTTAATCCGACTCGAAGTTCATATGTGTGTGACCCCGATAGGCTTCCGAATATGTTGGCCGTAGACACAAAGTGCAATTTACTAAAATGCCCTTCACGCCTAACGATCACGGGATAGCGTCTAGCAACACACCGTGACCCCCAATCATCGGAAGAGTCAAAAAGCAATGACTACTACCTTTCATGTGAAGTAGTTACTGTGTAACTTAAAATCCTATCGCCGTAATAATATACATACGATCGTATCTCGAGTGTCAATACATTGACAATCGTATCTTATAATCTGGATACCAACCTCTCTCGGGATAACACATTTACTCCCACTTTGCACAGATTCTCGAGAGCTAGACATTCCTTATAAGAAGGCCATTTCGGATATTTGATCTCAATCATAGGATACGCGATTCCCGGACGACCAATCATGTATACTCCGTATACTTCAATATCACACCCAATCACTACCGCATGATCGCCCCGTGGCTAGGGGAAATCTCAATAGTGTTAAAGCATGACAATCCACACCGTGATGCCATGAAGACTCCGGTCAAAAGGATAATTACACAACCGCCACATAGTGTGACACTTAATGTAACTGGGTCAGTCTAACGTACACATTCTCTAATACACGTCCACGTACAGTCCAAGTGTCTCTACACTTCGATAAACGAGATCTATCCCTACCTTCTATAAGATAGAAGACATCCTATACGTGCTAGTCTAATTATACTATCAATGTCCCATTTGATAATAAATAAGACTAGAGACATTTAAGTACCAAACTTGTTATAGTGATTAGAGATCTCATCAACCACAATCACTATCATGGTTTCTCTATCACAGATTGATACCAGGGACGTTACTATATATATACAACAAATAATATGAAGATAAACAATATATAATAACATAAGTGCTTTTATTAATCATAATAAAGTTATTACATGAACTAAATAGACTGTAAATGACCCGACCCGGTCTGATCCGGTCCAACCCGATTGGGTTTAGGACACCTTTACTGACAAAACTCGACACACTTACCATCTTAAAACATCACCAAAAAATAGGGAATTTATTTCAGATACCTTCACCGCATGACCAACATGTGTACCTTGTTATCTTGATCATCTCCTTCCAAGAATACACCCATATAGACACATATGCTTGTTCCGCACAATTTTTCCCAAGTGTCGGACCAATAAATGTGATTCGTTCATACTCCATGATTATTATAAAATTCAATCGCAAGTTTTTCTGTTTTTTTAGAGCTGCGATTTTTGGGTTTTTGTTGACTCCGCTAACTTTTCTCACCATTTTAGTGGTTGAAACTGATCATTAAATAGATTATTAAATAAGTGTATTTTATATTTTAGCTAAAACACCACAGAAGATTTATAATGCATTATATGTTAACAATAATATAATTACCTTTAGCATTCTTTATTGTAGTGTCATAACTCGTTTCATCACTATAACCATCATCTTCCATCACATCTCTCGATGTCTTCGGTGAAGCTCTTGGGACAGAAACTGCAATGGTACAACAGAAAATAAAGTAGTATTAAATTTTTTTCCAATAACAAAATCATATTTAACTTTTTTTCCAATAACAGTAACCGAATTCTCCCTCTTCTCAGGCCGCACCTCATATTTGGGAAAAGGCCATCCAACTCTAGATACGACAACTGTTTAGGGTGATTTTATGTGATTTATATCGTTGTATTTCGTAACAAATTCCTCCATATTCGTATAATTTGCATAGAAATTAAGGGTTTAATCGAATTATTGAGCAAATGAGTTTTAAAAGTATTAAAGTGCAAAATCGAGCTAATTACGTGGTTTTATTGGTGTTTTCTATCTATATGTATGATTTTACATTTTGCATGTTTTTTGTCGTGTTGTAGGTACATTTGCATGGCATAGGATGAGCTAAAAATGATATTCAATTGAAGGTTAGATAGAAGGAGAAAGATGCAAGTGAAACTTGGAATGAAGATTTAGAAAAGCCGAACGAAGCGTTCAAAATTATATAGACGGGCGCCCATCGCTTTAACGTGGAGTCCAGATGAATAGAAAGGATAAATATGGAAATATCTTTATTTCTATTTTATTAGGGTTTAAGCTTTTCTAATAATAACCCTAAGTCGGCAAAACTACTTATAAAAGGTGGCATGCAGCAGTAAAACGAGAACATATACACTGGAGACGAACTGGTATGAGAATCGAGGAGCCGACCACTCGGTCGATCGAGTGCCCTTGCTCGGTCAATCGAGCCATATATATATATATATATATATATATATATATATATATATATATATATATATATATTTTTTTCTTGTTTCCAACGATGAATTAAGGCGAGTAAATCCGATCAAGCTCATGGAAACTGTTTCATTGACGAACTCGATTTCAATTCTTGGATGTTTTGTAAGTTTAATTTAAAGTTGTCTTCTTTTCTATGATTAATTGTTATCTTGCAAATTAAATCGAGAGATGTTTCCTTGTTGATGTTTACCGTATGGCGAGAGTCGGTGTAAACTTGATCACCATAGGAAAGAGTAGAGCTTTAACCTATTTAACGAGAGTTGTTAGGCTAGGAGTCTAGGTTCATCATGAATCACAATTTTAGTTAATTCATTACAAGGTTATCTTAGAAAGAGATTGAGGATATCATCATCACCGGAAAAGATGAGATTTTGCATTCGTTTATTTTATCAAGTTGTACTTGTTCTACCTTCATGTTTTATTTATGTCGCAGTTAATAGAACTTAGAAATACGAGAGTTAATAAGTTCATTAGATTATCGTGAAGGAGAGTAGCAATAATTATTCCAACAAACGAGAGTTGAGGGATAATGTTGTTAGATTAGGTTTTTAAATCCGTATCTTTGCTTTGTAAATGCGTTAGTTAAACCGAGAGGTAAACTAATTAATGGCGTGATAAATCGAGAGAGAAAGCGCTTCTTTAGATAAGATTTAAATCCAAGGAAACTTGTGAATGAATGTTTGTATTTCTTATTACTTTCGGTGGGGTGATGGTTATGGAATTGGTGGATCATTGCTCGTTCGTTATTTGTTCAAGTGTTAGTTATTATGTTTCTTTGGTTAGTAGAATAAGTTTTATTTATTTTGTTCGCAAATATCGTTTCTGGCTTTGGACCGACAATCCTCTGTCGAGCTTTATTTTATCGTTTTTAGTTTCGTTTTAGTAGTAACAATTTAGAAGAATTAATAAGATTAGATTCAACATCCCAATTCCCGTGGATCGATAACCGCATTTTACCCTACTATGCTAGCAATTACCCGATATTCGGTCGGTTAGGAGTTAGTTTGCATGTTAGGTATAGGTTTATAAATTATTTTTTTGTTTAGTGATGCAAAATCCTCCGAACAACAACCATACCACGTCACTCCCAATCTCTCACTTTTCCTAAAAACCAGTAAAATAGACGACACGTCTTAACCTTAGCTCTGACCAATAAGAGGTTGCGAGAATCAGAGGGATCGTTAGTCACAGCTTTCCCAAAAGTTATAGAATTTCGTAAAGACAAAGAGAGTGGGCGCATGCTTCAACATCCGACACATGAATATGAAAGCAAAAATTATCCTTACGGCCCCCGGGTCGAAGTCACAAGGCAAGGCAGCTAACTTGTCCATTACCTCAATGAAAAAAGGATCGAAGGGTAGACGTAGCCCTGCCATAAAATGGTCGTAGAACAACACAAGACCATCAGTCTTTAAGCAACTCCCGGCCCGATCCGTGTTGCTGGCAAGATCATCTTGGAAGCTAGAGAAAAGGTAATCAGGAGATATGTTGTAGTTAACAAAGGCATTCGGAGTGGCAAGGTGATGACGGAAAAATTCACTGTTATTTTTATAACTTTTGACCCCATTTCTGATATCCTTTCGAGCACTTTTATATCAATTAAAGTCATTAATTCCTAAGTTTCATAAAAATATATAAGTCGTGACTATTTTATAAAATATCGTGTTTTTATAAGTTTTTATTAGTTTTTGTACCGGTTTAGTAACCGGAGTGTCGTGTCGGATTTACGTTTGGTATTTTTGGTGGTTTATTGCGAGAATTATAGGTTGACCAAAATCCGAGTAATGACACGCGTTTTGAGGCCTAAAAGAGGTATTTTTAGGGATATAAGAGTGTGCCACTAACTTAAGTGGTCAAGTGGTTCAGTGGTTAGTGGTACCACTAACGAATTATATCTTCGACGAACAAATGGCTCATTAAAACGGCATTTTCTGAAGAAGTGTCCTTAATGAAAGTTGTAGATCTTTGAAAGAGCTTTCCAACGCATTTTGACCCACGTCAATCGGACTTCTACAACTCAAGTATCATTAAGTCAAGTGGTCAAGTGGCTAATCGATTCGATTTAGTGGAAATCGAGAAATATCTTCGACGAACGAATGGCCTATCAAAACGGAATTTTCTGAAGATGTGTCCTTCATGAAAGTTGTAGATCTTCAAATAATCTTTCCAACGCACTTTGAATCACGTCAATCAGAGGTCTACAACTCAAGTTATGGGCATTTTACCGAATCAAACTGAGCCCGGTTCGAACCGGCCCATTTTGAGCCTATAAATACACCCCCATTCCCATCCATTTTCCTTGCCCCTTCTTCCCCCATCCCTTCTTCATCTTTTCCCTTCATTTTTCTTTCATTTTGGGGCCTATATATATATCTATAGAGATATATATATATATATATAGTTGTAATTTCGTTATAATTTCGAATAATTATCGTTATAATATAGTTTCCGTTTTTTGTTCTTTCTTTCTTGTTTTCTTTCATTTTCTTATATATATATATATATATATATATATATATATATATATATATATATATATAAGTATCGAGAATCGGCAAATGATTGGATTAAGGTTTTAATTTGGTTTTAATAGAATTCAGCATTGTGAAGGCTATTATGTAAAACTTCCGCCTTTTAATCCATGACATTTTAATGAGTCTGATTACTTGTAATATCTATATATATATATATATATATATATATATATATATATATATATATATATATGAGTAGCTAAAACTTTTTTATAGCCGAAATATGTGAAAACGGGTGAAAGCGCCCTTGGGAGATGAGTCGAGCTGTGTAGCTCTTAAATTAAACGTTCGTATGATAAACTCATGTTTTAAAACTTGTTTTGATCATTTTAATAGCTTTGAATGAGATTGACAACCTTGTTCATTGTTACATCGAGCTTATAGATGCATTTTGCGGCAAGATGTGGGATATGAGTATCACTAATCATAGTCTTGATTGTCAGATTGACAACCTGAGTGACAGATCTGGACTATGCCTATGTGAGATTCTTATCTTTACGAGATGAATGAAACATGTTTTAGAATCACTAAACCATAGACTTAATCGTTAGATTGGCAACCTAAATGACACATTAAAATTATGTTTTTGTGAGGTTTTTCAGCGGTTTTTTTTATTCCGGTCAACCATGTTAGGCAAGTTAGCTCTCTAAAGGGAGGGTTAATAAACCTAGTATGGGGGTTAAGTGAGAGTCGTTTGAGATCTTAACGCAAGAATAGAGAGTTAACACCCGTGAATATCATATAAACTGAACTCGATAAAACACACTCCTTATCAAGTTTTTCCTGTGGGGAGATAACCTTTTGGATCATAACTCGGCTATGCTTTTTAATCTCGTTAGAATAATCTTTACTTTTTGCATTAGTTATAAACACTCCAACTAAACTTTGATCGCCTAGACTAAGTTTTACGTTCGCTTTGGTACTCACAACCACATTTCTCTTGGGATCGACCTCGTACTCCTGTAGCTATTCTAACAATCGACCCGGTACTCTGCTGGTTAGAGAGTTAGTTTCCCACAGTTGTGAGTCTTTATAAATGTATTGTTGAGGGGTAAATTTTAGCTCATCAAAAATTGGCGCCGTTGCCGGGGAAATGTGTGATATTGTTGTGATATCTTGTAAGTGAACCGAAGGCTTGGGCCTAGGTTTTTATTTTCTTCGTTTTATTTAGATTTCGTGTGTGTGTGTGTGTAAAAAAAAAAAGAAGAAAAACGAAAAAAAAAAAGAAATTTTTTATTGTTTTCTTGTTGTTTTCTGATGATCTTGCAGATTGAGCTTAAATGGATGGATTTTTCAATCAATATTACTCACCTGAACAACAATACTCCTACCTACCTCAGGCACCTGAGCAATACTATCAACAACAGTATGTGCCTCAGCCTCAATATCAACAGCAGAGTAACCAGGACCAGAATTATGGTTATTCGAGTTATGAGCCACAATATTATGAGGGTTCTTCGAACCCTAGTGCTTATCAGGATTACGGTGATCATACTCAGCATGTTGATAGCTTCACCCATATTCAGCCACCTGATCAGTGTTTGGAATGGCAAGAAACCTGCTACCCACCTCCGATGAATCAAAGTCAGTATAATCAGTTTGTTCCCGCGCCACAAGAAAGTTTTACCGACAGTCAAATGGAACAACTAGAGCGATTGGACCAGATCTTGCAAGAGCGACTGCTGGACATGCAAGAGTTCAAGATAAGTACTGACTCCGCCCTAAGAAATCTTCAAGAGAGGGTGGTGCTATTGATTGAAATAATGGGGTTTGAGCAGGAAAAACGTGCAATAGAGGTGGTTAAGGATGATGATGTAACCATTGAAGAAGTTCAGGTTGAGAGTGAGGTTGATGATTCAGTTTGCTATAATAAGATTTCAGAGTTTGAGGAGCCTACGGGATCGCCCATTTCTCTATCACTTCCAAGTGGAGATTTCCATAAGGAGTGTATGAGAAAACCTAATGAGATTGATCGGCCATCTTTGGTAGAGCCACCGGGAGAGTTGGTAATATTTGATATAACGGTCCCGGATTACTACATTCATCCACTCTGTGTGGATGAATTTTCTGCGGTCCAGTTTACGTACTCCCCGATGGATGAACTTTATGGAATAACGAAGAAGATGGGTCGACAGGCTGATAAAAGAAGATTCTCCGGCTGGGAGGAGATGGCATCGAGGACCAAAAGAGGTACGTTTCTAGATAATACAATTTCAATGGTTTTCACATTGTTAATTTTTCTTAAGCTATTGATCTTCTTGAGTTCGGATTTTGGTTGATTGAGTCTGTTTAGAGTCACCCTGTCGAGCAAACGACGTTAAACAAAAGCGCTACCGGGAGGCAGCCCGTTAAAATAATAATAATAATTTGGATAAAGACTAGTCTTAATGAAAGGTAGAATCTGTGGAAAGATGAACACAAAGCACAACCAAGTCTCGAGATGAAGGTTTGAATGTCATTAAACAGGGAACGATTAGGTGGTTATCCGAAAATCCCGATGGAGAAAAAAAAGATAAAATTCAAATACTTCATTTCTTGGACTTAGGTTGTTAAAATGCTTTGAAAGAACCCTTGAGGATCTGGGTATAAAAGACTCAATACTCTTTCATACATTTCATTTTATGATCTAGTCTGTTTCAAATTTCTGGTCATTGTAGTATAGTGGTGAGTATTCCCACCTTAATAAAACTGTGTGTAATAAAAATGAATCTAAGAATAGCTGACTTGACTATGATATATGCTCATGTGATACGTATATGCTTAGATGTTCTGTGTTTTACCCGTGTGGGTTATTTTTCCATCTAAAGCTATATATATATTGCCTATCGAATTTTCTGGACGTAACAGGCCATTATCTTATTATCCCCATATCCCTTTTGCATATTTTGGCACGAGGACCATGTCCCGTGTTTGCTTTGTTTTGGTTGTTTTGGTACAGGGATTAGGGACGTGCTTTCTCATGGTCACAGCACGGGATTCGATAGCATCTTTCTGCCTGGTTTATAAGCTAAGTCTTCCTCTCTATCTCATTTACACTCTGAGAATAATGCAAAATCGTAAGTGGGGGGTAGAGTATGGTTGGTATAGAAATGGCAGTAAGTGTTTAAACCCTTAGTTTTTGATTCTTTTTCGAGCATTATTTAGTTGATTGAAATAATCTGTATAAGGTATATATTTCATGGATTTAAAGATGTAATGATCAATTTGGATATGTATAACCAATGTGAACCGTAAGTGCATTTTAGCCTAAATTTATTTGTGTAACATGAATTCCTTCACATAAGCCTTTGATATTGAAGCGAAAATTTTAAACTGTACCCATTCAGTATTCTAGTGGTTTATCCTAGAAATAGCAGTAGCTTAGTACCTAATTTCTGAACATGTACTGTGAATATCTGAAGGTTTGAATGTGATAGAAAGAATGTCAAAATAAGTGAGCTATTTATATGCCGGATGTAGCTACCAATGATTTGAGTGTAGTAGGGCGTTATCACGAAACGTCCTATATCACTATGAGGTTTAAAAGCTCCCGACTGCCTGATGATAGTAGTCCAGCTAGGGTGTTATCACGAAACATCCTATTGCTGGGAATGAGGGCATATGCTACACATGTGAAATTAAGTGAAAAGTTAGATAGGTATTGATGTATTCGATCTCACCTCATGACGCTTGAAAGATAGTCGATTTTGGCAATGAGTTCGGATATGTTAGTGTCCTATGAAAAAAAAAAAAAAAAAAACAAAACAACAACCTAGTTATCTTCTGACTATCCCCAGTATAAACTGAATGATATGCTTTAGGGATTATCCTAATAAGTACACAGGAGGACGTTGTGTGGAACTGTTACTGCCTATACCTAGGAAAGTCATTAGGATTGTCTGAATGGATACTTGTGCGTTTGCTTGAATTATTCAAGAGAGGATAGCGGAAATTGAAAAGGCTTGTCACACACTCACTCTGTTATACATTTATATTAAGGTTAACGTGTGGTTATGATTCGATTGGTTGTATCATCACGGATGTTCTTTATATCTTATATCTTCATGAATTTGTCCTCATTCATTTTATTTTATCGCTTGTTTTGCCTCGAGGGACGACCAAAAGCTAAGTGGGGGTTGTGATGACGGAAAAATTCACTGTTATTTTTATAACTTTTGACCCCATTTCTGATATCATTTCGAGCACTTTTATATCAATTAAAGTCAGTAATTCCTAAGTTTCATAAAAATATATAAGTCGTGACTATTTTATAAAATATCGTGTTTTTATAAGTTTTTATTAGTTTTTGTACCGGTTTAGTAACCGGAGTGTCGTGTCGGATTTACGTTTGGTATTTTGGTGGTTTATTGTAGAATTATAAGTTGACCAAAATCCCGAGTAATGACACGTTTTGAGGCCTAAAAGAGGTATTTTTAGGGATATAAGAGTGTGCCACTAACTTAAGTGGTCAAGTGGCTCAGTGGTTAGTGGTACCACTAACGAATTATATCTTCGACGAACAAATGGCTCATTAAAACGGCATTTTCTGAAGAAGTGTCCTTAATGAAATTTGTAGATCTTTGAAAGAGCTTTCCAACGCATTTTGACCCACGTCAATCGGACTTCTACAACTCAAGTATCATTAAGTCAAGTGATCAAGTGGCTAATCGATTCGATTTAGTGGAAATCGAGAAATATCTTCGACGAACGAATGGCCCATCAAAAAGGCATTTTCTGAAGATGTGTCCTTCATGAAAGTTGTAGATCTTCAAATAAGCTTTCCAACGCACTTTGAATCACGTCAATCGGAGGTCTACGACTCAAGTTATGGGCATTTTACCGAATCAAACTGAGCCCGGTTCGAACCGGCCTCCTCCATTTTGAGCCTATAAATACACCCCCATTCCCATCCATTTTCCTTGCCCCTTCTTCCCCCATCCCTTCTTCATCTTTTCCCTTCATTTTTCTTTCATTTTGGGGCCTATATATATATCTATAGATATATATATATATATATATAGTTGTAATTTCGTTATAATTTCGAATAATTATCGTTATAATATAGTTTCCGTTTTTCGTTCTTTCTTTCTTGTTTTCTTTCATTTTGTTATATAAATATATATATATACATATATATATATATATATATAAGTATCGAGAATCGGCAAATGATTGGATTAAGGTTTTAATTTGGTTTTAATAGAATTTCGCATTGATGAAGGCTATTATGTAAAACTTCCGCCCGTTTAATCCATGACATTTCGAATGTAGTTCGATTACTTGTAATATCTATATATCTATATATATATATATGAGTAGCTAAAACTTTTTTATAGCCGAAATATGTGAAAACGGGTGAAACGCCCTTGGGAGACGAGTCAGGAGTTGTGTAGCTCTTAAATTAAACGTTCGTATGATAAACTCATGTTTTAAAACTTGTTTTGATCATTTTAATAGCTTTGAATGAGATTGACAACCTTGTTCATTGGTACATCGAGCTTATAGATGCATTTTGCGGCGAGATGTGAGATATGAGTATCACTAATCATAGTCTTGATTGTCGATTGACAACTTTGAGTGTGATGATCATGTCATTTATGCCTATGTGAGATTCTTATCTTTACGAGATGAATGAAACATGTTTTAGAATCACTAAACCATAGTCTTAATCGTTAGATTGGCAACCTAAGTGACACATTAAAATTATGTTTTTGTGAGGTTTTTCAATGGTTTTTTTATTCCGGTCAACCATGTTAGGCAAGTTAGCTCTAAAGGGAGGGTTAATAAACCTAGTATGGGGTTAAGTGAGAGCCGTTCGAGATCTTAACGCAAGAATAGAGAGTTAACACCCGTGAATATCATATAAACTGAACTCGATAAAACACACTCCTTATCAAGTTTTTCCTGTGGGGAGATAACCTTTTGGATCATAACTCGGCTATGCTTTTTAATCTCGTTAGAATAATCTTTACTTTTTGCATTAGTTATAAACACTCCAACTAAACTTTGATCGCCTAGACTAAGTTTTACGTTCGCTTTGGTACTCACAACCACATTTCTCTTGGAATCGACCTTGTACTCCTGTAGCTATTCTAACAATCGACCCGGTACTCTGCTGGTTAGAGAGTTAGTTTACCCACAGTTGCGAGTCTTTATAAATGTATTGTTGAGGGGTAAATTTTAGCTCATCACAAGGCTCTTCCAAATCTCAGGCCACTAGACTTCCGCCTCCCTATCCACAGCATCCATTAATCTATGCTCCTCAACCGCTTCGGGATTGTCAGGCCGCAGAGTTTTGGTTTTCTTCACATCTTACCGACTTTCCGTTTAGAACCTTGGGCCCTGGCTACGGCTTTCACGTCTCTCAGAGTGGTTTGTTTAGGGGGCTTCGCCCGTTGTATGATTACCTTGCAAACTGTGTCCTTGCAACATCCCCTTGTGAAGGTTCGGGCCGCACCAAAACCATCTCTTCACTAGCGCTAGCAGTCCGGCTAGAGCTTACCTCCCCCTTATCCCCGGAGGCATATCCATGGACACCGTCGTCATCATTATCGCCACTTTCACACATCCTACAAAAACAAAGGGACGAGGCGGAAAATTAATCACCCAAGACCATCCAAGTCAGGGCAAGGTGAAAATACATCGATATTGACACCTCATCCTCCCATTTTCCCAATACAAAGGGTTTTACAACTCAGGCATACCCGGAAACACTCAAAAGGCTAAGAAACTTGATACGGTAAAGGCGGACATAGTAGAGAAACATAAAAATCAGCCATTTGATACTGAGGGTTTGATCCCAAACTCTTAACTTTCCCCCGGGGACCCACCGAAAAGTACAAATATAAGACAGAAATTGGATAATGAATAGAAGAACGCATGAAGGAAGCAAAGATCTTAAAGAATCAACAAACCTAGGAAATTGGAATGGCCGGATTATGGAGAACCTCCAAACAACTGCCGGAATCACCAACCTTGACTAAGAACCTCTGACGCTTCGCCGGGAGTTATTTCGCCGAAATAGGGAGGAATTGGTAAAAGTGACGGAAGCTAGGATTGAATCCCCTTTTATAGGCCAAGGGTTCCCATCCGACCTGGACAGATCGATCCAACGGTCGAAATAATGACAGATTTTGAAATTTTGAAATTCGAAACTGCCATGATTAAGGCACGGTTAACGAAATATCTACATCCAATCAGGACTCCGGACGGTTCACATCAGATGCCACGTTGATCGAAATACCCAGGTAACCACTCAGAACGTCCACATTGTTAGGAAATCTACGCGGGAATGCAACGGAATTCAAAATTTTGATTTCCTTTTACCCAACATCGACTTCGTTTAAGCAATAAACAAATAAGCTAGTAGACGGTGGTTACCTTGCTTGATCTAAAAGATCGACGCTTTGACCGTCTAAGGAGAGTAGTTCTGCATAGAGCCGCCCAAGTATTCGGCCTCTACCGCTAGTCCACACGAATAGCCCGCCGGAATCCTATCATGGATTGCTATTGGAAAACTCCGGTTACTAGACCGACCTTTTTCCCCTCTCTCCAACTCTCTATAGGATTCTCTCTATTTTACACAAGAACTATGAGCTCTTGCATTTGTGATGTACAAAAGAGCTTGACATCCACCTCTTATTTATAGTGTAGGGGGCGCCTCAACCTACAGTGGAGGAGAAGAAAATCTTTTCCCAATAAAATAAGGAAAATATAATTGATTGATTTATCTCATTTATTATAATATCTTATATTAAATAAATCTAGGATATTGTCAGTATCTTATATTGACTATATTTATTTTATTACCATAAATCAATTTACACATGTGTATATATCACATATATATTACACAAATAAATCTATATATTATATATATATAGAGTTGTTAAACGAACAGAGCCGCTCGTGAACAAGCTCGTGTTCGGCTCGTTAGTGTTTGTGATCGTTTGTTCGTTTAACTTAACGAGCCGAGCTCGAACATGATTGTAGGCTCGTTTTCTTAACGAGCCGAGCTCGAGCTTGGTTCGCGAACGTTCGATTATGTTCGCGAACATGCTTATTATGTTCGCGAACATGCTTATTGTTCGCGAACATACTTACATAATGTTCGCGAACATGCTTATATGCTTATAATATATGTCTAACGAACCAAACTCGAGCCGAATTCGAGCCGAATTCGAGCCAAAAGACAAAAAATATGTCTAACGAGCCGAGCTCGAACGAGCTCGAACAGTTCATGTTTTAAACGAGCCGAGCTCGAACAGAATTTTTTGTTCGTTTAACAAACGAACGAGCTCGAACGAGCTCATGAGCTTAACGAGCTCGAGTTCGAACAGCCAATACTCGGCTCGGCTCGGCTCGTTAACAGCTCTATATATATATACACAGACAGTTGGTGCGCATGCAAATCTCCAATTTGCATTGATGCCCCACATGCATATATTATATATATATATATATATATATATTAATATCTAATATTAATATTTGGTAATGCTATTAATTAAATTGCACAATCCAAATATATCTTTTACACACAAATTGCGCCACCTTAGCCAACAAATTGGCATCCGGAATATTCTTTAATTAATATAATACTATTAATATCTTGTATTTAATTTATTCATAATAAATAAATACCACCATATTAATTTACCACTATAACCTTTATAGTCGTGAGATAAAACTTTCCTTATTTGGCTATCAACTATAACCACATTTTAATCCGGCTAGATGTTCTTATGTGTGTGACCCGTTAGGCTTCCGAATATGTTGGCCGTAGACACAAAGTGCAATTTATGAAAATGCCCTTCATGCGTAACGATCACGGGATAGCGTCTAGCAACACACCGTGACCTCCAATCATCTGAAGAGTCAAATGCAATGACTACTACCTTTCATGTGAAACAGTTACCGTGTAACTTACAATCTCATCGCTGTAATAATATCCATACAGTCGTTAGTCGAGTGTCAAAACATCAACGACCGTATCTTATAATCTGGATATCAAGCTCTCTCGAAGTAACTCATTATTCCACTTTGTAAAGATTCACGAGAGTAAGACATTTCTTATAAGAAGGCCCTTTCAAATATTCACCCCTACTGATAGGGTACGCGATTCCCAGACGACCAAACATGTATACTCATCATGCTTCAGTGTCACACCCAATCACTACCGCATGATCGCCCCGTGGCTAGGGGAAACCTCAATAGTGTCAAGGCATGACAATCCACACCGTGATGCCATGTAGACTCCGGTCCTAAGGATAATTACACAACCGTCACATAGTGTGAAACTTATCCGTGTAAGTGGGCCAGTCTAACGTACGCATTCTCTAATACACGTCCACGTACAGTCCAAGTGTCTCTACACTTCGATAGACAAGATCTATCCATTCCCTAAAGATAGAAGACATCTAATACGTGCTAGCCTGTTCATACTATCAATGCCCTGTATAATAGTACATCAGCTTAGAGACATTTAAGTATCAAACTTATTAAAGTGATTAGAGATCTCATCAACCATAATCGCCTATCATGGTTTCTCTATCACAGTTTAATACTAAGGACGTTATCATATAATAATTCACAATTGGTTCTTTAAAAGAACAAATATATGACAACAGAAAAGCCATTTATTATATGTATAAACATAAAGAAATAGTAGAAATGATCCGACCAGGTCGGATCATTTCTACTATTTCGGATCCGGTCCAACCTGATTGGGTTTAGGACACTATTTCAACACATAACTTCTGAGGCGGTCGGGGGCCCAAGTCGATCCGCAGCAAAACAACCGGCTGGCTTATAGGACCATCCGCTTAATGGCGCAACATCTAAAACCCGTCTGTTAGATAGCGCGGCATCAAGAGGCTAAGTCTATCCGCCCATTATAGCACCTAAAAGGTCAAGGCTATCCGCCCCAAATGACCCTCATAAGGCTAAGGTTGTCCGCCCATTATAGCCCCCAAAAGTTTGTGGCTATCCGCCTCATATGACCTTCGTAAGGCTAAGGCTATCCGCCTATTATATAGCCCCCAAAAGGTCAAGTCCAATCGCCCCGTATGACCCCAACAGGCTAAGGCTTCCCACCATATGAAGCCATTAGTCATTCCGAACAATCGATCTGCGGGCAAACTTTACTTCATGCTTGCCATTTCGGGAAAATGCTTACAGCACGGAGTAGGGGGCCATTGATATGCTTGAACCGTATTCCCGCCCACGGATCTTTATTCGGATATGTCAGCCCACCAGAATGACGGAGCACGGCCAGCGGCCAACGCGTTATCGGCCGAGACCACCAACGGTTTGGCCATCGAGGTTGCCAACTTCACATGGCATGACCTAACGGTCCCGTGGGATGTTGGGAAAAGCCAAAGAGGACCAGAATACGGGGTCCGCAAGGCAAGAAGGTCCATGATAGACCCGAACCCATTACACTTGGGGAAAAGGACATCGACGATGTTGGCATAATGAGGAGACAAAGAAAACTAGGGGCATCGAGGGCAGCGGAGCCACCCCACGTTCGAGTCCACATGAGCTTATTGGACGGCCGAGGCCCTTATTGTACTATTTGTCCTTTATTGTAATTATGTCAAATTATAGTCGGTTCCTTCCCTATAAATATGGCTCATTGTAACCCATCTAAAGGAGGCATTAATAAGAAACAAGGCAAAACTCTGCCCAATTTACTACTCTTTTATTTTCTATTCTGCACCACCGCAAATTCCTCAGCACCACCGCTATGTATCATCCTACTTACATCACTCACTGCTAGATATCCACCATTAATCCACCGTTGAAAATCCTAGATAATTTCAACGTTATCAAGAAGCTGTGGAGGATTTTTGGAGGAAGAAGATGCTGACTGAAAGTGGACGAGGAAGAGCAGCAGAGCGGTTTTTTTTTTTTTTGTGAAAAGAAAAGGGGTTAGGTTTAGGGGAGACTTGGCACAACGAGAGAGAAAATCGAGATGCTTTGATATCATAACATAATTCAAAGTGTATTTTATTTCATTAATTCAACTGAATGGAGAGACTACAAATATATAGGATTCGATAACTTTGTCAATAAGGTACTACAAGAAAAATACAGTAATAATAATATTTAAAATAAATATAATATTCAAAATGTATTATCATCAACAAAGTGTATGTATAATTTATGATACAGAAGTGTCATTAGTAAGTAACGTCTAGTGCCACTAATGTTACTTTTAAAAATAACATCACATACAAATGACGTTCATAGTGTGATGTCGGAACTAAAAAAATACATATGTGGTATTAGATGCAAGAGAAATAAACAAAAAAAAACTATTGCTAAAAATAATTTTGTGATGCCAATAGAACTCATATATATAAAATATTTAGGTATAAATATTTTTTGTTGGGTTGGCTTAGCCCCCTACAAATATATACGGCTCTGTCGCTGGTAATGTACATCAGGCTTCTGATCACTTGTGAATATTTCAGTTGATCCACCGGTTCATCATCTCTCTTATTGACTATTTGTTGACATAAGTCAAGTGGAGTTCTCACTGGAATTTCATCAGACATTAATCTTTTCAATATGATTAATGGTTATGTGACAACACAAGTCCATAAAACACTTTAGAGATCACAATCACTAATATCACCTAATCAACTAATTCATACTACGTCGATGAGACATTGGTCCAGTGATAATTACTGGGTTTTCTAGTTTCGGAGATTTCGGTTCGAGTCTCAGTGGAGACAATATTGTCGTACCGTATCCGTCATCATAAAAAAAATAAATAAATAAATATAAAAAAAACAACTCCTTCATAACACGAATTTACTAATGAAATGTAATCGTAATGTTCAAAACAACTTCGTGATACCAATGGAACTCGGCTAATTAATTTTTTTTTAACAGGAGATTTTATGTCCCATAAAAATTGTGGCCCCTAGGCAAATGCCTAGGTTTGCTTTAGCCTAAGGACTGTTTTTTTTTTCCTTCCCGCCGGTCCTTAGGCTAAAGCAAACCAATACCTTTGAGTCGGTCTATTCGAGTCTTAATTATAAATGAATGTGTCAAATCCATTATTTAGAACCACTTGAATATCCATTGCCAGAGATTTATTTTTTTGACTTTTTATTCGTGTTTTTAATAAATGTATCCATTAGTATCAAACAAAAGTTATTCAACTTTGCCTTTTGGCTCATGTCTTTACACATTTTATCGGCTGATGCCGCCCCTCCATCTGTGTGAATTTTATCAGCATCCATATGGAGATGTTTAAGAAGAAACAAATGTATAGTATTGAGTATTCTTTCTTATAGTTTCATAGTTAACTTCGTAAATACCGTCTAAAAACAACCATATCTTTCAAGAAATTACATTATAAATTGGCATTTCGTGTTGGGTTCAAATCACAACAAGCTAAAATGTGCACCAGAAAAGATCAATGGATAGTATTGGTTCCACCACCTTTTGAAGGACACTTTACTCCAATGCTTCATCTGGGATCTCTTCTTCATTCAAAAGGGTTCTCAATCATAGTTGCACACCCTGAATTTGAATGCTCGAAACCACATGATCATCCGGATTTCGTTTTTCTTTCGTTACCATATGGTTTGTCTACCTCTTCTTCTGGGAATTTGTTAAGCACCATTTCTGCAATGAACAGAGATTGCAGAGAGGGTTTGGTTTCTTCTTTGATTAGAATTACAGAAGATGAAGACTTTAATGGGAGAATTGTATGTATAATTTATGATTGGGTATTGAATTTCGGAGAAGCTGTGGCTACTGAGCTAAAACTTCCGAGCATAATCCTCCGAACGTGTAGTGCTGCTTATACGAAAGCCTATCAAGTTGTCTTTGATCTTCAAGAAGAAAACCGTCTTCCATTATCAGGTTTTAATCTCATCTGTTAATCTATTCAGAACAAAATTAATTCAAATTTTCGTCATTTTAAACTCCATTTAGGCATTAGTTTGGGGATTTATTTCTTGTTTTTTATTCGTAACAAATTTTGTCTTTGAATTAGTATATTTTCTTTTCAGTTTTAATTAGTCCTAAAATTAACATAGGTGAAAGTTGCAAAATTCCTCCTTTAACTTGGCCTATTTTAAAGATTCTTTTTTGTTTTGCCAAGTTAAAAGATAATTTTTGCAATTTCTCCAATTTAAAATTTCCCCTAAATTAACAAACATGTTTGTGAAATTCGCTCAAAATTTTGGCTCGTAAGCCTCCTCCGGTGTTGGTAGCTGTCAAAGGATGAAATTAAATTTGTATTGGAAAAAAAATATGACTATTACATAATTAGATCTAGTTTTCTTTTCTTTTCTGGAAAATAACTAGACACAGTTACAGGACGGATTTTGCATTTTAAGCTATCGATGGGTATAATAGCTTGAATATTAGTATTATTTTTTCTTAAATGGTAATTATAAGCATTATTTTACTAAAGAATCAATATTTAGTGTTTTTCGGCTAGTAAATGAATAAGATTTTTTTGTTTGTGTGATTTAAAATTGCAGTGTGTCAGAGCAAAACCCCTGTACCGGGATACTATCCTCTCAGATTCCAGGATTTACCTGTGCATGTATTTTCGAAATACCAGATATTGGTCAACAATTTCTTGTTTCAACAATGAATTTAAGATCATCGGTTGCTATAATATGGAATACTGGAGATGATCTCGAACATACTGAATTGAAACAATATCAACAACATTGCAAGGTGCCATTTTTTGCGTTAGGACCCCTGTGCAAAATGGCGGCAACATCATCGAAGCGACAAGATTTCTCGAAAAAGATACCGGTTGTTGTATGGAATGGCTTGATAAGCAAGAAACTGAATCAGTCATCTACATAAGCCTTGGAACTTTATCAACCATAGACAAAAAAGAGTTAGAGGAGATTGCTTGTGGATTGGCCAATATTGGCCAACCTTTTCTTTGGGTTATCCGTCCGTCCTCCGTATACGGCTCGGATTGGATTGAGTTTCTACCGGAGGGTTTTCGAGAGTTAGTTGGGGAGAGAGGTCGAATAGTGAAGTGGGCACCCCAGAAACAGGTGCTGGCGCATCCTGCTGTGGGTGGGTTCTTGAGTCATTGTGGATGGAATTCGACACTGGAGAGTATCTGTGAAGCCGTTCCCATGATATGTAGACCAT
The DNA here is from genome assembly GCA_026214975.1 of Gentiana macrophylla. Lineage (NCBI taxonomy): Eukaryota > Viridiplantae > Streptophyta > Magnoliopsida > Gentianales > Gentianaceae > Gentiana > Gentiana macrophylla. The sequence continues at coordinate 12,306,433 of CM047812.1, read as the reverse complement.
GTTTCGGTGACCAATTGGTGAATGCAAGGTACATTACTCAAGTGTGGGAAATAGGCTTAGAGTTGGAGCATGTGAAAGACAGAAGGGCAATTGAAAGCACTATTAGAAGGCTCATGGTTGATAATGAAGGCAAAGAAATCCGGCAAAGAGTTCTTAGGTTGAAGATGAAACTCGACGCTTGTGTTCAAAAAAACGGTTCCTCGTATAGGTCTTTGAATGACTTAACTAATTTTATACACTCACAATCGGAATATAAGCCGACCGCCACACGAGCATAAGATATCATTGTCCACGAATAGGTCACATTCACACATTTTACTGCAACTTTAATTATCATCGGCCTTGCATTGTTTTCGCGAAAATCAAAAGGAAAATGTATTAGCAATTACATGTTAAGGCATATATAAACAAATTTCATTTTCAAGTTTTAAAGTTAGAGCATGAGGTAATTTGTTGTAGCACCTCTTCCTGAAAACCCGAGCTTATTTTGAGTATGAGGCGTTTGAAACGTTCCCCCAGAAAACTGCATGTTCACAAAGACACGTCACACTTTCACGAAATGCGTAAACAATAATTGTAACGAGCTCAAGCGTCTACGATACATAACAAAGGTTGTCATTCCGAACCCTTCAATTTGGTAACCATAACTCCTAAATTGGCAGAATTATTTGCAACCACCCTTAATAGGTCTCACCAAAAAGAATTTCCAATTGCCATCATATTTATTGTAAGGTCATCAAATAGGATATCTCTAAGTCATCATATATATATATGTAAGGACCTGTCCAAATTTACATGATTAAATCCGAATCCGAACTCTTCAGCCATGAAAAAAAAATTAAAAATCTCGAATTATTGAGGCGGGTTTTAAGGTGTTGATTTTTCTTCGTTTGTTGGGGATTTACCTAAGGATCGGAAAAGGCGTAGTGAACTGTACTTTTAGATGCATGCCATGTCAGAGGATCAAATTGTAGGGCTAGCTCGCAGTGAAATTCTTCATTAACTGATTTGTGATAGATCCACGAACCGAGATCAAGTCCATGGTAAGGTTGACGAAGCCTGAGATATGTCTGTTGTTATATAGGCTATATAACATGTGCCAAGAATCTGTAGGTGACTATTACCATGGAAATCTAGGTCATTATTATCACAAAATCTAGGGACTCTGTACAGGTGTGATAAGAAATACACACCTGGCCAGAAATGTAAACACAAATACATACATGTGATGTTAACTGAACATGATGAAGTATGGGGTGAAGTGGTTACTCAGGAAATTGAGTGATGAGTCCGTATTTTGTAGTGTTTTATGTGTTTATTTAATATTAATTTTGTCGGGAGATGCTCCGTTGCGGGTATGTTTTGGATGATTTTTCAGGTTTTAAGAGCTCGTTAGAGGTTGACGGAAGATTTCAAGACTTGAGCATTTTGGGAAGCTTTGTGAAAGATTGGAGAAAATAGAGATTTCAAGAATCGTGAATTTCAATTTTCGTCTATGTCGGGATCCCGATTATTGAAGAGAAGACAATGCATATTAAAGCCAACAATGAATTCTCGCTCTTTAGTCACATTGAGTTTTTGTTATTAAAATACCCTTATTATTATTATTATTATTATTATTAAGAAATAATTGGGCTTGGCCCATTTGGGATTTCCAACGTGAGCAGGTAGTATATAGAATAGATAGTACTTACCGCATTTACAACAGAGTCCTCATAAGTTGTCCTGTTTTTAAAATTAGGATAAAATATAATGATAACATCCAAAATTCTTTTACATCAGAGTCTCTATTGCTATTTATTTTTAAGGTTACGAATAATACAACCCTATATTTGAGGATGCAGTATTCGCGTCTCTAAACATATTTAATTATAAAAAGTTTATAGAGATAATGATAGGGATGATACTAGAGTGAAATAATAAATATATAATATGTATAAATAGAGTTGTAAAATAGAATATATATTAGAGAGATTGATGGAAAAGTCTTTTTTTTATTACAAAAGGAATAAATAGGACACACTCCTTTTTTTAGTTGTAAAAAGGACAAACATTTTCAGACGGACAAAACTAACCCTCTTTAAAAGGGACGCGCGCGTATAAACATTTGCTTCAGATTTGTTTTTTTTGTTTTTTTTCAAACATCCGTAACTTTTGATTTATAACTTCGATCATCAAAAAATTTTCACCAAAATTCATTCTTTTTTTTACTCTTTAATTTGAGCCCAAATACGATACCCTTCCGACGTATATTTTAAAAGACGAAAAAATATTTGTATTAACCGGAACGTTTTTTCTTATAAACGACCGTAACTTTTGATTTAGAACACCGATCATCAAAATTGTTTCACCAAAGTTCATTTTTTTTATCTTCATTTTGAGACCGCGTTTGATACCCTTTCGACGTAGTATTTGAAAGCCGAATTTTATCGAAGCGTTTACACTAACACTGATGTCGATGATCGATGCTTGATTGCATATAGGAGGTAAGTATCATTTAAGGCTTAATTCAAATGAATACTTTAAGGCACACATATAAGGCTCATTTAAGGCTTAATTCAATGGACACAATATCATATCTAGCTCATATAAAGCAAAAAAAAAAAAAAAAAAAAAAAAAAAAAAAAACCCCTTCAATTAAATGCTTCTTGCATATTTTCCTCATATTTGCAGTGAAGTAAAGCTCAAATCTTTGCATATCTCTCTTAAATTATCAGCAATAATTGGCAGAAATTAAGGCCCAAATAAACATAAAAAATGGCAAACCATAATAGGAGAAAGAACAGTCCAAAAAACAGCAACAATGGCACAAGGGATCGGTTCAAAGCCGAATTTAATCGCAACATTTACACTAACACAATATCAGTATCAGTATCAGTATAAGTGACAGTCTCATTTAAGGCTTAATTCAAGTGACTACTTCAAGGCACACATATCTGGCTCATATAAGGCTCATTTAAGGCTTAATTCATGTGACACAATATCATATCTGGCTCATATAAGGCATACAATATCACTAACAGTATCATATAAGGCATACAATATCGAGATCGATGATCGATATCGATAATGATAATGATATGATATGATAATGAATGAAGATCGGTATAAGTAATAGCATTAGGCTCATTTAAGGCTTAATTCAAGTGACTACTTCAAGGCACACATATCTGGCTCATATAAGGCTCATTTAAAGAAAACGGGAAGAAGCAGCAAATTACTGAAGATAGACCTCTTTAAATAGGCACCAACAACAATAGCTAAACAGGTTCGATAGCAATGATATAATAGAAATAGCATGAATATTGAGAACCCAAATACCAATTATTAACAGGCATACATAGATAACTCTATAAATACTTGAGAATATTCACTACAACAAACACATATGGTAAGAATGTATCATCAGACCAAACAAGCTTATGCACAGCATAACTATCGCTAATTTACCATATTAAACCTATCTCTCAATTCTAGTGTATCTGTTATGTTGTCCAACCTTTGTAAGCTCTGTTGAAGACGATACCGGGCATTTTTCGCACGAGATCTTGTTTTAGTGTAACATTTAGATGTGTAAATGCTCATAAATTCATGTTCCACCTTGGCATCTCCTTCCCCAATAGGGTCTAATTTTCACCGAAAATATTCGTACCATCGGTTGCAGCCGTTGTGCCACTCCAGGCAACAAAGATGTCTTTCATTGCTCACCGCTACAAACCTATTGAGACCTCTCTATCCATCTGGGCAGCTCAATTAGCATAGATGTACTTGGTGACTTTACATCCACTTTTTGCCAAGTCCTAGTTTCTCAAGAATCTTGTGTTTTCTGTGTCTACAACTCCCACAATACACTGAAAAGGAATCAAAATCAAAGCTGTAATGGATCATGAAGATCGTGCCATTCGTTGGAGCCATGTATTTCTCACCATTTCTCGGAGATATCTTCTTTAGGTTGAGAACTAAAACATAATACAATCTTCATTTGTTCACAGAATCATATTTACCGAGTCTAAGCAACATCACCATGAAAATAATTGTAATATCCCGATTTTTCGGAAAGGGCATTTCCGTCTTTTAACGAAAAGTCGGAATATTATATTTATCATTCTTTGGATTTAAAAGAAAAGGAAATAAAAGAATTTTTGAAATAAAGAATTAAGGAAATTAATGGGATTAGATTTAATTGGGAATTAACTCCCTTAATTCCCATTAATCAGTTTTCACAAGAAAGAGGAAACGGTTTCTTCATCAGAGTAGCACGCAGCATTGGGGAAGAAAGAGGGCTGGGAGAAGGTTTCAAAATTGAAGCTAATCCGTCGCTTTTCTGTACAGACTCCTCAAGGGAAAAACATTCTACGGAACGCAAGGATCGTGTGGATACCAATTTCGCCCTGTGAAGGTTAGTCGTTTTGGAGTTATGGTTTACGTGTTTCGGACGAGTTTGAAGCTAAATTCGTTTTGCCTTGTAATCCGTCGAATTTCGACCCTTGATATCTCCCTCGTTTCTATTCCGTTTTCAGATCGTAGCATACCGTTAGAATCCTCGTGACGAGAGCTTTGCATCGGTACTAGGCACAGCAGCCATTTCTGAGTTTTAGGCAGAGAAAGGTAAGGAGAAACCCTTACGTTTCAGTTTTGAAATATGTGGTATTTGTGTTGATTTCTTGTTGTTTTGAGGTTTTTAAATTGCGTTAAATTGATGTCTATGATATGGTTGATGTTTGGTATGGTTGGTAGATTATTTAGATGGAATTTGGTTAAAAAAGATTGGGTTTTTGGATTGAAAACCGAAGGAAAACGATGAAGGATCGCGTTTCAGTTTTCTGGAAATTCCCAGGTCGGACGGGCGTCCGGTTTTCTGGACGGGCGTCCAACCTTGGACGGGCGTCTGGGATCCTCGGACGGGCGTCGAGGTGCGATTTTGATCTGATTGAAAGGGGATGTCGGGACGGGCGCCCGAGCCTTGACGACGGGCGTCTGGTCCTTCAGACGGGCGTCCACCTGGAGCTGGTCTCCGAGCTTGTTTAAATTGGCTTTCGACTATCGTTTAGGGTTGTTTAATCAACCTTAAACCTTTGTAAACGTATTATTATTTTATTATAACACCTTTAAACCTTACTTAGGCTAGAATTGGTCTTTTGATCATGATGAGTGGTGTCGGTAAGGAGTGTTATCTAAATGAACTAGGAGGGCCGCTTAATCACCTAATACTACACAACTTGCTAGATAAAAGATTAAACACCATGTGGTCTTGGGTAGATCCTGAAGATCTATAGCGTGATGTGTGAGCAGACGAGTCAAAGTGAGTGTCCTATCGGCTCTGAGCCTATAGGCATCGCCGTATGTTCATACTATCGGAACCGGTTATTGTATCACGAAGATTTCAATACGTTCCGGGTTATTGTATCTGAAGATTTCAATATGTCACGTTCCACCTTGATAGCATGTTGTAACAAAGATAAGCTAAGTAGTTCTGATTTAGGCATATTGGGAGATGTAACCTTTATGCGTAGAATCGAGTCTGTCTTGCCTTTTAATAGAAACTTGATAATAAATCTTATATATATTCTAAGCTTAAACGTACTTCTCTTCCTTACTGAGTATTATATACTTACCCCTTGTGCATGTTTTTGTTATATGGGCTGGGGGTGAGAAGGCGAAACGAGAGTACTGAGTATTTCGAGGAGTATGTCACGAGGAGGATCTCTGAGCTTGATATTTCATTCTTCGCACTTTTGTTTACATTTGAATTGTTGCACTATTTTTATATACTTTGTTCATAGTACTTTGGGATGACGTGTGATCATCTTTATTTCTTATTTCATAGTATTTCGTTTGGACTTTCGAGGGATTTCAGTTGTATTGTTTTGATACACTTTCGACTTTTAGTACCTTTTCGTATTCTAGTATCTTTATGGATATTCATTACCCGAGCATTAAATTCCGCGCGCTTTGATTGTATTGATTGTAGGCTTACATATATAAATGAATTAAATTTTATTTATATATGTGCCGAACGTCGTATTTCCGGATAAGGGCTCGGTATCCGGGAACGGGGCGTTACAGTTGGTATCAGAGATACGTGTTCCTTAGGCTTCTATTCTTTGAGTTTAACTCAATCTTATCCTTAGATCCTTAGTAACACTCTGGTTCTCTTGGTTGTCAGGATGACTAGAAACACAAGATCGAGGACTTTGGCTCTTGGTAATCAGACGTCTGAGAGGGGTGAAACCTCTAGGGGTCGTCGCAGTTTGTCGCCGCCGCCTCGCACAGCTACACCTTCACCTGAGCCGGAGCAGGATCAACATCAGACTCCACCACCACCTCCTCCACCTGTGGTTAACCATGCAGCGTCACTTTGGCCTTCTTCGTATCAACCCAGGTCGGGGCAGTTTCAGCAGAGGACGGTTGTTTATCCACCACCAAAGTGACACGAGCAATCGCGGCGGCGAGCTATCCTCGGTATGGTTTTCAGAGCCACAGTACCCTCCGCCGTATCCTCTGCAGTACCCAGTGTATCCTCCTTATCAGGCTGAGCATCAGGCTCCGTACTACTATCGGCCAGAAGCCGCGCAGTACCCTTGGTTATCCCCCGGTCTATCAGCCTTTCAGGCCACCGGTTCAGCAGCAACAGCAGATACCTTATGGTTACCCTCCGGTTTACCCACCAGTTAGGCCGGTTGTTGAGTCAGCACCACCAGTAGATTGGCACACTAGGCTGAGGAGAAACCGTATGCAAGATTTTTATGGGAATGTGGAACATACCAAGGCTGAGGAATGGATCAGAAGTTTTGAGAAATCTTGCAGGAATATAGGCGTTCCTGAGACAGAGATGGCCCAGTTAGCGGTCGGTTTTCTTTTGGGCTCGGCCGAGGCTTGGATAGATGCGGTTCAGAGTAGCAGCGGTAAGGTAACAGATTGGGCGGCTTTTAAAGCCATGTTCTACAACGAGTACTTTCCCAAGAACGGTACAAGCGGAAAAGGCTAGCCAGTTTCTGAAACTTCAGCAAGGTGATCAAATGACAGTGTCCCAGTATACAAATCGGTTCAATGAGTTAGGAGATTTTATCCGGAGTTGATGCAAGTGGAAGAACGAAAAATGGCCCGTTACAAGGGCGGTTTGGCGATGAGATTGAGCAGCATGCTAGGCTTTACTGACAAGGAACATGGCGAAGCTGGCGAATAAAGCTTTAGAAGTCGAGACCTTTAGAAAGAAAGTTCTGATGGGTCGAGCGCAGTTTGGGGACCGATCGAAGCGATGGCAAAGGGCGCAATGCTAGATTTCAGAGGTTTCCCACCAGACGGCGATTAGACCACCGGTTGGTGCCCCATCAGCGATCGAGCCACGGCGGCTAGACCACCTGGTTGGCGCTCCACGGCGGCTAGGCCACGGCTACCTCAGGTTGTTTCTTTTGTGGCGGCAGGGTCATTACTCGAGGAGTTGTCCACGCAGGTAGCGGTGCTCAGAGCAGTCACCCTAGCAGAGCGAGTCCAAGTAGCAGTGTGAGATGTTTGCTATGGATGCCGAGAGAGTTTGAGCCAGAGGATGATGTGATCTCAGGTAACTTTTATGTTTGATTTTGTCCTTTTGAGTTATTTATAGCATGCTTGGAACATGTTGTAACTTTAGTTAATTGGACAAATGCATGATAGGTATGATAAGAGTAGGCAATCTAGTAGTCGAGGGCCTTATTTGATACTGAGAGCTTCAACCACCTTTGTGTCCTCTAGGATTGCTAAGAAACTAGATTTACCTATGGAGCATTTGAGAGATACTATGGAGATTGTTACACCCTAGGCAAGGTAAATAAGGTGGTTAAGATGATACCACAAGTGGATGTTCAGGTTGGACCTTATCAGTGTAAGAGTGACTTCACGGTTATGGATTTCTCAGACTTTGATGCGATTCTTGGGATAGGCGGCTATCCAAGAATTATGTTCACTTAGATTGTAGGGCCAAGAGAGTTACTTTCAGAGTCCCGGGGAAAGCAGATAAGACTTATCAGGGGAACGTTTACAGGCCAAGCAAGAAGAGACATCCTATCATTTCAGCGGTCAAGGCCATCAGGGCATGTCAGAAAGGATGTGAGGGCTACTTGTTGTACGCAGTGGATGTGGAACAAGCAAAGCCTAAGTTGGAAGATACTAGAGTGGTCAGAGATTATCCAGAGGTTTTTCCAGATGAGTTGCCAGGGAACATGCAGGCAGAGGCCATTGAGTTTGAGATCTGATTAGTTCGGGCGGCTGCACCGATTGCAAGGCACCATACAGGATGGCACCGGCTGAATTGAAGGAGTTGAAGGCTCAACTCAAGGAGATGTTAGAAAGGAACATCATTCAGCCTAGTACTTCACCTTGGGGAGCACCAGTTTTGTTTGTGAAGAAGAAGGATGGCAGCATGCGGATGTGTATTGACTACAGGGCTTTGAACAATCTGACTATCAAGAATAAGTACCCACTACCGAGGATAGATGATCTGTTCAATCAGTTGCAGGGTCGGAAAGTGTTTTCAAAGATTGATTTGCGGTCAGGCTACCATCAGTTAAAAGTTAAAGTGGCAGATATTCCGAAGACAGCATTCAGTACTAGATATGGACATTATGAGTTCCTTGTTATGCCTTTTGGACTCACTAATGCTCCATCTGCATTTATGGATTTGATGCAGCGGGTCTTCATGCCTTACCTAGATAAGTTTGTGATTGTCTTTATTGACGATATTTTGGTATACTCTAGGGATGAGGCGGAGCATGAGGAACATCTACGGATTGTTTTGGAAACGTTGAAGAAGGAGCGATTGTATGCAAAGTTTTCCAAGTGTGACTTTTGGTTGGACCAAGTGAGCTTCTTGGGTCATGTCATTTCAGGTGATGGCATTGAGTTGATCCGGCCAAGATTGAGGCGATTAAGAGTTGGCCTACACCGACTCTGATTTGAGGTCGAGGAGCTTTCAGGTTTGGTGGTTACTACTGAAAGTTCGTGAAGAATTTCGCAAGGATAGCTACTCCACTCACCGGACTTTACGAGAAGAACACCAAGTTTGATTGGACACCCGAGTGTGAGTTAGCATTTGAGTTGTTAAAGGACAAAGTTAACTACAAAGACCTGGTATTGGCAGTACCGAGGTGTTCGATGATTATGATGTCTACACCAACGCTTGCAGCGGTGGTCTAGGTTGTGTGTTGATGCAGGAGGAAAGGTCATTGCCTATGCATCTAGGCAATTGAAAGTACATGAGAAGAACTATCCCACACATGACTTAGAGTTGGCGCAGTGGTTTCGCATTGAAAATTTGGAGGCACTATATCTGTATGGAGTCAAGGCTAGAATCTTCACCGACCACAAGAGTTTAAGGTATTTCTTCACCAGGAGAGTTTGAATATGAGGCGGCGGAGATGGCTAGAGTTAAGTGAAGGATTATGACCTAGACATTCAAGTACCATCCGGGAAGGCAAATGTAGTAGCATATGCCTTGAGTAGGAAACCAGTGGTTTTGGAGCCCAGTGTTGAGGCTATCACGGCAGAGGGGTTGATGATTTGCGATTTAGCGATTTGATCAGATTGAGGACCGTCGGTTAAAGCACCGTTGTTGGCTAGATCGAGTTGATGGATGAGATCGAGAGCAAAGCGGGACGAAGACGCAGATTTTGGTTGACTTGAAGAGAGTTGCAAGAGAGAAGCCTCTGATTGGCTACGTGTTGGATCGAGTGGAAATCTGTGGTACCAGGATCGTCTCTGTGTGTGCGTAATGTTGGAGATTTGAGACAGAGAGTTATGGAAGAGGCACACAAGATTGCTTTTGCGGTGCATCCGGGTTCTACCAAGATGTACAGGATTTGAAAGAAAGATTTTGGTGGCCCTCAATGAAGCTAGAGATTGCTAAGTTTGTTTCGAGTGTGACGTCGTCGAGAGTGAAATTGAACATAGGAAGCCAGGCGGGATGCTTAAGTCATTAGATATCCCGAGAATGGAAATGGGAAAAGATCACCATGGACTTTATTTCTGTGTTTACCTAAGACGAAGGGTGGACATGATTCTATTTGGGTGATCGTTGATAGATTAACCAAGTCGGCTCATTTCTTGCCTTTCAAGATGAATATGCCCTTGGCAAAGATGACGGAACTATATATGGACAATATAGTGAAGCTTCATGGAGTTCAGTCTCCATTGTTTACGATCGGGATTCGAGGTTCGTCGATCGGTTTTGGCAGAGCTTACAGGAGGCATTTGGTACCCGGTTGGATTTGAGTACTGACATTTCATCCTCGCATGGATGGTCGATCTGAGAGGACTATCCAGACACTTTAGGATATGCTTAGATCATGTGTCTTGGAGGTAGGAGGATCTTGGGTAGATTATCTACCCGATTGCGAGTTTGCTTACAACAACAGTTATCACGCGAGCATAGGCATGCCACCGTTTGAAGCTTTGTATGGTAGAAGATGCGGGGACGCCTTTGTTTTGGGATGATGTTGGGGAGAAAGCGACTTCTTGGGCGAGTTAGTTGAGCAAGCCAAAGAGAGGGTTCGATTAGTGAAGAAAAATCTGCAGATAGCTCAAGACAGCGTGCGAAAAGTTGGGCGGATGTCGACGGAGACCGCTTGAGTTTGAGGTTGGCGATCGTGTTTACTTGAAGGCATCACCAATGAGAGGAGTAAAGCGTTTTGGTCGAAAGGAAAGTTGAGCCGAGGTATGTTGGACCTTTTGAAAGTCGGGAGAGGATTGGACCTTTAGCCTATAGACTTGATTGCCGAGTCTATGTCCGAGTTCACAGCGTCTTCCATGTTTCGATGTTGAAGAAGTGTTTGACGAAGACAGAGGTTGAGTCTACTGGTGGATCCAGAGATAGTGCCAGGACAACCTCGCTTATGATGAAAAGCCGATTAAGATTACGAGCCAGGAAAAAAGATGATTAAGAGGAAGATGGTTCGATTGGTTCTTGTTCGATTGGAGCAATCATACACTGAGGAAGCAACTTGGGAAGTTGAAGGTGATGTGGTCAACGAATTTCCGGAGTTTTTGGATTTACCAGGTACGTTCAAGTTTCGAGGACGAAACTCCTCTTAAGGGGGGATGAATGTAATATCCCGATTTTTCGGAAAGGGCATTTCCGTCTTTTAACGAAAAGTCGGAATATTATATTTATCATTCTTTGGATTTAAAAGAAAAGGAAATAAAAGAATTTTTGAAATAAAGAATTAAGGAAATTAATGGGATTGGATTTAATTGGGAATTAACTCCCTTAATTCCCATTAATCAGTTTTCACAAAAAAGAGAAGCGGTTTCTTCATCGAGTAGCATATGACATTGGGGAAGAAAGAGGGCTGGGAGAAGGTTTCAAAATTGAAGCTAATCCGTCGCTTTTCTGTACAGACTCCTCAAGGGAAAAACATTCTACGGAACGCAAGGATCGTGTGGATACCAATTTCGCCCTGTGAAGGTTAGTCGTTTTGGAGTTATGGTTTACGTGTTTCGGACGAGTTTGAAGCTAAATTCGTTTTGCCTTGTAATCCGTCAATTTGACCCTTGATATCTCCTCGTTTCTATTCCGTTTTCAGATCGTAGCATACCGTTAGAATCCTCGTGACGAGAGCTTTGCATCGGTACTAGGCACAGCAGCCATTTCTGAGTTTTAGGCAGAGAAAGGTAAGGAGAAACCCTTACGTTTCAGTTTTGAAATATGTGGTATTTGTGTTGATTTCTTGTTGTTTTGAGGTTTTTAAATTGCGTTAAATTGATGTCTATGATATGGTTGATGTTTGGTATGGTTGGTAGATTATTTAGATGGAGTTTGGTTAAAAAAGATTGGGTTTTTGGATTGAAAACCGAAGGAAAACGATGAAGGATCGCGTTTTGATTTTGGAAATTCCAGTCGGACGGGCGTCCGGTTTTCGGACGGGCGCCCAACCTTGGACGCGGGCGTCTGGGATCCTCGGACGGGCGCCTCGAGGTGCGATTTTTGATCTGAGATTGAAAGGGGATGTCTGGACGGGCGTCCACTTTTTGGACGGGCGTCCAGAGCCTTCAGACGGGCGTCTGGTCCTTCAGACGGGCGTCCACCTGGAGCTGGTCTCCCAGCTTGTTTAAATTGGCTTTCGACTATCGTTTAGGGTTGTTTAATCAACCTTAAACCTTTGTAAACGTATTATTATTTTATTATAACACCTTTAAACCTTACTTAGGCTAGAATTGGTCTTTTGATCATGATGAGTGGTGTCGGTAAGGGAGTGTTATCTAAATGAACTAGGAGGGCCAGTTAATCACCTAATACTACACAACTTGCTAGATAAAAGATTAAACACCATGTGGTCTTGGGTAGATCCTGAAGATCTATAGCGTGATGTGTGAACAGACAGTCAAAGTGAGTGTCCTATCGGCCTGCAGGCCTATAGGCATCGCCGTATGTTCATACTATCGGAACCGGTTATTGTATCCTGAAGATTTCAATACGTTCCGGGGTTATTGTATCCTGAAGATTTCAATATGTCACGTTCCACCTTGATAGCATGTTGTAACAAAGATAAGCTAAGTAGTTCTGATTTAGGCATATTGGGAGATGTAACCTTTATGCGTAGAATCGAGTCCATCTTGCCTTTTAATAGAAACTTGATAATAAATCTTATATATATTCTAAGCTTAAACGCACTTCTCTTCTTCACTGAGTATTATATACTTACCCCTTGTGCATGTTTTTGTTATATGTGCTTGGGGTGAGAAAGCGAAACAGAGTCTGAGTATTTCGAGGAGTATGTGTCACGAGGAGGATCTCCGAGCTTGATATTTCATTCTTCGCACTTTTGTTTACATTTGAATTGTTGCACTATTTTTATATACTTTGTTCATAGTACTTTGGGATGACGTGTGATCATCTTTATTTCTTATTTCATAGTATTTCGTTTGGACTTTCGAGGATTTGGGTTGTATTGTTTTGATACACTTTCGACTTTTAGTACCTTTTCGTATTCTAGTATCTTTATGGATATTCATTACCCGAGCATTAAATTCTGCGCGCTTTGATTGTATTGATTGTAGGCTTACATATATAAATGAATTAAATTTTATTTATATATGTGCCGAACGTCGTATTTCCGGATAAGGGCTCGGTATCCGGGAACGGGGCGTTACAATAATTGTTCTCGTGGAACCAACCACAAGCAGCAGTAAAAGAAATGCAAACTATATGAAAGAGTGTGTCATCTTGTTGAGATAATGTTAAGACAATCATCTTGGGAAAATATTAGAGCTCATTAGACAAGAAACTTAAATATAACAAGAGAAACTCAAGGAGCATATTTATGTACCTTGTCATAAGAGAATGCATTTTCACGAAGTATACGTTTTTAAACACTAGGTTCCGATACAACCACAACTGCTTTTGGCCCAAAAGCAAGTTTATAAATAGAACCATGCTGCAGAATGCAAACAAAGATAATCGATGAGTGTGAGAGAAAATCATTTTGCCCACAAGTTAGAATACACAGAACAAGGTTATTAATGGTACGAATCACAAATGTTATCTAATATAAGACAACTTTTTCTGGAAACAAATTCTACAAAATGCTACATCAAAGAAGAGAAACTCTACCGAGCAAATACCTTTAAGAACCAATCATAAAGTGAGAAAAAAGGGGCCGATTAAACAAATCAGTCACTGAGCCTTCTGCTACTGGCATTGACCCGAGTTTTCCCCCAGTAAGCAAATTTGTGAGGAGGTTGGTAGCATTATCCTTTATATTCAATTTTCTTTTGTCTTCCTTAGTGCTTGGAGATTGACATCTGCACTCAGGAGTGACTCAATTGGATTATACAGATCTGTGTAGAACAAACTTCTCGGACCACCAGACCAACGGCTTCATAAACACGAGGCGACACCCGTCGGCGATCTCCAATCGACCGGCCTTGTTAAGAAATGAGTATTATTATTAATGACCTTTAGATAATGTCTACAAGTGTCATTCTATGAGTATTATTATTAATGACCTTGGTGTGTGTAACAACTAGGTGTAATTTGTCCTTAAATGTATTTTGCTGGCTGCTGCAATTCTGCGAGAATCTATCAAACAAGATTTCCCTTACTGAATGTTTTAACAACTTTCTTGGTATCGGAGCGAGGTCGGTGCCATGGCCACCACCGCTGGAATTTCCACTGGAGAAGGAGCGGCTCCGCCTAACGGTGCTCTTCTCTCAGCTGGCGGATCCACCCCTTTGACCGGTGTATCAACTACCACTCACACTCCGGCTCCTGTTTCTGGTTTTCTTCCTGGGAGTCCCACCTTCTTCTCCGATGGAGTCGTCACCGGAATACCGCTTACCAGCACGCTAACGTCAACAATATCCAACACTCTTCCACCACTGACTGGAGTAACATTTGTAAGAACTGATTCTCCTCTTTCAGCCTTTGGCCTTCGATCCAGCAACCTGAATCCGCCATTTCTCAGTTCTGTGAGTCCTCACTCATCCTCCTCCTTTCTTTCACCACCATTTTCTGGAAATCTGAGTCAGACATGCACTGTGAAACTTGATTGAAGCAATTATTTTCTCTGGAGGTACACAATTCTCCCTATAATCCGTGGTCACAAATTGGAAAATCACTTGTTGAATCCTGCACCAGCATTCCATGATTCTCTATCTAGATCTGTTTTGGTCAACCCAGCTATTGCCTCTATGAATGATGAATGGAACACCAAAGATAATCTGATTATGGGGTGGCTGCTCAGCTCGATGATTGAGCAAGCCTTGTCGGAGGTTGTAGGATGTTCAACAGCCTATGAAATATGGACAACTCTTGAGACACTGTTTAATAGTAAATCTGAGTCTAGAATGTTGGAGTATAAGGATGCATTATCCAAAGCTAACAAAGGATCCAAATTGATGTCTGATTATCTTGCTCAGATGAAATCCTATTTAGACAATTTAACAGCAGCTGGGTACCCCATTACCAAATCTGAGCTCATTCTGGCAACCTTAGGGGGTCTGGATCGTGACTATGAATCTGCCATAGTCAACATTACTTCAAGAGTTGGATCACTTAGCTGGAAAGATGTGCAGTCTCAACTTATGACACATGAAAGGTTAATTGCAAGACTGAATTCTACTGGAAATCCAGGACTGGTTAATCCATCTGCAAACATGGCTCAGAACTCTCTGCCCAGAAATAATGGTCGTCCACCCTACAAAATAAAAACACTGGAAGAGGAAGAGGACGTGGTGGAAGGGGCAGAGGAATAGGAGGTGCAAGAGGTTCAGGTTCTGGTAACAAGATGGTCTGTCAACTATGTGGGAAGAATGGCCACATTGTTACCTCCTGCTGGCACAGATTTGAGGAAGACTTTGTTCCTCCCTCTCAAAATGGCAACAACAACAATACTGGTCCAAAGCAAGTCTCTGCTTATCTTGCAAGTCCACAATCTGTGGGAGATCCTGCTTGGTACATGGACAGTGGAGCATCTAATCACACGATTCACGATCTCAACAATCATCATCTCGATCTTTGGATACAATGGTTCAGAATCAGTGGCAGTAGGTAATGGTGAACAACTACCTATATTACACATTGGTCACAGCTATCTGTCCACACTCCAATCACACACTACACTGTTTTTAAAAGATATCCTACATGTACCTTTAATTACCAAGAACTTAATCAGTATTTCTAAACTCTTGACTGATAATTCTGTTGTTGTTGAGTTTAATCCCAATTCTTGCTATGTGAAGGACAAGAAAACAGGGACACTGCTTCTAACAGGAATTCTCAAGGATGGTCTGTATCAGATTATTGCTCCTCATCCAAATAAGACCTCCCTTCACTCCAAAGTCAAGACTTCTCCAGATCCTAGTCAGTCCTTAAGTTCTCAGTGTAGTCAGTTTGTGTCTGAGCCTTGTAGTGCTCAATTGAGTTCTGTTAATGTTAATAAAGATCCTGATGTTTGGCATAGGAGACTAGGTCATCCCTCCAAACAGGTCTTGAGTCAAGTTCTGAGGCAATGTAATGTGCAAATTAATGAAATATTGAGTTTCTGTGATGCCTGCCAGTTTGGCAAAGGCCATGCTTTACCTTATTTATCTTCTGATTCTCATGCTGCCAATGTGCTTGACTTAATACATTCTGATTTATGGGGACCAGCCCCCACAAAATCCACATCTGGTTATCTTTATTATGTTCACTTCATTGATGATTGGTCTAAATATACCTGGATATATCCTCTTAAAGCAAAATCTGAAGTTTATTCTGTCTTCTTACAGTTCAAAAAACTTGTTGAGAACCAGTTTTCCAGAAAAATTAAGTTCTTACAAACAGACTGGGGAGGGGAGTATAGAACCCTAGAAGCCCTTCTTAAAGATCAAGGAGTTCAGTTTAGGCACCCTTGTCCTCATGTTCATCCACAAAATGGTAGAGCAGAAAGGAAACATAGACACATTGTGGAACTAGGTCTCACACAACTTGCCCAAGCCTCTCTTCTTCTTAAGTATTTATGGGATAGTTTTGTTGAAGTAGTCACCATGATTAATATTTTACATACACCTGTGTTGAAGCACAAATCTCCCTATCAAGTCCTGTTTAACAAGAACCCTGATTATAAGTTCTACAAGACATTTGGTTGTGCTTGTTTTCCCTATCTTCGACCCTTCTTCCCTACTAAGTTCAAGTTCCACACCAAGAAATGTACTTACTTAGGGGTCAGTCCTTTCCATAAAGGCTATAAATGTCTGGACACCACTGGTAGAGTCTTTATCACTAGAGATGTTGTCTTTAATGAGTATGAATTCCCCTTCAAAGAAGGGTTCTCACAAGGTCCTCATAGAGAAATCTTATCTGATTCTAATCTAGCCTCCTGGTTTACTCTTTCTGTGACTGAGCCATCTTATGTACAAGACCTATCTGGGAGAAGATCTGTGGAAGGTAGTGTTGCTGTCTCACACTCACAAGAGTCTCAACCCTCCTCACCACCTTCCCTCTGCTAATACCACACCTGTCTTTAACTCCTTTGAACACTTGTCCACCTCTGTCTCTGGTGGTGATGATGATGATCCCAGTCCTACACCTGTTCTCAATACCACTTCTTCACTCTCTGGACAAAATTCTTCCACTAGCTCTTCATCACCCTCTCCAACCCCAGATTCTCCCTCATCACCATAACCACCAAAAGGCAATCCCATGCAAACTATGTCCAAGAGTGGTATCTTCAAACCTAAGACCTATTCTTCCCAAATCACCAGCACCACTCTACCTCCTCATCTTACTGAACCTACCAAAGTTTCTGAGGCATTGGCCTGCCCTGAGTGGAAGACTGCTATGGATGCAGAATTTAATGCTCTACAAAAAAATGAGACATGGGTCCTGGTTCCACCAGCTAATCACCAGAACCCAGTGGGGAGCAGATGGGTATATAAACTCAAAATGAGGCCGATGGTACAGTGTTAAAACACAAAGCCAGGTTAGTTGCTAAGGGGTTTCATCAAACTTATGGAGTTGATTTTACTGAAACATTTAGTCCTGTTGCTAAAGCTTCAACTATCAGAGTGGTATTGGCATTATCTGTGAGTCTGAATTGGCACATTCATCAAGTGGATATAGACAATGCCTTCCTAAATGGACCCTTAGTTGAAAATGTTTATATGGTGCAACCAGAGGGGTATGTTGACACAACTAAGCCACATTATGTCTGTAAACTGACCAAGGCTCTAAGGTCTCAAGCAAGCACCTAGGGCATGGTTTGGAGCCCTCAGACATCAGATGTTGACATGGGGTTTACACAATCAGCAGCAGACTCCTCTTTATTCATATTGAAAACTGATGCTCATGTTTTGTATGTTTTAGTGTATGTGGATGATATTCTTGTGACAGGAGACTCACAACACCTAATACAAAATTTTGTCCACATGTTGAACACCAAATTTGCCTTGAAGGATCTGGGCTCCATAACACACTTCTTGGGAATGGAGGCACACAGAAATGTAGCTGGCCTATATCTCACACAAGGTCATTATGCCTCCAAGTTACTAAAAAGACTACAGCAAGACCATATCAAGCCCTGTAACATCCCAATGACACCTGGTGAGCATCTTCTTCCTGATCAAGGGGAGCCTATGAAGTCACCTAGTACCTACAGGAGTGCTATAGGGGGTCTGCAATATCTTACCTACCCCAGACCAGACCTGGCTTATTCAGTCAACTACTTAAGTCAATTCATGCAAAAACCTACACAATCTCATTGGTATGCTCTCAAAAAGCTGCTCAGGTATGTAAAAGGTACTTTCCATCTTGGCTTGCTGTTTAAGGCAAATGGGGCACTGCAGTTGACAGGGTTTTGTGATGCCGACTGGGCCTGTTATCCAGCTGATAGAAAGTCATTTGCTGCTTATTGTGTTTATTTTGGAGGGTCACTGATTTCCTGGAGTTCAAAGAAACAAAATGTGGTTTCTAGGTCCAGTGCTGAGTCTGAGTATAGATCACTGGCTAATCTATCTTCTGAAATGGTTTGGATCAGGCATTTATTGACAAAAATGAGGGTCAGCTTGTCCTCAGTTCCAGTGGCCTGGTGTGACAACTTGAGTGCTACTTATCTGGCTCAGAATCCTGTGTTCCATGCTAGAACTAAACATATTGAAGTAGATGTTCACTATGTCCGGAATCAAGTGCTGATCAAGCAGCTTTTGGCGCAGTTTGTTCCCTCTTCTATGTAGATTGCTGATTCATTGACCAAGGCCCTGCCTGGACCTCAACTGGAGCATTTCAAGACCAAACTAAATATAGTATCTGTCCCTACCTTTAGTTTGAGGGGGGATTTTAAGAAATGAGTATTATTATTAATGACCTTTAGATAATGTCTACAAGTGTCATTCTATGAGTATTAT
This sequence comes from Gentiana macrophylla, assembly GCA_026214975.1. Classification (NCBI taxonomy): domain Eukaryota; kingdom Viridiplantae; phylum Streptophyta; class Magnoliopsida; order Gentianales; family Gentianaceae; genus Gentiana; species Gentiana macrophylla. The sequence continues at coordinate 12,287,581 of CM047812.1, read as the reverse complement.
TATTAATGACCTTGGTGTGTGTAACAAGTAGGTGTAATTTGTCCTTAAATGTATTTTGCTGGCTGCTGCAATTCTGCGAGAATCTATCAAACAAGATTTCCCTTACTGAATGTTTTAACAACTTTCTGGCCTCAGCTCAGGCAACTCGCAATAGATCTCCAATCGATGCACCGGATGGCCTGCAAATTTGCGTTTTGACATGGAAAAAAAATGATAAATTTGTCGTTTGCTCACCATTTTTACTCCGCGTTCGCAAGCTCTTTGAAAGAATGGAGCGGGGAAGAACAAACAGCGTGTAGATAAGGGTAATTTGGTCCGTCTGAAATTATTTGTATTTATTGAAACTAAAAAAAGATGTGTGGATTAATGCTTAATTAAGAGGGGAAAAGTGGACTTATACCTAATTTTTTCTATATATTATTAATAGAATTTAAAATGTTATAGGAGAGCAACACACCAGTACTGGCGTGCGCCTGAAGCAGTTTTCCGCGGATGTTCAGCTTCCATAGCAATTTCTACCACATGCAATTGCCAAAAACGTCACTCAAACATGCTAGAAAGGTAATCCAACAATACCATACAACTTCTTAAGATGTTTTAAGGTCTAAAACATGATTCAAAGTCTAAAAACATGGTGCAGGGCCTAAAACATATTAGAAGATCCTAGAGCATATATAATACACGGTCTTAATGCATGATTTTAACATGAAAGAGATTAAATTGAACACTTCTCTACCTCAAATTCTTGAAGCAATCTTGAATGCAAAATCCTAGCTTGACGAACCTCAAAAAGCTAAGCTCTTTCCTTGATTCCTAAAACTATACCTAAAGATTCTAAGATTTGTACAACCATCCAATGACAGAGCCAGGAATTATAGGGTGGGCTAGTCGATTATATTGGATCTCGGGTGGGCTAGTCGATTATATTTGGACAATCTAATGGACTTAATGTTTTTATGACTTAAGTTGACTTATATATGTTTTTTTGTGTAGAATTTTTTTTCGCCGGGTGGGCTTAGCCCACCTCAGCCCTGCATACACCTCCGTCCTTGCAAGGGTTTATTTGATTTTCAGTCCTATAACTTTCCCCGTTTTTGTAAATAGCCCTGTTTTTGCTCCGGTGGCGATTTTAGTCCTTTAACTTTCAATTTCTTGCAAAACTAGTCCTTTTTGCTGATTAGACGTCGGAGCTCTGGTGACAATGCTGAGTTGGCGGCCATGTGGCATGACCATGTTGAGTTGGCGGCCATGTGGCGGATTGGTGGCATGTGGGGCCCATCTTTGAGTTTGAAAATAAAAATGAAGCAAAGGGGACTCGAACTCGTGCCCCCTTACATTGAATTCAACTCATTACAACTATGCTACCGAAATCAATATGCAAAAAGTAGAGCTAAAAAATATAAGTAATTCTTTTACGTAAGTGTGTGTGTGTATATATATGTATGTACGTATGTATGTATATGTATGTATGTATGTATCTCTCTCTCTCTCTATATATAATATAGATATATATGTATGTATGCATGTATGTACATATATATATATACACATATATTTATATACATACTTACATATACACACACATATGTATATGCATGTACGTCTGAGATATACACACACACGCATATATATATATATATATATATATATATATATATATATATATATATATATATATATTTATTTATTTATTTATCGGTAGCGATCTCGAATTTTTTTTTCTCTCTAGGGCACCATTAAAAATTTAAAGTGCGAGTGAGGACACTAATAGTGTTTTTACATTTTTTTTTACCACTAATAGTGTTTTTATATTTTTACACACACACTTACGTAATGTACAAAAACATATTTATGTGCGTGTATATAAGTGTCTATATACATACACTTACGTATAAACATTACTTATACTTTTTAGTTCTTATTTGTATGATCTGATCTCGGTAGCATAGTGGTAATAAGCTGAATTCTATTCAAGGGGCCACGGGTTCGAGTCCCCTTTGCTTCATTTTTATTTTCAAACTCGAAGATGGGCACCACATGCCACCAATCCGCCACATGGCTGCCAACTCAGCATGGTCACCGGAGCTCCGGCTTCTAATCACAAAAAGGACTATTTTTGCAAGAAATTGAAAGTTAAAGGACTAAAATCGCTACCGGAGCAAAAACAGGACTATTTACAAAAACGGGAAAAGTTATAGGATTAAAAATCAAATAAACCCGTCCTTACAACCATCAATTCAACTATTGAGCTAAGAACACTTTGGAAAGTCAAGAATTGGAAAGGTGAGTTCTTAAATATTACCCCAAAAGAAGTGATTCTTGCACCAAAGTAAAGCCCTCTTCTTGATGATCCTTTTGGTGGGAGAAATCTACAAATCCAAGATTGGATGATAAAATAAAAGGAAGAAATCTTTCTTCTTCGAACTCTTTTCCTTCTCCATTTTCTTCTTCTTCTTTTTTATTTTTATTATTATTTTTTTTTAATGATATTCAAGCATGCAAGAAGAAAGGCAAGAAAAATTGGAATGGGGTTGGAGTTTTGGGAGTGTTTGGTGTTTGAATATTGGTGAAGTGTAAGTGATGATGTGGCATATAAGTGTGGGTAGTGGATTGTGTAGGCAATGTGGTGAGGTCTTATGTCAACGTGTCAGGGGGTGGTTGTGGCATGATGATAAGAAGATATGGTATGTGGGAAATTCAAAGGTGGAGACTCTCGTATGGAGAGACTCTATGCTACATCACACTTTGTATAATCAGACATTTGCTAGCTACTCCTCAGATCCCTTATATTAGCAAATCCATATTACACTCATGTCATTCCCCTAGTCTAGAATTACTAGATAATGTGAGGATTTTAATATAATCCTATAAATTGGCTTTGACTAATCATAATGAGAATATTATCCTTTCTTTTCCTTTTTATTTTATTGGTAAAATATCGGGTAACGTCATTTGTTTAAAGATAATGAAAGGGAAAATTATCTATTGATAAAACCGCCCTTGTAACGGATACGGGGCATTACAAAAAAAAAAAAAAAAAAAAAAAAGGATGATAAAGTTTCTGATAACGAGAGAAGCTACACACAAAAATTAGATCATTCTTTTGATGTTCATGATTTTAATAATATTCATATATAAGATAAAAGTGACACAACTGAGAATATCGCAAACACACATAATTAAAGCTGTTGGATTACAATCAATTGTCGTAATCTTATTACGAAATAATAAAAATACACAGAAAATGAGCATACAACGAAAACTCTAATAGAGAATTTAAACCCATGAAACTAATTTAATGATCAAAAAGATCACACCATGCAACCCATATAATTGTTGGGAATTAATCTCCATGATTACTACTTAGTTTTCAAGCTTAAAATCATGTAGTGCATTGTTGCCAAAGCCCTTGTTGGTGTAATAAGATATGTATTCTTCTAAAGTGACACAACGATATTTCGAAGGATTATCTTCTGACAACAACTCCTGAATTGGCCCATACTTCCGCTCCAAGTATGCTGGCCCTTGATTTGGTCGAAGGAAACCAGACAAGTTGAGTCTAGGTCCCACGTTTTTCACCACAGCTCTATGATGAACACTCTTGTATTTTTCATTTGTCATAATCTTAAATGAGAATAACAAAACGTCAATTTGGATGATATATAAATGTAATATATATGATTCTTAAAAATACTAATCAATTACTTTCTAATTTTTCTGGAAACTAATTCACTTCTCAACTTCAAAAAGATAATTGTAAAATTTAATCAAACATACATATAGTGTCATTTAAATATAATTAAAGAATTTGGTAGATATGATAAAAACAATTTAAAGGCATATGTTAAAGAAAGAGAACTTTGATTTGACATGGCAAGTTAGTTCTTGCCGTTGGGTAATTGTTGGGAAGGGAAGTTCTATCATAGAGACTCTCCCATGGAGAGTGACCTATGTGGACGATTCTAGACCACACAGTTTCATTCTGCTATGAAACTGTGTGGTTCAGAATCGCCCATATAGATCACTCCTTATGGAGGAGTCTTCATGTTATAATTTCCCTGTTGGGAATTCATATCAAATATTCACATCAGTAATATACATAATGTCTAGCATTAGTATTAATACAGATTCTCTATTATATATTGCTTAAAGCTTCCAGTATCCGGAACCAGCTGATCCGACTAATTCGGAATTCGGCCCAAATCGTGTCTGCAGAGTCTAACTTTTACTCAGGGGTAAGATTTAGATAAAAACTCTTTCAGCATAGTGCATCAGAGGAGAATCGAATATACAATATTTCCAAGTCACTTATCACTCATATACAATATTTTCTTTAAAATTCTCAAGTCACTTAACACTCATATACAATATTTTCTTTAAAATTGAAAAGTGGGATTTGAGCCTTTCAAACAGGGAATCTATAAATGAGTCAAGAAACTTCATTATTTTGAAGACTCAACTAGAACTACACCTTTTCTATCATTTTTTTAATATATTTTTATTACGCATGCACTACATAAATGTATATGGTAGAGATTCTATTGTATAAATTTACTTTTCATTAGTAACACTAATTTTGGTATTCTAGGACACAAAAAAGAAACAAAATACAGTAGATCTAATGTTATCAATGAGCTGAGAAAATCAATTTCATATTTAGTGAAACTTTACCTGAATCATGTCTCCCAGGTTAACAAACAATGCTCCAGGAATATAGGGTGGTTCGACAAACTCCCCTTCATGAAGAGCTTGAAGGCCTCCGATTTCGTTCTGTACGCCGATCGTTAAGAGTCCAAAATCCGTATGAGTCGTAGAACCCAAGGTTAATTCTGGTTCCGGACATGCAGGAGAGTAAAGAGCTTTAAGATAAAGCCCATCGGCACCACCCATATCTAGAAAGTAGTTTTTGTCGATTCCTAAAGTCTCTGCAAGTAACTTGTATAACGTAGTCCCAATCCTCAAAATGTGTTTCCCGTACTCCTCCATTATATCTCTGTACCGTATAAAAAATATGAGAAAATCAGAGTTGCAACCATATGATTTATAGGAGATTTGATCCCCTCCGGTACTGGAGGATAAAGTGCGAGTGTTTTTACACCAAAACAACGTCGTTTTTTTTTACCTAAACTGGCATAGTTTTGGTGCAAAACACTTGCTATTTATCCTCCAGTACCGGTGGGGATCCACAGCCAAATTATAGGTATTAAAATGCATAGGACTAGACTATAAGTTAGCCGGGCCTGTAGGTCACGGATACCAAGGGTTTTAAGGAATATATATACACAGCATTCTCATGAATGTTATCAATAGTGCCTGTGGTTGCACCTTCATATTTAACTAGAATTTTTTGTTGCAATATTCTTTTACAACTTGCTCTTTCTGACCAGTTGAAGTGGATCCTTTCATTGTAAACCAATACACTCTCTTCCTTAATACCCTGAATCTGTCAGTCATCTCCTCTTTAATCATTGCAGTAGAAGGTTCATCAGCATAAATGTCGAAAACATCCTGCATCTTCAAAGATTCTGATGAAGTAGCTTTAGGTTTTTTATCAACAAATAAAAACCATATCACATGGAGACCTGTTAAAGCCTCACACACCTGAAGATGAACCTTTCCTTTAATATTAATTCCATATAAATTAATATCATGTCCAAGCCTTTGGTCAGAACTAGTCCCTTGACTTATATTGTTCAACAACTTACATTCACCTACGTTTTCAATTGTAAGTTTGTCATGAATTGTTATCAATATCCTCTCTGATTGTCTCTTTTGCCTAAAAAAAGGTTTTTTTTATAAAGTATAGCTGGTCTCCTGGCAGGAGCCCTTTAAGAAAACCTAGGAACTGTTCCAAACAGATTCCGGTTTAAACTTGCATATGCATTCCTCCGCTTGCTTGCTAGATAATCCCTCATTTTTCTGTTCGAAATTGACATGACTCAGTCTTTGCACATCTACCTACGCGCTCGCTTAATAAAATACTTACACTTCTGCCTGTTAAATCTGCGATTAATAGCACGAAATTTAGCCAACCTTTGCATTAACAGAAATGGATTCCTCTGATCCATGAACAAAGGGCCTTGACAGACAAATTTCTCCCCTGTCTCTTGAATGGCCCTTAAGTGTGCCAATTGTGACGAAATCCAAAGATCTATGCACACCGCTCTTGATCCTTCCCAACTCGTGGGATATTCGCCCACACCGTATATACGTGAACCCATTTAAAATAGTTAGTAAATTTTATACTGTTGTGAATAAACAGATAATAAGCCACAAATTATAACTTACACAGATTTCTTCCATGCAATGACTGAATGACTAAACAGTCAAAGAAGGTATACTTATTAACAATGTTTGCTTGCAGTGCACGCAACACCATATTTAATTTTATTTTTTTCAGCTTCCAAAAGATTCTTCTGAACAACTTCCTCTGTAAGTTTGACTGGATCTTCACTGCTGATAAGCCCAACACTGTTGTTATGCCCAACTTTATCAGATATTATATTACTAGAGGTTGTTGGAATATTGGGCCTGTCGCAAATACTGGGCCTCTCCAAATGACTAAATGACGATCTGCTATCTGAAAATGCATCTCCAGGTCCATATGTTATAGCCTTGGGCTTTCCAATGTGGTCAGCTCGAGCACTGAGACAACGGCTCAAAGTGGGCTTTTTAAATCCACAGTGCCATACATCAACATTATCCCTGTTGAAAATTTTAGACTTTATGTCAATTACTGGACCTCTAAGTGCTAATTCATTGGGCCTCTTCACTTTGTTGATGACTTCGGAAAAGCTTTCATCTTGCGAAGAATTAACCCGGCCTTAATATTAGCATTTTCCAAAACATAAGTAATTGACCAAGGACATTCCTTGTCATTCAAACTGGCATAAGCATTACCAAAATAGGTCATATTCAAACAACAAGATACTGGGAACACAAACTCAGCCTGTTTGCAATCAGGTTCGCATAATCTGTTATCAAAAACTCTAACCCTAACACAACCTTCGGAATTCATAGGGCATTGAGGTGCAGACATCAAGCAGACAACTATCTATCATCACCGATGATTCTTCATCTTGTTGAATGCCCCATCAATAAAACTAGGTATTTTAACTTCACAGATACAATGAGATGATCGACTTGATATCAGTACAATCAGTCTCGTAATCACCAGAAACGGTTTCGGCTATTGGGATTTCCATTCTGTTGTAGATGCTTTTCCCAGAAAATCAACAAGAAAACCAATCAATCGGAGAAAAAGTCAGAATTTTCTTCGCTCCGATCAATTGCTACAGTAAAAAAAAGTCGCTTTATGAATAGTAATAAGGGGAATAATTCAAAAAGAATAATGATTGTCTAAGAGACGATAGTTGCTAAAGCAGAAAAGTTAAAAATAAAACGCACTTTCACTATTGCTCAACAGTGAAAAGGTGCCGACAGGTACTATTGTACAACAGTACAAAGACCGTGTTGACCGAAAATCAGATACTGTATCCACGTGGGTGGGGACAGCTGCCTTACACCAAGCCCAAATCACATGCCGACACGTGGGCAAAACCTGTAATATTATTTAGTTTTGCCACGTAAACGGCCAGGATTAAAAATCAGAATCGAGAGGGCACTATAAATGTCCCCTCTCGTCCCTCCATAAAACCATTGTAAGAAATAAGTTCCAAAACACTATTTCTCCTTACGACTCTCTATCTATTGTTCTCTCTAAGAAAACTAAATATGCCTCATGAGACCTCCCCATATAGATTGTTGGACTTATTTCTTAGTTTTGATGATGAGTGCCATACTAGTTGTTATAGTGCAAAGGCAAAAAGATGTTTAGATGGAATGTATAGGTTTATTAGAGTTTGATTCATAAATAGGTTTGATCAAACAAGCCTTTGTAAAAGGTCTTGTTGGATTGTTTATCGCCAGATGGTCTCAGTCGATAAGGTAGATAGGTCGATAGACTTGTCAGGAACTCTTTGAAGACGAAAGGTGAGGTTCAAACTCGAGTAAATGAAGGCTAAGGGATCAAACTTAGTATTTAATGTCAAGGATATGGAATCGAATTTAGGCAAGTCTGTGATGACCTAAACTGATTACATATACCTTGTGTAGAAGGTCTAAGTTCCACAAGTTGGATGATGTTTGGAACTTAGTTATATTTAAAATGATGTAATCTAACTTCACAAATAAAAGTTAGATAAAAGTAATCAGCTGCATTATATTTTACAGACACAAATAAGATGTTACAGATGATGATTGGTATTACAAACAGATGATGAACTCTTGATATATACATCGTTTAATTCAAGATTATTGGAAGATTACATGGATAAGGACGACCAACTACCTCGACTTATCAAGCAAATCAAAGGTGAGATTAAAAGACGTTGGGATGATTTACATTCTTATCCATTGGATACAAGTCAAAGGGTGGATGATTTGCCTTTGTCAAAAAGTAATCTGGCGGAGTGTCGATCCCATGAATAGTGTGAGAATGCGGTGAGGATGGGACAAATACAAGGAACGGTCACATTTGAATTTCAAATTCAAGTCACATGCATTCCTACCTATAAATAGAGGACTTTCAACTCAAGAAGTAGATGATGAATTTTGGAATAAACTTCAAGTGATAACACTTGAGTGAAAAACACCTGCCTTGAACTTACTGAGCTTAAGGCTGCTAATCTAGTTATCTTCTTCAAGTGCATTCTGTGTTCAAGCTGAATCAATCATACACACTTGAAGACTACAAGCTGCTGATTATATCATCCTAATCAAGCTGCTGCAACTGAATCATTTACTTGATTCAATCTTTATTTTATAAAGAACCTGCTGAAGACAGTGAAGCATCAGTTTGGTGTGAAAGACTGTTGTTTGTGGTGGAGCTGGTGAAGAGGCAATTCTACCCTTCAAGGACCAGTGGAAGACTCGGGCAAAGACAATCCTACACATTCCCGGCCAGTTTGTGAAGCCATAGTTATTGGTGAAGGACAAACAACTTAGGAATCTTTGTAACAGATAACTCAAAGATCTCTAGTGAATTTCCTCCAACATCACAGGAGAAGAGTGGGCGTCTGAGGATTACATCACTGGAACCACTATAAAAATCTCTATTTACTTATTGCACTTAAATTCTGCATTTAGTTTTTATCCATATCAACCTGCTGAATCTAGCAACTGAAATCACACACATACACTACTGAGTATCTAATACTTAGTAACATATTTAACAACAAGTAACAAGGCTTAATTTTGATATTATTCCGCTGCACAAATTCAGCAAATCGAGGCTGTCGATGAACTCTTTGTTTATCGGCCAGCTCTCGAGGTCTCAAAGCAGACTCTTTGAAGTATCGTGAGAATTTCTTGAAGTTGCAAAATTTGTTAACTCCAAAGTTTTAAGTGTTAAGTTTATTCACCCCCTCTAAACTTAACTAAAGCCTTTTCAAGGACCAACAATTGGTATCGGAGCAAATGCTTACATTCGAAGGAATCCTACTTGTTGTGCTTGTGAAAATCCTTTAAAACTCTCTTTCAAATTCTTGATTTTCAAAACTTGCATCATGGACAACACACAGTATGCTAGAACTATGTTGATGTGTTCTCTTGATAGATTTGATGAATATAAGCGTCGAATGCAGGCATATCTTGTTGCTACCCATGATGAGATGATGGATGTACTAAGCGAAGGACCACTTTGGAGATTACAAAAGCGATGTGAGTGGGTGCAGAAGCGAGTACATTCTAAACCAAAGAGAGAATGGAATGCGAAGGCAGGAAAAGAGCAAACCTCAACAACATTGCTATTGATATCATCTACAGAACCTTGGATAGCAATATGTACATGAAGGTCAAAGATTGCAAGGCGCAAAGGAACTTTGGGATAAGATTCACTTAATCTGTGAAGGCATCGATGCAATAAAGAAGAACAAAATCGGTGTAGCGGAAAGAGGTTCCAAAAGTTCAAAATGTTGCCAAATGAAACCATTGAGCAAATGGAGTCAGATTCAATGCAATCTAGATGAACTTACTCTCTTTGAGTGTAAGTTATTCAAAAGAGAAGTAAACACCAAAATCTTGGAAGCTTTACTGCAAGAGATGTTTGGAAAATGAAGGTGGATTGCAATTGAAGAAATGAGAAAGTTGCATGAAGAAGATACCTTCAAATTGTTTTGAGATCTCAAGGCCTATGAATTTAGCAAAAAACTTGTACTGAGGATCGAAAGGAAGAGCCAAAGACCACTTTGCCTTGGTTTGCTTCACATCGTGAAGAAACATCAGGAGGACACGAGGATGATATGCTAGATGAAATGCAAGAGCAAATTGCCCTCTTGAGCAAGAAAATCGAATGATGAAGACTGGAAAGGCCCCTACAAGAAATTTCACAAAGAGGCCTCTTGAAAGAAGGAAAGAAGAACCAAAGAAAGATAATGACTATCTATGCTTTCATTGCAAGAAACCAGGACACTTGGACACTGATTGTCCCGAGTTGAAACAAGGCAAGGAACACGATTATCTTTGCTTCAACTGTAAGAAGCTGGACATTTTAGACTGATTGTCGGACCTCATGAAGACCAAGAGTCAACAAAGAAGACATGGCAAGAAGGCTATGGTTCTTTGAAGATGAATCAGGATATGAAGTGGAATCACGAAAAGGAAATGAATCGGATGACACAAAGATCAAGTTCTTGATATGGAGGATTATGCTTTGATGGCCAACATGGATGAAATTGAGGAGGTATACAACATTGTATCTATAAACACTCTGCTGGAAGTGATTGTGAATCAACTTTGTGGTTCAAATCCTAGAAATTTCGACAACAATGAGACTTTGGATGCCATCCTTAATCAACTAAGGATAATACAATCTGGTTATGAGGTTGTGAAGAAATTTGAAAAAGAGGCTCTTGAGTTAGAAGTTGGAAGATTGAAAATTTGAATTAAGGGTTTTCAAAGGTAAGGAAAAGATGTTGGATGAGAATCAAGCATAAGTCTCTTTGAACATCCAGTGACCTCTGAATTTCTTTGAACCATCTTGTTCCAATCTTGCATACAAATCGGGAAAGCCTTATGGAGATAGAATCGGGCTTGGATTTGGAACTCGGCAATCTAACAAGAGTGGATCCATGTAAGGTTCTTGAACCTAGTACGAAAGTGGTCCTAAGTTTGTGCCCGCACTAGATCCATCTCTCCGATAAATTTCGCCAAGCGGTAAAACCAAATGAGAATGCCTCAAGTAAGCAAAATCGAAGTCTCGAGAAGTCAATGACTCTAGTAAAAGGAATAAATCTAAAAATAGGATTCTTTGTGCCTTCTAAGCTGCCGATAGCGGACACTGCTACTAAGTCTCTTTGGACCACGGAAGGAAAGAAAGCAGAAATATTCCAAGGATAAGAATCCTAAATCCAAAAAGGTTGATCATTCAAGGGATACTTATCTCAGGGGGAAAGGTAGACTATTCCCTGCTGATAATGATTGGAATATTCCTGTATCTAATGCTAGAAACAGTAAGTATAACCATACTACTAGGGTAAAACCTAGGCAATGGAATCAGCATAGGACTTACATAAGACCTCAGCAGACTCCATATTACAAGGCTGTTCCTAACAGACAGCACACCTATGGTTATGCAAATGTTTCTAACAACAAGAATCATTTCAAACAGCATTATGTACCAAAAGGCCAGAAAACATATGTGGTTCCTACACAACCTACTGTTAGAACTTATGGATGTGTGGAATACATGTATGAACCAAAGTATGACACATTTAGGAGAAGACCTTATGGAAACATACCAAGGGTCATGCTTGCCATCGACCACTATGGACCCAAACGAGTTTGGGTACCTAAAATGCATTAACTTTGTTTTGTAGGGTATGCGGTACTTTGACGGTGGATGTTCGGACACATGACAAAGAATAAGCTTTGTCTATCAAACTTTGTGGCAAAAGATGGTCCAAGGGTGAATTTTGGCAACAAAAATACACAGTTATACAAGAGGATATGGCACACTTATCGAGAAATGGACTTACAATCAAGAATGTGGCATATGTGGAGGATTTGGACTACAACTTGCTTTGAGCCTTTGGACAATTACGTGATATGGGATACAAGGTCTCTTTTGACAAAAACAATTGTATTGTCATTAGTGAAAAAGGTGATCAAGTTGTACTTGCTGGTAGAAGGCAACAGAACATGTATGTTGTGGATTGGTCTACTGCAGTTCCAGAAACCTGCCTGATTGTGCATACCAAATCTGAACTCAATTGGCTATGGCACAAGAAGTTAAATCACTTAAACTTTGATGATATTAATCAGTTGGTAAAGAAGAAACTGGTGGTTGGTTTACCTGAGATCACATTCAAGAAGGATGCTATATGTGATGCTTGTCGCCCAAGGTAAATGAGATAAAGTCAAGTTTCAAATCAAAGACTAAACAATCAAGCGATAGAGTGTTGGAGTTTGTTGCACATGGATCTTTTGGACCAATAACTCCAACAAGTGTAACAGAAAGAAGTATACCCTAGTGGTTGTGGATGATTACTCTAGATACACTTGGGTGACATTCATGAACAAGAAAAGTGAGACACTCCAAAGCATGCCTAATCTTTTGAAGAGATTACAAAATGAGAAAAGTTTAACAGTCATAAAGATAAGATCAGATCAGGGTACTGAATTTCTCAACAAAGTTATAAGAGAATATTGTGAACAGAATGGTGTACTTCATCAACTTGTCGTTCTTTGGTACACCTCGACAAAATGGGGTTCTTTGAAAGAAGAAACAGGACATTAAAGGAAGCAGGAAGAACAATGATTTGTGAAGCATTGCTACCTGAAAGATATTGGGCTGAAGCAGTAAATACAGCATGCTATACACAAAATAGAACATCAGTAAACAAGAAGCTGCTGAAGACACCTTATGAGATCTGGAATGGAAGGATACCTAACATATCCTATTTTCATCCATTTGGAAGCAAATGTTTTATTCTAAATCATAAAGTTCATTTGAAAACATTCCAACCAAAATCAGATGAAGGAATTTTCTTAGGATATTCTTGATCGTGAGAGCATTGAGTCTTGAACAAAAGAACACTGAAACATGAAGAAACAATCCATGTTGTGTTTGATGAACCTAAGTTTACTGGTATGGAAGATAAAGAGTGTGAACCTGCTGAGAATCAACAAGTCACTGATCCAGATTGTGTTGAAGTTTTGGAAAGATTCAATGACTTGAAAATTTCTGATACTGCCCCTGCTGAGCACCCTGTTAATAATGTTACTGATGCAACAACAATGAAGCGGTTCAAGGACTGCTTGACCCCCTTGTAGAAGAAACTCTGCGAGACCTACTTGAAGATGATATTCACGAAAATCAAAATAACCAAAATCCACAATGGTTGAGGAATCACCTCTTTGAACAAGTAATTGGCAATGTCTGACAAGGTGTGAGGACTAGAAGACAAACTGGAAGCTATGTTTACTTGTTTTCTATCTCAAATGGAACCCAAAGTTGTTGAAGAAGCAATTTCAGATCCAGATTGGATAATTGCTATGCAAGAAGAATTAAATGAATTTGAAAGAAATCAAGTTTGGACACTAGTTGAAAGGCCAAGTCATGCAAATATCATTGGTACTAAATGGGTATCTGAGAAATAAACTTGATGAATCTGGTACCATTGTAAGAAATAAGGCGGACTAGTTGCAAAGGCTATTCTCAAGAAGGAATAGATTTTGATGAGACATATGCACTGTTGCAAGATTGGAAGCTATCAGACTATTCTTGGCACATCTTTGCATTTAAGAACTTCAAAGTATATCAAATGGATGTCAAGAGTGCATTTTTGAATGGTATCCTAGAGGAGGAAGTGTATGTTCAGCAACCTCCTGGATTTGAAGTTAAAGATCAAGAAGATAAAGTGTATAGACTCAACAAAGCACTTTATGGATTGAAACAAGCACCAAGGGCATGGTATGAGACTCTATCTCAATTCTTGGTGGACAATGGTTTTACAAAAGGCACCATTGATAAGACACTTTTCAGAATCAGTGAAGGGAACAGCACCCTGCTGGTGCAAATTTATGTGGATGACATAATATTTGGTTCTGAGAATGACTTACTTTGTGAAAAGTTTGCAAATCTAATGAAGAGCAAATTCCAAATGAGTATGATGGGAGAAATGAATTACTTTTTGGGATTGCAAGTTAAATGATTGAAAGATGGAATCTTCATTCATCAAACCAAGTATACCAAAGAGTTCTTTGAAGAAATTTGGTATGGAAAACAAGACTAAGAGCTCAACTCCTATGAGTACAAACATCGATTGGATGAAGATAAAGAAGGCAAAGATGTTGATCGGACTTTGTACATAAGGATGATAGGCGATCTCTTGTATCTCACTTGCCAGCCAGACTGATATATCCTTTCTTTGTAGGTGTTTGTGCAAGATTTCAATCTAAACCTAAAGAAAGTCATTTAGGTCTTTGTCAAAAGAGTTCTTAAGTATCTAAAAGAGACTTTGGGAGTAGGGATATGGTATTCCAAGGAAGGAAGCTTCAAAGTAATATCCTACTCAGATTCGATTATCTTTGGATGCAAGATTGATGAGAAAAAGCACCTCGGGGAACACTGTCGGTTAATGGGAAATATGGTGGTCTCCGGTTTAGCAAGAAAGCAATTCTATTTCAACTTCCACTCTTTGAAAGTGAATACATTCTTCTTTGGAAGTTCTTTGTGCACAAATACTATGGCTAAGACAACAATTAAGGGATTATGGAATTGAAGAAAGGAAATTCCAATCATGTGTGACAACACAAGTGCAATTGCAATCACGAGAAAATCTGTTTTGCACTCAAGAACCAAGCACATTGATGTGAGACATCATTTTATAAGAGATCATGTTGAAAAGAAAGATGTGGTGGTTCTATACATTCTCTTGAAGATCAACTTGCGATATTTTCACTAAGCCACTTGATAGTGAACGATTTGCCAAATTAAGGGTGAACTTGGAATCATAAAGATTGGTGATATTCGCAGGTGTCTTGGAATTCACCAAGGGATTAGTCTTTGCTATGTTGGGTGAGCTCACTTAGCAGATTAGTCATTGGTATCAACAATTCCACGTACTTATGTTTGAACAATTGAGCAAATGAGGTTGCCAAGGGGATTGGTCTTTGTCATGTTGGGTGAGCTCACTTGACAGATCAGTCATTGGTATTAAACTTCATCTTGTATTATCAATTGAACAAAACAAGGAGAAAACAAGGATCGTGAGAGTCACTTTGTCGAGTCTTTGAAGCACATTATCGCCAGATTTGAGCCCACCTATTTGAGGATACCCTCTTTGAATGGAACGTTACTCAGTCAAAGTTATTAAAGTCAAAAAGCATATTGGCGGGATATTTATCTTATCCATTATTACCACAGTTAAACCATCCAACGGTTACAAACGTTATGGAGGAGTAATGGACCACGTGTCAAGACAGCATTTAATCAGATTTAATCGTGGTTACCTCAATGTACGTGCAGTGACAGTTTCAACTACCCACTGTCTATATATTCAGACTGCTACATAGCAGATTCACCACTTGCAATTTCTGCTTTATCTCTGCAAAATCTACATTGTGTGAACACAGATTTGAGAGCAATTTTTCTTTATCTTTTTCTTATTTCAATGGCGGAAAGAGTTGAAGTTCAAATCGAATCAAGCCAAAGTGTTAGAGGCTATGTTGTTGATGCAAACAGAACCGAATTGTCTATTAATATAGGTCGAAGAATAAGGAGGTTTGCAGGCTTGGAAAATATACTCAACATCAGATTAGACACAATTTCATACACCAATGTTATTGATTTCTGGAAGAATATAGTTATAGAAGAAGGAACTGAAGCATTTAAGACCACTGTGAATGGTGAGGAGCTTGTAATCTCCTCCAATCTACTGAGAGAAGTATTTGGATTTGAAGAAGTTGTTGATGGTTCAGTCAATCCTGAAGCTATGGGATTGGACAAGATGGCTTTTGTAGATCAGATCAAGACAGATGCAAATATCAAATCAGTACCAGGCATCAACTGCAAAAACATTGGTAATAAATACAGTCTGCTGAGCAAGCTCATTGCAAAGAACATACTTGGGCTAGTTGGCAGTATGGATACTCTATCAGGACCCAAGATTGAGCTGATGGTTATCATCTGCAGGAGCATGAAGTTTGACTGGGCTAGGTACTTTATTCATTATATGAAGAAAGTTGCGAAGGAGAACAAACTAGGGAAAAGGAAATCAAAGGCCTTACCCTTAGGTTTGATGATTCAGACCCTGCTGAATCACTTGGAGGTTCCCGATCTTGAACCGATTGACATAAATCACCCGAGATACAAAAGGAGATTGATTATGCAATTCCTGGACTTGATGATGATGAAGAGATTGCTGAAGAAGCTGCTGATGATAATGATGATGGAGATGATGGTGATGCTGGTGGTGAGCAGGTTCTGCAGACTAAGAAGGTATCTATCAAACCTACTGCACCAAAGAAAGCTACTGAGAAAAGAAAGGCTGGAACTACAAGGAAGATAACTGAAGTGTTAAAGCCTTCAAAGAAAACACTGAAAGAAAGCCTGACATCTGTGAGTCTGCTTTGAGGGTCAAGTGTAGAGTTATGACCTCTTTGTGGCTTCAAGAAAAACTGTTGGTGAAATTTTTAGAGAACAACAGAAGGAAGCTAGGAGAAAAAGAAAATTGACTAGAAAAGATGATGATGATGAACCCCTCTCCAAAAGAATGAAGGAAGTTACCAAAAAGAAGAAATATGGCAAAGGAAAGAGTTGAAAAACTTGGAAGCTCAAAGAGTCCAAGAGGAAGCATCGATAGAAAGAGGAAGAAGAATTTGTTGAGGTGAGCCTTAACTATTATTCCACCGGTTGTGATCAGTGATTCCTCACCTGATGAGGTTATTAAGTCTACTGGAAGTGAACAGGTTGTTGTTGAGCAATCTGTTGAAGAATCACAGCAGTCTGCTGTACCAGAGCCTGCTGTAAAAGATGTTATTGATGAATCTACTGAAGTTGCACAGGTTGTTGTTGAGCAATCTGTTGAAGATACACAATGAGCCTTCTCGACCACGAGCCTCTTTGTAGTATCCCTTTGAAGAACCACAACAAACCACCGAACTGAACTCTTTGTGGTGGTTGAAGAGGTGATTGGAGACTTGGTTGAAGACCACTGCAAATTTGGCAATAGTTCGGGGGAAGAAGCGATCTGCTTGCTAACCTATTTGATGAGCATGTAAGTCGAGGGAACCAAGTGTGATCTGAGATGGAAGTAGTAGGTACAAATGTACAATCACAACAACTCTTGACTTTCAAACATCTATAGAAGAAACCATGAATCTGCTTGTTGGAACCTTTGGAGGTCAACAAGCTACTGGAGCTGCTCCCAGGAGATCTTTTATGCCCTTTGAAAGGCATGTGAAAGAGAGCAAGAAAATCGAAGATTATGTGGATCCCAAACTTCAAAGATGATTGATTATTTTCAATGGAAGTTTGGTTTTATAAGAGACAAAAGCCATTTCTTGAACCAATGACCGATTTTGAAGAATGGGCTTTTGATAAGTTGGGAGTAGAAAACTTCTTTGGATCTGGTTGACACCACCTGCTTGCAATCCAGATGATGGATCCGTTTGATGAGCAACGAAGGAGGAGGGTATCAAATTTAGAGATCAAGAGATGGTCTGATGATTCTTCTTAATCATCGGATATGAGAGGAGACTTTCCCTCCGGACCAGGAGAATCAAGTGGGGCTGCACTAACACATGTACCATCCGCCTGTGATCCACCGATGATGGTAGATCTCTTTGAGGGTCGAGAAGCTGAGAAATGGATGAGGATCTACAAGATCTCACCATGGATGATCTAAGCACTAATCACCTGGGGAATTACATTGAGTCTTTGGTAGGTTAGTTGTTGAAGAGCCTCTTTGCACAACTTTGAAGATGTCTGAGAATGTTGATTTGGATGTGGAAAAGACCATCGACTTGAAGTGAACCAAGTGCTAGCTCGAGGAATCCATTGAATATCAAAGTGGATTTGACTTTGAAGGATTCTCACCAAAGCGCCTTGATTACGACCAAGATTGGTCATGCGAAGGTTTCAAGTGGATAATGAAGCCATATTTAATCCACAGAAATTGAAGAGGAGAGTGCAGTTCTTTGAGGTACAAACAAAGACTGGACAAAGGTTGGGAACAGGAGAGTGTACAGTGTGCTTTGTGTCTCAAACAAACACTGGACAAAGGTTGGAAACAGATTTGGGTTTGAAGGAAACCCCTATTGTTGATGAGGCTTTGTAGTGGAGCTGCTGGAGCCAAGGCCATTGTAGGGAAGGATAGTCGCCAGACATCATTAATGAGGATGAGCAATTTCTTTGGACTATGACTACAAGTGATGATGAAGAATTTCTAATTTTGGAGAAGAAGATGTTCTTTGAAGAACTGCACAAGATCCTATCTTTGAAGATGTTCTTGGTGCAATGGTTGAGAAGGACCTCCCCTGCTTTGGGAGAGATATGAGTAGAGCTTTGGTCATCACAGACAACGAGCTGTCTGAGTTGAGGAGCTGCCGATGGATCTCTTGATAGCGAGAATGGCCAGTGGAGTGCCGAGTTGAAGTACTAAATGAGTTGAGGATTGTAAGAAGTGATATCGCAGATTAAGGACTCAATTGGATGAGACAAGAAAGAAGATTTGAAGAACTGATGGCTCTGGTAAATGATAATAGACAATCTACTGATACAGTTGCTTCAAACTTTGCATCTACTCAAAATGCTATGAATGATTTGATACTAGATGTCAAGGGTATCAAAGTTGGAAATAAAGCCAAGGACAAGTCTCTAAAAGATCAACTTGTCTCTATCCATGCGAAACTTGACAAGCTTGCTGAAGCTCCCAAACTTCTTGAGCTCTTTGCACACAACAACTCGCTATGCTCGATCCCAAACTCATGAAAGAATCAGCAATTTGGAGGAGACCACGCAATCAAGGATTACTTCACTTGATACTAGAACTGGAACTATGGAAGGTCAATTACACAGAGTGATAGTATCATAGGAAGCTATTCATGGCCTCATCTCACGTTTTGTTGATGATGTCACTAAGGGGGAAGAGGGTCAATCAATTTTGCGACAAAGGAGGTTGCTAGACTCTTTGCACAGAAGAGATGGAGTGATGATACAAATGCTTTTAGGCAACCTGCACCTGGCAGATTGCAACTCACTGATGATCTCCTATCACAGTACAAGAAAGAGTTTCATAACAGAAGGAGACCTTATCGTGACATGGGATTTCATGAAGGTCTTAACTCCTTCTTGAGTTTGAAGTTTTGGGAGGCAAGGATTAAAGCTTTAAGAGCAAATACCAGAGGTAGAAGAAGTAGCAAAGGTGAAAAGGTCTTTGCCAATTACAAAAGCAAAAGATTCTTTGAATGAATTTAAGGAGTTGTATATGAAGTTTGGCTTCAGGTGAATCGAGATCAATCTCATCTTGCTGAAGCATGGGCCAGGTGGAAACAAGTCAATCACTATATTGATTTTACACTAATTGAGAATGAATGGATGATTGAAATGATAGAAGAGATCGAGCCTATTAAGAGCAAGTGAGAAGGCTAGACAAGAAAAAGAGAAGAGACAATATATCTGCTCTACTTATCACTGTTTATCTTTGCTGTATCTAGTTGTAATAAGCGTGAGCGAATATTTATAATGAGAATTTGGTGAATTTGTTACGATTGTGCTTTTATCTTTTGCTTTCTTTGATTAGGTGAGGTAGTGGCATCATCACCAAAAAGGGGGAAATTGTTGGACTTATTTCTTAGTTTTGATGATGAGTGCCATACTATTTGTTATAGTGCAAAGGCAAAAGATGTCTAGATGGAATGTATAGGTTTATTAGAGTTTGATTCATAAATAGGTTTGATCAAACAAGCCTTTGTAAAAGGTCTTGATTGTTTATCGCCAGGTGGTCCAGTCGATAGGGTAGATAGGTCGATAGACTTGTCGGGAACTCGCCAAGATCAAGCCCAAGGTGAGGTTCAAACTCGATAAATGAAGGCTAAGGGATCAAACTTAGTATTTAATGTCAAGGATATGGAATCGAGAATTTAGGCAAGTCTGTGATGACCTAAAGCGATTACATATACCTTAATGTAGAAAGGTCTAAGTTCCACAAGTTGGATGATGTTTGGAACTTAGTTATATTTAAAATGATGTAATCTAACTTCACAAATAAAAGTTAGATAAAAGTAATCATTTGCATTATATTTTCTGAGACACAAATAAGATGTTCAAATGAGATCGATTGGTATTACAATGATCGATGAACCTGGCCGATATATACATCGTTTAATTCAAGATTATTGGAAGATTACATGGATAAGGACAGCCAACTACCTCTGACTTATCAAGCAAATCAAAGGTGAGATTAAAAAGACGTTGGGATGATTTACATTCTTATCCATTGGATACAAGTCAAAGGGTGGACAGATCGCCTTTGTCAAAAGTAATCTCGCGAGTGTCGATCCTATGAATAGTGATGAATGAATGCGGTGAGGATGGGACAAATACAAGAGCGGTCACATTTGAATTTCAAATTCAAGTCACATGCATTCCTACCTATAAATAGAGGACTTTCAACTCAAGAAGTAGATGATGAATTTTGGAATAAACTTCAAGTGATAACAATGAGCTGAAAAACACCCTGCTGAACTTACTGAGCTTAAGGTCGCTAATCTAGTAATCTTCTTCAAGTGCATTACGTGTTCAAATTTGAATCAAGCATACACACTTGAAGACTACAAGCTGCTGATTATATCATCCTAATCAAGCTGCTGCAACTGAATCATTTACTTGATTCAATCTTTATTTTATAAAGAACTCTTGAAGACAGTGAAGCATCGTTTGGTGTGAAAGATGTTGTTTGTGGTGGAGTGGTGAAGAGGCAATTCTACCCTTCAAGGACAGTGGAAGACTCGGGAGCGAGCAATCCTACTGTTCCCGAGTTTGATTTGTGAAGCCATAGTTATTGGTGAAGGACAAACAACTTAGGAATCTTTGTAATGAGATAACTCAAAGATCTCTAGTGAATTTCCTCCAACATCACACAGGAGAAGAGTGGGCGTGACAGGATTACATCACTGGAACCACTATAAAAATCTCTATTTACTTACTTCGCACTTAAAGTCGCATTTAGTTTTTATCCATATCAACTCTTGAATCTAGCAATCGAAATCACACACATACACTAATGAGTATCTAATACTTAGTAACATATTTAACAACAAGTAACAAGGCTTAATTTTGATATTATTCCATTTGCACAAATTCAGCAAATGAGGCTGTCGATGAGACTCACATTTATCAAAGAGAGTTCTCGAGGTCTCAAAGCAGACTCATGAAGTATCGTGAAATTTCTTTGAAGTTGCAATTTGTTAACTCCAAAGTTTTAAGTGTTAAGTTTATTCACCCCCCTCTAAACTTAACTAAAGCCTTTTCAAGGGACCAACATAGACTTCAGGAAAATCAGTATTTTTAACATACCCACATTGCCCAATCATACCACTTTTACGCCTAGATTTTTGTTTAATTTACTTAAAGACCTAGACATTTTTTATGCTAGAGTGCATCTTGAAAATCATCTTTGATGAGGAGCCTCATTTGCATTGCCTAGTTCAACTTAATAAAAAGTTGGATACTAGGGACACTAGGTTCTTTGACATCAAAGACCCAAATGGGATACTGATCATATCACCCCAATACTCAAATACCCAAAAGTGATGCAAGCGAAAGCGAGAATACATAGCGAAAAGGAGGTATTTGAGGAAAGGGTGTATACCAAAAACACGAAGTTTGATAAAGAAGAATAGGGATGACATATGGACATCAATAATAAATGAGTCCACATCCAAACCGACTTCCTTTAGAGTGCGAGATAGAGCGACCTTTCATCCGGGCTACACACGGCTAAGAAATCTGGAATATGCGGCCAATTCCGGATGGCCACGATATACAACCACAATACCGGCCAGGATGGACAAGCTTTATTAACATCCCCGGCGTTAATGGTGGGTTCACCAAAATTTATTTTTGGTAAGCATAGTAAACCTACAAACTTCTGTAGGACAACATGCAACCCAAGAAAACGTTGAGTGGGCACATGAAGTAACTAATATAGAACTTAATGAACGTTTTTATAATATGCTAGACATATTAGAAACTGATCGATCTTCTCCTCCACCTGCAGGACCAGGAGAACAAACCGGACCGCCCCCTTTCGATGATAATTGAAGGCCCAACAAGAACTGGAAAGACTGCTTGGGCTAGAAGTATGGGCCGCCATAATTACTTTTGTGGTAGTATAGATTTTTCTTGTTACGATGTACAAGCCCTGTATAATATTGTAGACGATATCCCCTTTAATTTTTTTTCTTACAAGAAAGAATTGTTAGGTGCTCAAAAAGACTTTACTGTAAACGATAAGTATTGTAAGAAAAAAAAAGTACCAAGGATGATACCATGTATTGTATTATGTAACCCAGATCAGAGTTATAAAATAGCTATAGAAAAGGATAATACAAGGTTCTCTGAATGGGCATAAGGAAATGTAATACATTTGAAAATAAAAGAACCATTTTATTAAAGAGAGATATTCTATTAAATATTTTTCATTGATCCATAATTTATTATATGTTGACTTTACAAATTACAATAATGCCACTAAAGGGCATTCTAAACTGTCAAGTGGACCAAAGCCCACATTTCTAGTTTCATCCCACATCGGCAATTAGGTAGGGATGAGCCGACTTAATCTAGTACTACTATGAAATAGCATTTTGGCTATTTATTATGTTGTACCATTGAGTTGAAACAAATTAAGATAAATTCGGACTATTGTATTTAGGTTTTAGGGGCGCAGAATTTTTTTTTTATAGGTTTTTATCTAGAAGAACAAACTATTGTATTTATTAAGCTATAAGGAAATTGATTATTAATTAAGAAAAAACCTAATTAAACTTACCAAAATACCCTTTTTATAATTAAACCTAATTAACCTAATTATCAAAAGCCCTCATCCAGACGCCTCAGTCATCGTTCTTTCTTATTAACGTGAATCGTTCAAATTCCGGCGATTGAAAGCATCAGCCTTCAAATTCCGGCGATCAAAAGCACCTATTCGATTTTCTTCTTCTCCTTCCCAAAAACAAAAACCCTATAATTGCAGATGGAGAAGGCAACACTGCTGCTGAGGAGCCGAGGAGCCGGAGCAGTCGAAGAAGGCAACGCTGCTGCTGAGGAGCCGAACCCCTCCATGATTGAGAGGTCGAACGGAATCCACATCGGCCGGAATTTGACAAGCTTTGCAGGCATCCTTGCTGCTGCTGCTATTTCGGCTTGAACCATTGCTCCTTTCCGGTGAGGCCCACAATCCTCTTCCTCTGTTGTTACTTGAAGGAGACGATTATTGCTAATGGCCGAACGTGATGGTGGCCGGACGATTATTTTTTTGGTGGTGGCTGGACGTGATGGTGGCTATATTTTTTCTTCAGGATGTAATTTTTTGTTTTTTGAGAAACTTTAGGGTTTAGGGTTGTTACTATTAATTTTCAGAAGTTACTACATTTTTTTGATGTAATTTTATCTATTTTACGGGTTGTTACTACTTGTTTATTGGGCTTTACTACATTTTTATGGGTTGTTACTACTTGTTTTTTTGGCCGTTACTACATTTTACGGGCTGTTACTACTTCTTCTTTAGGCTGTTACTACTTGTTTATTGGCTGTTACTATTTTTCATTGGATGTTACGATATTTTATGGGTTGTTACTACTTGTTTCTTGGCTGTTACTACATTTTATCTAGCGTTACTACGTGTTTAATGTGTAAAAGGGTATTTTTGTCCATTTATTATGAATTTGTCCTATTAATCACAAAACATGTAGTAACGTCCTTCTGAACCCATTTATGTTTTTTTTTGTCCTTCTAGCCCCTTTCCCCAATTTTTTTATTCTCTATTGCAGTAATATATTTTTTTTCGCCTGTGGACGTAGGTCACATTGACTGAATCACGTAAATTTAGTGTTTTATTTTATTTATTTATTTATTTTGTGTTACCGTCGTTACTTGATTTATCATTTCACTTTTTTCTAACATAAACTTTTATCATTAATTAATAACGGATAACCCTTTCCTTAAAATGCGTGAAACTCCAAATATGTCTGATACGTACCTACACATTTCCGGCAGTGGATCCCAATCGGGTTGAGCAGGAGCCATTTTGCACACAAGTGTATCTTTCCAAGTAACCTCTTTCACATTATACATAAAATTGTTGCAATTAAATATGACCCTTTTAGAGCCATCTCGCGTATAATATTTTCTCTTTTCTTCCACATCCTGTTCATGAAACGCAATCATAGCTTTAATCACCTTATCTATGACTTCTTGTGGTATACCATGGTTAACGACTAGAAAGAAACCCCAGCTTTCACAAGCTTGACGAAGTTTGTTCACGATCTCTACACGAACATCTCCGGTCCCACCATCAACCGCAACATCAATAACGGGAACTTGGAACCTCGTGTCATTCGGGTCCGGTTTGATTGCTTTCTGGATGTTGTCATGGACGAATATCGAGGGCAGTTTAGTCAACCCCGTATCGGCCAGTCCCTTTACCCCGATCATCAGATCGTCGAAAGCCATCTTTTCTTTGTCCTCCTCTTTCTGAGGAGTGCTTACCCACTGGCCTCCGCCTCGGCATTTGATCACACTTTTCATAGTCACCATAGATGGTGGTGGTGGTGGGCTGGAAATGCAATGCTTTTTGGAAAGATATGGTGATGCTAAAAGGGATAAACCTGTTGAGATTGAACCCATAATGAATTTGTACTCTCTTTCTTTATTTATTTAGCTAAATATGATGAATTTTTTTTGATGTCAGATACTTTTTTTGATAGCAAAATATTGTTTCTGTGTACTGCTTCTTTGTGGTTGCCTGTATATATATATATATATATATAACTGAATGAAGGAATGGGTTCTGTAGGTGGGAAATATATGGTGGGCTGTATTTGCATGGTTCGGGATACGTACACGTATTTTGAATTTAAAATAACCGCATTTTGCAGGGTATTTTATTTTTTAGACTATTTAAACTTAAAAGCACGGGTATTTTAAATTCAAGATCGGTTTATCCGTTCTATGTGATACATCACCTAATAATTTCCCTTATCAGAGTATATATAGCATTTTGGGAAAATTGCAAAATTAATTAGTTCCAATTACTTTTGGTGTCCGTCAATTTTGATTTTATACAATTTTGATTTAGCAAAATTGGACTCATAATTTCAGCATAATACCAATTCATGTCTCATACGATTTTAATTTAGAATCTTTTCATCTCATAACTAGAAATAAGTAAATATTATTTTACGATTTTTGTCACATACGATTCTAATTCAACAATTTCGGTCCGATAAAATGTGTATCGAAATTGGGACGTGTTTTTTTTTAGGTTATGAAACCAAAATTGTTAAATTAGAATCGTATAAAACCAAAATGGGTATAATTCAAAAAATATAGAACTAAAGTTGTCAAATTCAATTTGAATCGTATCAAAATTGATATTAACCAAATTTATAGTTTTCCCTTATTTTCATATATATATATATATATATATATATATATATATATATATATATATATATATATATACATCATCATTTTTAATTTTTCTTTTGGATCAACATGTCAATTATGCTTGCAAGTTGCAACTACAAAATACAAAGTTGCCATGATTATTGGGAAATGCACGTAGAATATAAATTAAAAGATAAGTAAGCTGACCTAGGCACTTACATTTTTTTTAATGAAAAATATTTCTTTCTGTAGTAATCAAAATTTGTTTGAGATATCAAAAATACGTATATTAAGGAGACGAGTTTTTGTTTTAATTGTAATACCAAAATAACTAAAAATCCCCTGTACACTATAATTAATAAAATGTTATTTTATTTTCTCATTGTTTAATAGATGTAGGAATATCACAATAAATGATGAATTGGAAAATATAATTACCTCACACAAAATGATACATATGATTTTAACAACTGCATGAGTTATTTTGGAACGGAGGGAGTAATTTTTGTGTTCGGTTGGAACTTGACAACTTTGATGAGTTTGTGTTGAAAACACATATGAGAAACTTGCACTTCAAGAAAAATAAACAGAAGCAATCTAAAAGTAAACAACGGCGGAAATTGATAAAACACAGAAACAAAGAGAACACATAGATTTAACGTGGTTTTCTGCTTTGTGCCGACTATTCCACGGACATAAAATGAGATATTTTACTATGCATAAAGTTACAAGGGCTTTCACACTCTTGAAAAGACACACACTACATTGATTATAACATTGACATTTATAGGCATAATTCCCTAAACCTTAACCGTCATAAGATCTATGCCTGTATATATAATTGAATGAAGGAATGGGTTCTGTCGGTGGGAAATATTTAGTGGGGTGTATTTGCATGGTAGGGATACACGTATTTTGCAAGGTATTTTGTATTTTAAACTATTAAACTTAAAATCACGGGTATTTTAAAGTCAAGATCGGTGTATGTGCTCTATGCGATACACCACCTAAAAATTTCCCTGATCAGGGTATATATATATAGCATATTGGGCAAATTGCAAAATTAAATTGTTCCAATTACTTTTGGTGTGGGTCAATTTTGGTTTCATACAATTCTGATTTATCAAAATTGGTCTCATAATTTTAGCGTAATACCAATTTGGGACTCACACGATTTTAATTTAGAATTTTCGTCTCATAACTTGAAATAAGTAAATATAATTTTACGATTTTTGTCACATATAATTCTAATTTAACAATTTCGGTCCTATAAAATGTGTATCAAAATTGAGACGTGTTTTTTTTTAAAGTTATGAAACCAAAATTGCTAAATTAGATTCGTGTACATTTATAAAAGTGGTGTGTGAGCTCATGAACTAGGTGTACAATCTAGTTCAAGCATTAAGAACAAGTTTTAAGACATGAATTCATCGATATAACAACAATTAAACACTATCCATTCACAATTAATCAACTAAAGGGAGATTTCTTCAACCTTCAGATGGTTTGGCAATGATATAGTTTAGCTACACATATAACTACGAAAACAAGAATGAAACATGAAATTAACTCCATAAAACAAGAGAAGAAGTGAAATTGATTACCGAAAACGTAGAAATTCGAGTTTACATCAAGCTCCTTTCACACCCACATCGCTTGGGAAGAAGAAGATGAACCAAAGACTATGCAGAATCCAAGATTCTTCAACTAAAACTAAACTAGATTATCATTAAAAACTAAGTAAATTTGAAGTAGAAGTGAGTCTAAAGATCCAAAAGGGAAGAATTTCGAGCTATGCTAATAGTTAGGGTTCTTGGGAGGATGATGAATGCTGAAAATTTGTGTAAAAAATATATATATATAGGTGTAGAAAATCGACCCGGTGCGTCCGCACTAGACCTCAGTGCTCTCGCACTGAGTGCTCTGTGCTAAAATTGAACTTTATGTCCGTCTAGTGCGTCCGCACTACATCTGGTGCGTGATGACGTAGATCAAGTGATAATAAAATACTTGACCACCATAAACCAATACTAGCAAGAGGACTAAGTCCATCGTAGTATAGCTATAGCGAATCAAGGTCGATCCCACAGGGAACCAATTGTGGATCATTTATATACAAACAATTAATCATTCATGTCAAGCACACAGAGGCGGTCTACGACCAACAAAAGACAAGAAAGATAAAGAACTCGACTCGACACAACACAACGTAATTAACCTCCCCAATTATTATGTTATCGTTTGGATATAGAGATTCTATATAATTAAGCTAGACTCGACAACTATTAATCCAATTCGTATTTCTTTTATATTGGCTACGGGAGTCATCCCCTAAACTAGATCTAGCTCCGGGTAGGCCATCTAGATCACTATGCTACATTATGTGACTTCGCTTTTTAGGCCTCCATCTCATATAAGTTGCACGCTTACAAAACAAGGGATGCCGATATTAACCGTATTCCTCACCTAGGCAACATTCCTGTGGTTAGGCGTACTTCCTAGGCGATCGCATCAGTCTCCGTCCCATTAACACTACTTTTTAGGTATCATGTTAATCTACGATGTACGTATAACTAGGTGCTAGCAATTCCCAAATACAGAACAGATCTAGATCTCCCTGAAAGTCCCGGAAGATCAATTCATGAGCCGACCTAGGAGCATTATATTGGTATTTCCTAATAATACGCTAATTAAAACAGACGAGCAACGTAGCCGTAGCCATACCTACTAAGATAAGAAATTCTAAGTGGACAATCACACCATAAAGACGTGGCTAGACTGACTCGGCGAAAAACTAAATCTTAGCGTTTCTCTATACTTATCGGATAAAATAGAAGTTCATAAAGCAATTATATAGATCTACTAAAAACACGGTTGTCGATCATACCAAAGTCATCTATAGATCACCGGATAACAGATCTGGGCGTGTGGATCCTTATAGACAAGGAATCCCCACTGCCTCATATCGTATCCTTAAATCTACATTGTTCGGTGAAGAACGAACAACCTCAAACGATAAGCAATAATTGGGGGGACTTAATTACAAAGAACAAAGAACAACTAAATACAAGAACTCACATAATTACTGCTGAACTTGTATTAAAAACTGCTCTGAGAAAACTGAGGATTTTTATTATGAATTGTTTAAAAGTTGTGTATTTGCTAATGAACTAGAACAAGTATATATAGGAATAAAAATTGAGTTAGGATAAGCCTTAACCGATCTAAAATAGGTTTCCTAAATCCAAATGAAGTATGAAAACGCGTTAGGATAATTCCGAGATAATCCGGGCAGAAAAGGGGACTCGCCCCCAGCGAACTGGAGGCTTGCTGCCAGCGAGCCTGCTGATTTCTGATTGGCTCGCTCGCTCTTGGCATGCCTTACTCCTCTTTTCGCGCTGATCCGGTATTTATCTTCAATGCACTCCGAATTTTCTTCGATTTATCTTAAGATTTAATTCTTCCATTTGTAATTATCCTCCAAATTGTCTCAATCTACAAAATCAATAGTTATCTCACAATAAATCATATTTAAATAATAAAAACGGATAAATACCAAATTATATTCTATAAATCACATAACATTAAATAATCATTATAAACATGTGATTTAATATAAAATATATATTATTATGCTCGATTTAAGGATAATGTTGATGACTTTTATGGGTATAATTTGATCGTCATCAGTGCGCTTGCACTAGATCCTGCAACTTTCAGCATTGATGGCCTTCGGTAATGTGGCAATATCTTTGCGTGTAGATCTCTGATTTGAGTGATTCAAGTTGCGTTGGAAAGATAATTCAAATATCTACAACTTTCATAAATACCACAAGTCCAGAAAATGCCTCCAACACAGGTCAAAGTGCAGATAAAGTGAATGTAAGGCGAAAACATCAACTATTTTTGATCCATTTCCATTCCCGGGCTTCGGTTATGCCACTTTAAGTCTCATGCCTTGTCTTCCGGGCTCATGACTCACCTAGATCCTGCATCACAACATTCAAACACATACCAAGCAAAACTCCGCAAGATAACTAGGGCTCAAAAAGGGTCAAAATACCGTAAAATGGTGAGGTTTTCCATCTATTTGACGGTTTGCTTCAAAGTGAGTGTGCAATGCATTTTTCCTTATAAATTGTCTAAAACTACCCAATACAAGCCAAACGTGTCATAAATGGGGGTTAAAACATGCATGGAAGCATAGTAAAGTTGACTCTCATCAACCACCCCTCACTTAGCGTTTGCTCGCCCTCGAGCAAAATGAGCGTTTTAAAAGAATCTAAAGAGTCAACGTTATATGCGTAGGTCAAGCCAATCACGTATCAAAGATAACCGGCAAGTAAATGAGTAAATGCATGCAACTTAACCCTACCTTATCATGCAAACGGGATGTGAGTGTGTGAATAGCTTCTCCTACATTTACCACGGTTCACCGGTTTGGATTATGGACGCTTGGTTATTACGACTACACCATAGGCTCATACGTCATAAGCATCTCCACTAACCGGGGCCAAACCGAGGCTAAGCAAGGTCGAGTAGAACTTGTACAGTTGTAACGTTAGGCTAGGGACGAGGCTAACCGAAGGGAATTTCTAGGGAATAAACAACAAAGAGAGAAAACACGAGCAAGCTCAATCATGGGGTGTAAAAATACAAAACGTAGCTAGCTCTACCCTTCTCTACCTCAAAATGAAACTAGAAACATGATCCAAGAGATAAAATTCCATATCGCACTATGTCTCAAGTGTAACGAGGCGAGAATGTATGAGAATCATGTTTCTTCACTAAAAACTCATCCCAGACACCAACATAACAAAAACAAGTCAATACATGAGTGTTAAAACACTTGGCTTTCTTTGACTCAATCTTTATTACACTTTTATTGACTTTATTGCAAGATTTCTTTGGTTGATTTCATTTTTTTTGTTTTTTGTTTTTTTGAATTTGAACTTGAATTTTTATTAGGTTTGAGTCAAAGTCCATCACATACACATAAGATGAGTCGATCTCCTACCCTCCAAATCGTGACATAGCTCGTAAAACACACCAACTCCTATCAAGAATACAAACCGCTCTACCACCCCTCACTTGCCTAAGCAAGTGTGATATATAGAAATAAATTATTAAGCTCAACTCGTATGGTGTTCAAGGGAATGTAGACCACAAATAAGGCTCGGGGTTGGGAAATTACGGGCTAAATACGAACGGCTAAGTGTCGGGTGGGGGTCTAACCATCCTATGTTTAGGGTGATTTTATACGATTTCTAATGTTATATTTTATAACAATTTCCTCCATATTCGTATAATTTGCATAGAAATCAAGGGTTTAATCGAATTATTGAGCAAATGAGTTTTAAAAGTGGTTAAGTGCAAATTTGTGTTAATTATGTGGTTTCATTGATAAAAATCTTTGAATATGAGATGTTACATTTTGCACGATGTTATCATGAATGTAGGTACGCTTGCATGTTAAATGAGGAGCTTAAACGAAGATCAGATGAAGATTAAGAAGAAAGCTCGATTCGAATAAAGAAAGCTCGATTCGATTCGGCCCAAACTTAGTGATCAAGTATTTCAAAATATGCCACGTAACATTATATTTTGAGGCCTAAAAGATGGATTTTGAGGAAAAGAAGAAGATGCCACGAGTTTATGAGATCAACGGATCAATATTTTCCAAGCGTACTTCTACCGTAACCTGTTTTTCGATGGAAATTTTACCCGACTTAGAGGCATTTTCAGGGAAGAGTTCTTGACGAAAGTTGTAGATACTAAAATGAGCTTTCCAACGCATTTTGAATCACGTCAATCGGAGGTCTACAACTCAAGTTATGATTTTTTTACCGAACTGCTGGAATTACGGACGAACCAGGAGATATTTTGGCCAAGTTTGATGCATGTTACTCCATGTGCTCCTTAATGATGATGATGATGAGTCATAACAAACTCCACATGCTATTTTAGTGACTCCTCACCTTCACATGCAAAGTCATTATCACCTCCCACATGCTTATAACAAACTTGAGAATATTCCTTAGCATATTCTCCCAAAAATATCTCCTCAACTACAACCTCTCCCTTATACACCTCCCCTCAACTCTCCCTATAAGAACTCCCTCATTTCCATCCATAAAGCGCGCCTCCTTGGTCACTTTTGGCCAAGGTTTTACTTTTCCGTCTTTTATGTAAATACTCTGAAAGGCGTTATGCCGAGAATAAATTAGAATAGTAATCTTGTTGTAATCTTTGGAGCTACGGCTACGATTCGAAATCATAATCGAGGATGATTGGCTAAGGTCTCTAAGCTAGAACCACCTTTGTGAAGCCACCATCACCGGAATAAACAAGGATTTCGTTTTCATTTGTTCTAGTGAGTTTCTTGTTCTTCCTTCATGTTTGAATTGTTTATGTGCAATTTGTATGATCTATACTTATGTTGCATGCTAATCGAATTTAGATACGATAGTTGATGAATTAAGTAGATTACCGTGAAGGAGAATGATAATATTCTTCCAACATACGTAAGTTGAGGGTGAATGTTGTCAGATTAGGATTTATATCCATATCTTTGATCCGTAAATGCTTTAGTTGTACCGAGAGTGGTGAACTAATTAAAAGGCGATGAACCGAAAAGGAAAATGCCTCTTTAGCGAGATAATAATCCAAGAACTTACGAATGAATATGTGTCTTTCTTGTTATTTTAGGTGGGGTGGTGGATCATCGGTGCGTTCTAGTTGTTTTAAATTATAAATTTTATTATCGTAGTTTTATTTCTTTTCACGTTTGCTACCTTAGTTTGTTAATTGAAAATCCGAGATCATAATCATCAACTTTATAAAAGAAATCGAAGGCAAAGACTCTTTTTCGTACAAGTCCCTGCGGATACGATCCGGTTTCACCACTATAGCTGCGAGCCTTCGCACTTGGGGTTGACATCGGTTTTATTTTATTACTTGTTATCTTTTGCTTTGCATAAAACCGCGAACAAGTTTTTGGCGCCGTTGCCGGGGACTTGGCACGGAAAATTTTCGTTTTCGTTTTTTTTGTCAACTAAGTTATCTGTTTTCGTCTTAAACAATAAAAAAAAAAAAAAAAAAAAAAAAATCTTTCGGTAATTACCGAGAGAGAGAAAAAAATATTTTCTTTTCGTTCTGTTTCTGTTCTGTATTAGTTTTATAGTATTTTGTTTCTTTTACGCTGTTTAGACCTGTTTCGAGCCTGTTTTAGTATAGTTTTTTTTAATTCTAAAAAAAAATTAAAAAAAAAAAAAAATTAATTAAAAAATTCTCGATAAATACCGAGTGGATTCGGTAATTACCGAGAAAGAGAGAAAAGAAACACGGAACACGTTTCAATCATTGAGGTTGGGTGATGGATTCTCGGTGAATCCCACTCTGCGGAAGCATAAGGATAAAATCCCGAAACCTCGTGATTTAGGTGTTGGTGCCCAAACGTAGTTTATGCAAACTCGAACTCACGGGGGACCACTTTTGTATAATCCGGAAATAGAGCGAACCATCGCTCGACCAAACAGACGTTTGTTTCGGTTCGCTGGACCGACGGACGAGGGAACCACGGAAGGAAACGATCCTGAAGGGATGGCGGAGGAGAAGCTCAAGGAGGAGCCCAGGTTGAGGAAATGGCGAGATCAACGGACATTGGCGAGACTTTGCCATGCCATCTATTGTGAAAGTTAATCCCGCGGTCGTGATTCACGAAATCACGGGTGATAATTTCGAACTCAAAACTTCTTTAATCAATCGGTGAGAGGTTCCACATTTCATGGATTTTCCATCGAGGACCCAGACGATCACATTCACTCATTTCTAGAATCGTGCGGGACTATTTTAATCAAAGGGTCACCGAGGACGCCCTAAAGATGAAACTTTTCCTTCTCACTTTGAAGGAGAAGCGAAAGAATGGTATAAATCCTTACGGTCGAATCCATTACTTCGTGGGAGGAGTTGGAGAAAGAATTCTGAGCCGATTACTTTCCACCGCAAAGACGGCTCATCTTACGAATCGATATTCACTTTTGTGCAATCCGAGAAGGAATCATTTTACGATGCATGGAAACGATTTAAGACTCTCTTGAGAAAGTGCCCCACCAAATTTGGACAAACAAAGATTGATCAACACTTTCTCTGATTGGTTTGACCGAATTGACTAAGGAATGGTGAATAGTTGCGGGAGGTGCATTTCGAGAAAGACACGATGAGGATGGATGTTGTTTGAAGATATTGCAAAGTATAATTATGCCCCTACCTATGCAAAGCGCCCAATCGTAAAAGCTCGATCGCAGGAAGTATGAGGTAGATGAGACCACGTCTCTAAAAGCTCGATTGGCCGCACTACGAAGCAAGTGACGGCAATGAATGTTCAAAGTCTTGTGTGTGACAATTGCCATGGCCAAGGCCATCGTAGTAATCAATGCCGACTTGACCCGATCTCACAGTCAAAGCTGTTTCAAAACAATGTCGTTTGCCAAAATTGCGATACCGTTGGGCACGCATTCCATCGATGTCATCTATTGTTGCATTCGGAAGAAGTGAATACATTCACTTCTCAAAATTATCGACCTTCGGTCGAATCAAAACACTCAAGGATTCAATTATAACCGGAACCACCCCTGGTTTCCGATGGAGTGACCCTTCTAGGGCAGCAAACCCCCATCATTTTCAGGCCCCTAGGCCTAATCAAAGCAATTTTCAATCCAACTATCGACCAGCATGGAACACCAATCCACCGCAAAATCAAAATCAATCATTTCAGATCTTAGAACAAAAGTTGAGCGAGCAAATCACGGCCAACACTCAATTGGCAAATGCTTTAAGTACTCTGACCAGTACAGTGAGAAATTTGGAGGTGCAAATGGGACAAATTTCGGGGCAGCAAGCAAGTCGACCTCAAGGTCAGCTGCCGAGTTTTACTGAGAAGAACCCCCGAGGGGTTAATCTGGTCCAAAATGACCAGAATTATTGCACCGATCTCATTGCACCATGGAACTATGGTCAAGATGAGTGAATGCTATAAAGCGAGGAGTGGGAAAGCGGTTGGCGGTCGGGCCAACCAGAGGAAGCAGTAGCCCCTCCCGTGAGGAGAGAGACGCAGGAGGGGAAGATCTTTGTTCTCCTCGAGAAGGATGTTGGGACTACTATTGATCCAAGTGAAAGAGAAAATTTCAAGAAAAGGTGAAAGTTGAGAATTACGATGATGAAGAGAAGAATCTTTGAGAAGAAGTCGAATCTAAGTTGTGTTCAGGAAGCATGTGAGGTGGAAGGATAGGGAAGACAAAGCAATCAATGATAAGGCGGCAAAGAAGCACTTTCTTGAGGAAGACTTTCTTTGATCTCCCTTACCCACCTAACAAGAACAATTTGTCATTAATAGTCGATAAAGAATATAAGAAGGTTATCGACTTGCTCAAGAATAATCTTGAGGCAAACATTCCATTAGTTGATCTTTTGATAGGAATGCCAAAGTATACAAAGTTTATAAAGGACGCAGTGAGTTCGAAAAAGAAGCTCCAAGAGCTCGAGCACATAGTATTGAATGGAGAATGCTCAGCAATCAGCCAGACTAAACTTCCTGTGAAGTGTCCTGACCCTGGTAGATTTACGATTTCATGTACTATCGGGAGCAGGATTTCCACAATGTTCTATGCGATTCGGGAGCATCAATCAATCTGATGTCTACGTCAATCTTCCAATCTCTTGGATTGGATCAATCTATTACGCTTAAACCTATTTCTCTTCAACTTGCAGATAGAAGTGTGAAATATGCAAGGGGAATTGTAGAAGATGTGTTGGTCAAGGTTAAAAACTTCATATACCCAGCTGATTGGGTAATCATGGATATGACCAATGATGAGAAAACCCCTTGATCCTTGGAAGACCTTTTCTTGCAACTGCCCGTGCCTTACTAGATTCCTACAGTGGCGAAGTAACCCTACATTTGGAGGATGAGAGCATAAAGTTCAATGTGGGCAATGCAGTGAAGCACCCGTCCAGTGACACTTGTTTAGCTATTGAGGACGATTTCACTGATGAGTATGATAAACAAGTGTTCATGGGTAGTTGGGATGAGGAAGAATTCAATAAACTATCTGCAACTTGGACTAATGAGGAGTGGATAAAATTTTTAGAAGAGATTGACAAGGAAAGTTCTGATTACCACGAGGTGGTAGGAAAGAAGATGAGGGAGAGGCATGGTGATATGCCCAGATTTGCAAAAGGAGATGAGGCTCCTGTCTGGCTGGGAGGCCATGATGCTTCGTGAGCCCTTATAATAAGCTTGGAGATCTAGAGCTTAGGGAGATAAATTGAGACCAAGTGTGGAGAAGCCACCGTCGATTTAGTGTTGAAACCCTTGCCTCAACACTTGAAATACATTTTTCGAGGGGACGGTGATAAGCTCCTTTGATCATTTCATCTAAGTTAGAACCGAAGGAGGAAGAAAAGCTTATCAAAGTGTTGCAAGATAATATCCTCACCTTTGGTTGGCAAGTGGGAGATATTAAGGGGATAAGCCCACGATATCTGTATGCATAAGATCGGATTTGTTGAGGGATCGAAGAAGGTGCGGATGACCTCGAGAGAAGGCTAAACCCTCACATGCAGGAAATCGTTAAGAAGGAAATCATCAAATTGCTTGACATGGGTATCATCTACCCAATAGCCGATAGTGAATGGGTGAGCCCCACTCAGGTGGTGCCAAAGAAAGGAGGGATTACTATTGAAAAGAATGAAAAGGGGAAGAGATTGCCTTACGACAAGTCACTTTGGTTATAGAGTTTGCATCGACTACGAAGACTAAATGAGGTAACTCTAAAAGACCACTTTCCTTTGCCATTCATTGACCGGCTCCTTGAGAGGCTTAGTGGCAAGCAATTTTATTGTTTTTGGATGGCTATTCGGATACTTTGAGATAGCTATCGACCCCAATCGATCAAGAAAAGACTACCTTCACCGCCCTCCGGTACCTTCGCTTACCGAAGGATGCCATTTGGTCTCAGAACGCACTGGCTACATTTCAAAGATGTATGTTTGGCTATCTTCAATGGTTTAGTGGAGAAGGTGATGGAAATTTTTATGGATGACTTCTCTGTATTCGGGACAGTTTCGACCCTTTGTTTACACAATCTTGATAAAGTTACGTCCCGGTGCATAGAGAAGGACTTAGTCTTAAATTGGGAGAAGTGCCACCTAATGGTGGAAGAAGGAATTGTTCTCGGGACACAAGGTGTCCAAAGAAGGTATAGAGGTTGACAAAGCGAAGGTAAAAGCTATTGAAAAAATGACATACCCTAAAAATGTAAGAGAAGTAAGAGGATTCTTGGGTCATGTTGGATTCTATAGGCGGTTCATTAAAGACTTTTCTAAGATAGCCAAGCCTTTGTCAACTCTCTTAAGAGAGGATGTGAAGTTTGTTTTTACCTCGAATGTGAAAGAGCGTTTAAAGAATTAAAAGACAAGTTGATTACCTCGCCAATTCTTATAGCACCCGACTCGAAAGCTCCCTTCGAGCTTATGTGTGATGCTTCTAATTATGCAGTCGGAGCGGTGCTAGGTCGAGAGTGGACGGCAGTGGTTCCAACCTATCTACTATGCTAGTCACACTTTAAACCCAAAGACAAGTAAATTATGCAACAACCGAGAAGGAGTTGTTGGCGATGAGTTTTTGCCATGGATAAATTTAGAAGCTATTTGCTTGGGTCGGAAGTTCTGATGCCGGGATGAGACCATTACGCATTGAAGTATCTGTTGAGCAAGGCTGATGCCAAGCCTCGTTTGATGAGATGGATCTTGATTTTACAAGAGTTTGATGTTCATATCCGGGACAAGAAGGGTAGCAAGAATGTGGTAGCTGATCACATGTCTCGGCTGACCGATGATCCTCAGGTAGAGTCGGATGAAATTGGAATTGATTTTCCAACTGAGCAACTCATGACCATTGATGCGCGCGAGGTTACTCCCGCCCCGTCATTGGAAAAGGTTCTCCTTGGTTTGCACCTTTGCAAACTTCTTGAGCGCGAGATATCTCGGACCGACGACATATCGCCAAAGAAGAAATTCTTTTCGGATTTGAACTATTATGTGTGGGACGACCCTATTCTCTTCAAGCGTTGTAAGGATGGATTGCTTCGTAGGTGTGTCCCTCGAGTTCGAGCGAGAGGACATTATAAAGCAATGCCATGACGGACTGTAGGAGGTCATTATGGAGCTAGGAAGGCTGCTGCGAAGATTTTTCATCCGGTTTCTCTTGGCCGACAATTTTAAGGATACAGAGAGTTTTGTAAAGGTTGTGACCGGTGCGGCGCAAGACGGTAAACTTTCTCGGCGAATGGACATGCCCCTACACCCCATTCAACAATGTGAAGTTTTCGACGTATGGGGTATTGACTTCATGGGACCGTTTCCATCCTCGTATGGGAACAAGTACATTCTGGTCTGCGTTGACTACGTGTCAAAGTGGGTAGAGGCAATAGAAACATCGCGGAAGCGACCACAAGGTGGTCAAGAGCTTCCGAGGAAAAACATTTTTACACGGTTTGGTTGTCCACGAGCTCTCATCAGTGACGAGGGAACTCACTTCTGCAATACTCCATTAGAAAAGATTTTAGAACGATATGGGGTGAAACACAAAACTGCTACCCCTTATCACCCTCAGACGAGTGGACAAGTTGAAGTAAGTAACCAAGCTCGAAAAGCATTCTTGAGAAGACGGTGAATTC
The DNA here is from genome assembly GCA_026214975.1 of Gentiana macrophylla. Taxonomy (NCBI): domain Eukaryota; kingdom Viridiplantae; phylum Streptophyta; class Magnoliopsida; order Gentianales; family Gentianaceae; genus Gentiana; species Gentiana macrophylla. The sequence continues at coordinate 12,249,169 of CM047812.1, read as the reverse complement.
TCATAGGACGGATTGGAGCCGTAAACTCGGATGATGTACTCGGGCCTCTGGGATGACTTTCAAAACTCCTATTGGCACGTCTCCGTTTCAGATGGTTTATGGTAAGGCCCGCCACCGCCAATCGAGCTTGAGCACTGAGCATTCGGGCTATTAAATTCTTAAACTTTGTGACCCGGTTATGCAGAGAAAAGCGATTGTTGCGATTCTGGGAGCTTGATGAGTTCGAGACTCCAGGCCTACGAGAGCTCAAGAATCAGTAAGGAGAGGACTAAACTTCTTCACGACAAGAAAATCAAGCATAGAGAATTCAAAGAGGGCGAATGGGTTTTACTATATAATACCAGGTTACATCTGTTTCCTGGTAAGCTACGCACCCGTTGGTCTGGCCCCTTTGAAATTTCTCAGGTTTTCCCTAGTGGAGCCGTCGAATTGAAAAATAAGCAGGGAGAGTTGTTCAGAGTGAATGGTCATCGGTTGAAACACTATATTGGTCAACAAAAGGAACGACCAGTGGTTTTCCATCTAAACGACGTCCCTAGTCAAGACAGCTCCGATCTTTTGGAACCCGATGATTTACGTCTCTGTGAATTCTTTGATGATATTGTGATTCTCGATGATACACCTCGACTTGTGGAATCGAAACCTAAAAAAGAAGAAGAGAAGAATCATAGGAACTAAGTGGATCTGAAGTTTCTTGATATGGCCTTTACGTTGGCGAGACTTTGTTTTTGTGGGATCCATACTATTGACCCCGAGGAAATCAAGAATGATTCGGAAAGAGGCCTCACGGCCCGACCGGGTTGAAAATTTTTGGGTTGTCGAGCAAACGACATTAACTAAAAGCGCTACGGGAGGCAACCCGTTTAAAAAAAAAAAAAAAAAAAAAAAAAAAAACAAAAACTCTACATTTTGCATTATACTTTACTCATACTTTGGATAATAGTTTTCCAATACTTCGAATTGATTTTCATTTTGTTTCACCAAGTCTCAGGATGAATGTTTGAATGTCATTTAAAGGGAACGATTAGGAGGTTATCCGAAAATCCCGAGGGAGTACAAAGAAAAAATTCAAATGCATCATTTCTTAGATTTAGGTTGTTAGAACAATTTGAAATAACCCTTGAGGATCTGGGTATAAAAGACTCATAGTTAATACTTTGTCACATATTTCATATCATGACCTAGTACATTTTAAATTTTCAAATAATGTGTGACATGTATTAGTTTAACTACTATGCAACTAAGGGAATAGGAAATTCAAAGCTAACCCGAGTTGAAATTTTATTGTCTAGTCGAGCTCCCGACTATAATTAAGCCCTACTAGGACGGTAACCTAGATATCTTTTCCTTTTTTGTCTGTAGTTTATTTCTGTCTTTATTCCATGATATTGCTTTGTCTATCATCTTTTGTGCCCCTATCCCCGAGGTACGTCTTGTTTTCCCATGGTGTGCAGGATTTTTGCGATAGCGATTGTGAGCTTTTAGATAAATCAGTTTACCGGTGGATGGTCCACGATCCATCGATTTCAATGAGCATTTGGAGTCGATTCTAGGCCACTTCCGGAATTGCCACTTTCGAACCACAATCAGCTAAGTGTTCTTTTTCTTTTTACATTCTGCACAACCTGAGGACATGTTGTGATTTAAGTGTGGGGGAGGGAATAGTCGGTTATATGTATCTACCATTTGCTTAAATTATTTTGATTCTATGCTAAATGGGCTAAATTTTCAAATTTTTGTTTATTCCCGAGTAAACAATGCATATCTTTGTTCGTTATTTTTATAGTCATTAATGCTATATTCCGTATGTTCGATAAGTTAGTTGTTTCACCCAATATATTTTTCACGAGCCATAGTGAATGATGAGCTAAATTATAAAGCTATATCCCTTTTTGGATTAGTGATTTTTGATTTTCTTATAAGTCGTGTACTTAGTGCTAACGTATATATCGTGAGATTTATAATAGTTTATGTTTAGATCTAGAGTATGATATACTGTGAATATCTGAATGTTTGAATGTGATAAGTGAAACATAACTAATGTTCTTGCACAATAATTAACAAATAAATCATTGCTTGAGGTGTTATGCTCAGTAGGTTTGAATTGCTTTTAGCATGTTAACCACCGCCGCCGCGTAAATCTCGAAAAAAGTAATCAATTGTGTGTGTCGAAAGTCGGGTCGATGATTTGAGTGCGGTAGGGCATTATCTCGAAATGTCCTATACCACTATGATGACCAAAAGCTCACGACAAATGAAAAAAGTGCCTTATGATTTGAGTAGATAGGGATTATCTCAAATTTCCTATTCTAGTATGACGGGCAAAAGCTCATTCGATGTGTGTTGAAAAAAAAAAAGAAAAAAAGTGAGAAAAAAAAAGAAAGAAAAAAATCGAAAAAATTTATTATTATGAATAAGTTAAGGACTTAGTTATCGTATACCTTATCCCCAAAGTATAAACCGATGAGATATGTTGTAGGGATTATCCTCTGAGTATATCAGAATGGCCCTAGATATATTCTATCATTCTTTCAGGATATGTCACGTTTTGTAGGGTACATCTTATAAGTATCATTATTACTAGTTTGAAGGGGTATTAACTAGTTTGCTTTGAATTTTCAAGTTTGGACTTAGTGGAAGTTTTCTATGGCTATGCACACACATCGGGGTGAACCTCTCGATTTATTGAGTATATGTTGTATTTCTTTGAGGTGTCTATCTTTTCGAGCCTTGATTCTTGTTTTGTTTTGCTCGGGACGAGCAAAAGCTAAGTGTGGGGAGTTGTTTAGGGTGATTTTATACGATTTCTAATGTTATATTTTATAACAATTTCCTCCATATTCGTATAATTTGCATAGAAATCAAGGGTTTAATCGAATTATTGAGCAAATGAGTTTTAAAAGTGGTTAAGTGCAAATTTGTGTTAATTATGTGGTTTCATTGATAAAAATCTTTGAATATGAGATGTTACATTTTGCACGATGTTATCATGAATGTAGTACGCTTGCATGTTAAATGAGGAGCTTAAACGAAGATCGATGAAGATTAAGAAGAAAGCTCGATTCGAATAAAGAAAGCTCGATTCGATTCGCCCAAACTTGGTGATCAAGTATTTCAAAATATGCCACGTAACATTATATTTTGAGGCCTAAAAGATGGATTTTGAGGAAAAGAAGAAGATGCCACGAGTTTATGAGATCAACGGATCAATATTTTCCAACGTACTTCTACCGTAACCTGTTTTTCGATGGAAATTTTACCCGACTTAGAGGCATTTTCAGGGAAGAGTTCTTGACGAAAGTTGTAGATACTAAAATGAGCTTTCCAATGCATTTTGAATCACGTCAATCGGAGGTCTACAACTCAAGTTATGATTTTTTACCGAACTGCTGGAATTACGGACGAACCGGAGATATTTTGGCCAAGTTTGATGCATGTTACTCCATGTGCTCCTTAATGATGATGATGATGAGTCATAACAAACTCCACATGCTATTTTAGTGACTCCTCACCTTCACATGCAAAGTCATTATCACCTCCCACATGCTTATAACAAACTTGAGAATATTCCTTAGCATATTCTCCCAAAAATATCTCCTCAACTACAACCTCTCCCTTATACACCTCCCCTCAACTCTCCCTATAAGAACTCCCTCATTTCCATCCATAAAGGCGCCCCTCCTTGGTCACTTTTGGCCAAGGTTTTACTTTTCCCGTCTTTTATGTAAATACTCTGTAGGCGTTATGCCGAGAATAAATTAGAATAGTAGTCTTGTTGTAATCTTTTCGAGCTACGGCCCCGATTCGAAATCATAATCGAGGATGATTGGCTAAGGTCTCTAAGCTAGAACCACCTTTGTGAAGCCACCATCACCGGAATAAACAAGGATTTCGTTTTCATTTGTTCTAGTGAGTTTCTTGTTCTTCCTTCATGTTTGAATTGTTTATGTGCAATTTGTATGATCTATACTTATGTTGCATGCTAATCGAATTTAGATACGATAGTTGATGAATTCGTAGATTACCGTGAAGGAGAATGATAATATTCTTCCAACATACGTAAGTTGAGGGTGAATGTTGTCAGATTAGGATTTATATCCATATCTTTGATCCGTAAATGCTTTAGTTGTACCGAGAGTGGTGAACTAATTAAAAGGCGATGAACCGAAAAGGAAAATGCCTCTTTAGCCAGATAATAATCCAAGAACTTACGAATGAATATGTGTCTTTCTTGTTATTTTCGGTGGGGTGGTGGATCATCGGTGCGTTCTAGTTGTTTTAAATTATAAATTTTTATTATCGTAGTTTTATTTCTTTTCACGTTTGCTACCTTAGTTTGTTAATTGAAAATCCGAGATCATAATCATCAACTTTATAAAAGAAATCGAAGGCAAAGACTCTTTTTCGTACAAGTCCCTGCGGATACGATCCGGTTTCACCACTATAGCTGCGAGCCTTCGCACTTGGGGCTGACATCGGTTTTATTTTATTACTTGTTATCTTTTGCTTTGCATAAAACCGCGAACATCCTACCAATGCTTAGAGGGGTTACTGTGGAATATGTCACGGGATGGCTATTTGGCTCTGGTCGGGTCAAAGAAACGCCATAACTGTCATCCCAAACTCTACCAAGGTCGGCCTTTCTATTTCAACTCGAAGTTAATGATATGAGTTCTAGGTAGACGAATTGTGCCTAAAACAACCATAATCGGTCACTAGTTACCATGGTTCATGAAATTGAAGCTATACGTGTGTGAAAATCCCGTCTCCAAGATAAGGTAGAAAGCCAAGTAACATGCATTTAAACATTCACTAAACCATTTATCATATCAATGTGAAGGCTCAACATACGAATGCAACATCAATACCATGGAAAATTTAAAAAAAATTGCTCAACTTTTACTAAAGAAGTGACCAAACGATAAGCATACAACACTTTGGCAAATGTCAACAATGAAGCGCATAACAATAGCTAAGCCTACCAACCCCCCACTTTAAAATGAAACACTGTCCTCAGTGTTTGAATGATAAATGAGAAAGAAAGCTTAGCTTAACCCAGTAGAAAGGCGCAAATGAGTGCATATGACATATCCACAAAGCTCCATCTCGTACACCTAAAGCCATGAAACCAAGAAACACGAAAATGCATGTATGAGGAACAGCCACCGTGCCAAAAGCAGGCAAAAGATAACGAGATATAAGGAAAAGAATCAATGTCATATACACTATCATAGTATAACCGAAGTTACCAAACTCGAATCATATGTGATAAAAAGATAATAAAAAGTGAAACAAGCATCCATGCATAAAGTATGTGCCCAAGTGCGGTACGAGAATGAAAATGAAGTCTTCACCCGAAATCTCTTTTCCTAGGCCAAAATTCTCCACGCTTTACCTACGACTCACTCCTACTACTACCAAACAAATAAAAATTGGGTTGCCTCCCACAAGCGCCTTTGTTTTACGTCATTGGCTTGACTTATTAAGAAACTAAAAGAAAATCAACAAAGCACGAGTGAAATGAAAGAAAAAAATTGCACATCTTTACTTGGCCCAAAAACAAAATTAGACATACAAACAAGTTTTATTATTTTTTTGCATTTACGGATGTTAAAAACGCGATAAGTTTTGGAAAAAATGTAGTACTTAGGATTTGACAGTGAATTAGAAACTCCAAGGCACGTTAATAACGTTGTCTTTTAAGAGATGTTTCGTCCCACACCATTTGTCACTAAGGGATCAAATGAAAATCTCTTTCAGGATACAATGGGAGTGTTTGATTCAAACAGTGACTTGTTTGAATCAAACCCGAGGACAATCAAAGTTTTTCTGATGATATTGTCAAACTTATGAATTTTCGTCTGCATACTTATGCCGTTTATAGGTTGCAAGTACCCCATAAACGAATGGAGGTACTCCTTGCATGAAAGGGTAGGGTTGTCACTGTTCACCGGATGAAAGCATGCAACCCTAGGCCTTACACGAAAGGGTAAGTACAAATCAGTTCGAAAATGCATGTATCAGGTCGAACCCCGTTTCGTTGCGATAACATTAATTTGTACGGCAACTCGTATGCAAACGATAACCCAAATATTTATTTATGAAAAAATATCTAACAATAAGTATGTTTAAAAAAAAACAACTTCAACTAAAAGGCCCAATTCGGGGACTTTGTCTTAAGCCCAACAAAAGCGAGGGCCGGCCCTGTCCGTCCGTTCTTCATCATCATTTTGTTGTTCAATAAAACCTTCATCCACAACTTCCCATAAATCTTGGGAAATAAAGAGATTCTTCATTTGGCTACTCCAATAATCGAAATGAACTCCTTCAAATATTGAAACTTGATTCGGAGTATAAGAAAATATGGAAGGAAGAGATTGATTTGATGCCATTAATTTGAGGTGTATAACCTTGCTTTGATACCACAATTTGTTGGTGATGTATAGCAAGAACAAGTGATATGCTAGGAATTATATGTATTGTAGTCTTATTGAACTTGAAGAATTCTTTTGTCTTTATTAATTCTCACTTGCTTGCTTGCTTTCAAAAGATTACATTACATGTCTTTATATATTAGTCATGTTACATAAAACTGATTGACGTTCATGCATTACATTAACTATTGCTTACCTTAGACATTTATTCTCACTACATTTATTTACATTTATAAGCTTATCTTGATCTTTATGGATGTATAATTAATTTATTGCAAATTATCTTCTAACAATGATTGTTGGGGAGAAGTTGCTGAAGTTGAAGCCTGAGCCGGCACCAAGGCAAGTCGAAACCTTAGGGTTTTCGCCCAAGGAGTCACTTCATTTCTCTCAATCTATCAACGTTTTCATAAACTTGAATTATATCATGAACTGATAGGATTTCAGGGTCTGAACACCTGACGATCGAATCATATGGTCGGCTAAGGTCCATAATTATGCATACGAAGAACAAGTTTCCCTTTTCATAGAGAAAGAGAAAGAGGAGGGCTTATTTCAAATCCTAGGAGATGCTAACTTCGTCCATGGATGATAGTCATTTTTAAGATTTTCAGACAGAATAAAAAGTGAATGATTGTAATAAATTTTATACCGCAAAATCTTAAATGTATTTTGAATGTTAATGTACTGATGGTAATGTAATATTCTGAATTTTGGAAAAGGACAGACGTGTCATTTTATGAAATTCCGAATATTATATTTATTATTATTTATGGATTTAAAAAAATGGGAGAATTAATTGGGAAGTTTATTTTGGAAAAATAAAATCTCCCATTAATTGTAGGAGTTGTTAGAATCAACTTGTTCGAACTCTTCAAGTCTGAGAAGGTAAAGCAGAAAATTAAAAGCAAGAGAGAATCTCCCAAAATTCTCACAAATTTCTTATTGAATTTCATATTCAAGTAGAGCACCGGAATCCTGAAAAGGCAAGCATCGTTTTGGTACCAAAAAGTTTGAAGACTGGAAAAGGTATTACTTTTGCCCTAATTAGGAATCTTTTAGTTTTGATCCTTTCTGAAGCTTTTTAAGATGTGAAATTCGTAGTATAGATTGTTTAGAAACCTTTGATCACATTTAATTTAGATTTAATTGTTGATTAATTAGGTTTTGGGTTGGAGGATCAAGATGTTGGACTGTTTTGCTTTGAATTGCTTGGCAAATGCTTTGGATTCCAAGTAAGAGGGTCTTCTTATTGATCTTATAGAGTTGTATGATGTTTGGTGTTTGTTTGGTATGCTTTTGATAAAGTTTTGCTGCTAATTTGGGTGGTTATTTGCTGTCAAAAGTTGTCGGAATGTGCTAGAAAACGTAAAGTGCAAAAAACTGCAATTTTTGGGCAATTCGACCCTTTTAGCGCACGCCAAAAAGCTTCAGCACGCGCCAAGGGTGAATAGGAATCTAGGAAGAATGTTTAGAGAGTTATGGCGCACGCCGAGAGGCTTTAGTGCGCAGCAAAGTGAAACATAAACCAGGCTGAATGCTGCTGCAGTTTTAGCGCATGCCAAAGGCCTTCAGTGCTTCAAAACTGAAGTAGAATGTTGTTAAGGTTCTGCTTGGGTTTTGATGAGAGTCAATTTTACAATACTCCGGTGCATGTTTTAACCACCATTTACGACACTTTTGGCCCATTCTGGGTAGTTTTAGACCATTTATAGGGCAAAAACACATTGAGCACTCACTTTGAGGTAAACCGTCAAATAGATGGAAAACCTCACCATTTTACAGTAATTTGATCCCTTTTGAGGCCTATCTTTCTTGCGGATTTACGCTCGGTATGTTGTTTGGCATGTGAAATGCAGGAAATAGGTGACTCGTAAACCCAGACGATGAGGCATGAGGTTTAGAGAGGCATAACCGAAGCCCGAGAATGGAAACGGATCAAATATAGTTGGTGTTTTAGCGTTACATTCACTTTATCTGCAATTTGAGCTATTCTGGAGGCATTTTCTGGACTTGTGGTCTTCATAAAAGTTGTATATAATTGAATGACCTTTAACGCAACCTAAATCACTCAAATCAGAGATGTTCACGCAAAGATTTTTCCCGATTACTGAAGATGTATCAGTGCTGAAAGTTTCTACTGCGCAATGCGAACGCATTGCCCGTAATGCGCACGCACTCGGACATTTTGACAGATTTTTAGCTTCGGATTTTGATGTAAAAATCATATTATCACCCCTCATTTAATATCCACTCATACCTAGACTCACTTAGACACTCTTAGGTCGTTTTTCATCTATTTTCCACCTTTGATTAGCTCATCTTTCACTCTTTCTCTTATAATAAACACAATTTAGCAGAGATTCTCTCTTTCTTGTTGGCGTTTTGAGGTCTTCTTCCCCATGTGACAATGGGATTGAATGAAGATTGATGCAACTTCAGATTTCCTGCATTTTGGTACTTATAATTCAAGCTCCTTTTCAGTTTTATGACTTTAATTTCACGTTTGATTCTTGTTTCTTTCATTATAATGAGTAGCTAAATTCTTACATAGCTAAATCATGTGAAAATTAATGAAATCCTCCCCTAATTTATGAAATTGGGAATGGGTAGTTGTTAAAGTTAAATCTTTTGATGGGTTTGTGTTCTAAAACTTGTGTTTAATGCTTGAATTGATTTGATCACTTCATTCATGATTTCACACATTGTCTTTATATATGTATTTTGAGAGATGATGTGGGAAATTTTTTGGAATCGCCAAGTAAAATCGACTGAGTTGTTTAGATCCGGTTTCTTGAGTGAGTTTTTCAACATGAGTTGAGCGTCTCTAAAGCGTTAATCATGCTTTGGTCAGTTAATTCATTAAAGGCGGACTGTTGAGCTGGGCTTAGGTGGTAGGTTGTTGCATTGGCTTCTACACACCATTATTGGAGATTGCACCCACAAACACATCGAGAGTATGATTGGTTGGTAGGTTGGTTATACTCGTTCCCAATGAGTCGATTACAAGGGTGAAACTAATCAATTGGATCATGGTTTAGCTATGCATTCTTCCTTATTATCTTTATTTTATATTACGTTTTAATGTTAATTATCACTACACTCTTGGTTGACCAAAACTAAGTATGAAAATGACTTTGGTACTCGATTGATTCCTCGTGGGATCAACCTTGCTTGCTACTATAGTGCAATGGACTCGGTACTCTACCAATTAAAGTTAGACCGTCATTATTTTGGCCATCAAGAATTTTTTGGCGCCGTTGCCGGGGAATCAAAAATATCTCATAAGTCGTTTGAAGACTTAGGCTTAGGTTGTTTTTTTCTTTTTCTTTTCCTTTTCTTTTCTTGTTTTTTTCTTGATGCTGGATTATTGATGAAGAGTCACACCACCTTTTACGGTAGTGGTGGTGAGTAGATACCGTGATTTTGTTCTTGTTTTTCCCTTGAATCGCATGGCATGGATTCGAATGGCCATGAGGGCTCTTCTCCCTACTTATTTGGAGGCTTTAATTTTAGTGGTTTGAGTTTTGGATTCCAACCATATTATCAGGTCAACCTATACACATCACTATACAAGAATGAGTGGGAGAGTCCTCCAAGTTCTCAGTTTCAACACTTCAATGCCTATTTGCAATACTCTCAACCACCACAAATACCTCCTCATATACCACAAAAGAGCTAAACCGACATCTTATTGGAGCAAATCAATAAAAGTTTTCAAGAGCATAGTCGGGAATTGAGGGACATTAGAACAAATGCCAACAACACTACCACCATGCTTCAGTCAGCAATTAAGAGTTCGGAGAACTGGGTAGAGCAATTGATTGAGAAGAGGAAGGTTGAGAGGAGTGATAAAAATGATGAAATTTCATTTTCTCCACAATCGACTCTTGAGGTAATCACCCATCACGAGTGTTATGAAGAAGGTATGAATCATGCTACTAGTGAATAATTTATTCATTCTCCTTTGAACCTTATTGAAAAAGTTGTGGTGGTGGATAACATTGAATATGTTGATGTTGTGGTTGAGCCAAAATGTTATTCCTTAGTGTTTGAATCTTTGTTACTTGTCATATTCTCTCATTCGGGGAAGTTGAATTCATTGTGTTATATGATGAATTTCTTGAACAAATCTTGGTGGTGGGGATTGAGCGCCTTGTTTGTCTTGCCCCATTTTAAGGGTGTGCTCAATTCTTTTGATTTTTGTAGGGAGATGCAACGGTTTTCTCTCCTATGGTATAATTATCCTTAGCATTGTTTCGGGTAGAAAGTCGAACTAAAGACTTTTAAACTTAGAATGTTTTTGATAGAATTTTTTTGTGTTCTAAATAAAAGTAGATGAAAGTTTTTTTAATTGCCATGTTCTTGAGGCTATTGATGTGCAATTTTTTTTCTTTCATTCCACTCGTGTTTCGTTGCTCTCTTTTAGTTTCTGAATAAGTCGAGCCAACGACGTAAAATAGACGCTTGTGGGAGGCAACCCACTTTTTCTTTGTTTGGTATTAGTAGGAGCGAGTCTAAGGTAAAAGAGTGGAGAATTTTGGGCTATGAAAAGATCTTTTGGGTAAAAATTTCTATTTTATCCTTTGACCGGACTTGGATTGGTATCATTTTTGCCCGTTTTGGCTCCTATTTTATGCATGGATGATTGTCTCACAAATTATTATCTTTTCATCTCATGTGATTCGAGTTCGGTACCTTCAGTTATACTATGATAGTGTATGTGACATTGATTTTTTTCATTATATCTAATTATCTATTGCTTGCTTTTGGCACGGTGGATGTTCCCCGTGCATGCATTTTCGTGTTTCTTGGTTTCATGGCTTTAGGTGTACAAGATGGAGCCTCGTGGATATGTCATATGCACTCATTCGCGCCTTTCTATTGGATTAAGCTAAGCCTTCTTTCTCCTTTGTCATTCACACACTGAGAACAGTGTTACATTTAAAGTGGGGGGTGGTAGGCTTAGCTATGATATGTGCTTCATTGATATTTTGGCCATTGTGTTGTATGCTTTTCGTTTGGTCGCTTTTTTTAGTAAAAATTGAGCAATTTTTTAAAAAAATCAAGGTTTCGACGTTGCATTCGTATGTTGAGCCATCACATTGATAGGATAAACGGTTTATTGGACTTTTAAATGCATGCTACTTCGCTTACATCGTATCTTGTGAACGAGATTCTTATGCACGTATAGCTTCGATTTCATGAACCATGGTAACTAGTGACCGATTATGGTAGACTTAGGCACAATTCGGCTACCCAAAACTCATATCATTAACTTCGAGACGAAATAGAATTGCCGACCTTGGTAGAGTTTGGGATGACAGTCATGCATTTCTTTGACCCAACCAGATCCAAAGAGCCATCCCATAACATACTCCACAGTAGCCCTTTTAAGCCTTGATAGGATGGTTAGACCCTCATCCGACACTTAGCCGTTCGTTATTAGCCCATAATTTCCCGACCCTTGAGAATTTTTTGTGGTCTACATTCCCTTGAACACCCTACGAGTTGAGCTTAATCATTTCTTTCTATCCCACTTACTTAGGCAAGTGAGGGGTGGTAGAGTTGTTTGTATTCTTGATAGGAGTTGGTGTGTTTTACGATCTATGTCACGATTTGGAGGGTAGGAGCTCGATTTATTTATTGTGTATGTGATTGCCTTTGACTCAAACCTAATAAAAATTCAGGTTCAAATTTCAAAAAAAAAAAAAAAAATCAAATATTCAAAAAAAAAAAAAATCAAAAGTCAATAAAAGAAGTTAAAGCTACAAGAATAAAGTCTCAAAAGTGAATAAAGGTTGAGTAAAAAAAAAGCCAAGTATGATGAGATTCTTGTATTGATTTGCTATATGATGTTGGTGTTGGGGAGGAGTCCTTTAGTGTTGAAGCATGATCACATTTCATTTATGCCTAGTGGTGCTTGAGACATCGTATCACATGGCACTTTACCTTATAAATCATGCTTCTATAGTTGTTTGAGCTAATGAAGGGTAGATATTTGTTGTGTATGGTTCTATGTATTGGGACACCCCATGATTAAGCTTACTTGTACTTCTATTTTCTTGTTTATCCTTAGAAATCCCTTCGGATGGCCCGTCCCTAGCCTAACATTACAACCTTGCAAGTCCTACTCAATCTTGCTTAGCCTCGGTTAGTGGAGATGCTTATGAAGTATGAGCCTATGGTGTGTCGCCATAACCTAGCATCCATAATCCAAACCGGTAAACCGTGGTAAATGTATGATAAGCTATTCATACAAACACATCCCATTTGCTTGATAAGGTAGGGTTAAGTTGCATTAATTTACTCTTTTACTTGACGATTATCTCTGATGTGTGATTGGTTTGACCTATGCATGCGACGTTAACTCTTTGGTTTCTTTTAAAACGCTCATTTTGCTCGAGTGCGAGCAAATGCTAAGTGGGAGGTGGTTGATGAGAGTCAATTTTACTATGCTCCGGTGCATGTTTTAACCCCCATTTACGACACTTTTGGCTCATTATGGGTAGTTTTAGACCATTTATAGGGCAAAAACACATTGAGCACTCACTTTGAGGTAAACCGTCAAATAGATGGAAAACCTCACCATTTTACGGTATTGTAACCTCTTTCGAGGCCTATCTTTCTTACGGATTTACGCTCGGTATATTGTTTGGCATGTGAAATGCAGGAAATAGGTGACTCGTAAACCCGGACAATGAGGCATGAGGTTTAGAGAGGCATAACCGAAGCCGAGAATGGAAACGGATCAAATATAGTTGGTGTTTTAGCCTTACATTCACTTTATCTGCAATATAAGATATTTTGGAGGCATTTTCTGGACTTGTGTCTTCCTAAAATTTGTAGCTAATTGAATGAGTTTGCCAACACAACTTGAATCACTCAAATCGGAACTCTGCACGCAAAGATATTGCCCGATTACTGATGATGTATGAGTGCTGAAAGTTTCTGCTGCTCAATGCGCACGCATTGCCCGTAATGCGCACGCACTCGGACATTTTGACAGATTTTTAGCTTCGGGTTTTGATGTAAAAATCAGATTTTTCACCCCTCATTTCATATCCACTCATACCGTTTCCATGTAGTTGATTCGGATATTTGTGGCTTATGTGGCAATGCTGAAGAGACATCTTTACATGCTCTTCGAGATTGTAACTGGCCTAAGGCAGTTTGGGAGATTTTTCTGCAATCTGATTAGAGAAGTGGATTTTTTGCTGCTGAGTCAACCAAGGATTGGGTGGCTTTCTCGTTACATTCTGCACGTAGTCCTCTGGGTCCTCTAAATGCATATACATTTGGAGGGAGATTGCGTATGGTATATGGTCCTGGCGTAACAAACGAATCTTTGGGGAGGAGCCTCGTCGTCCTCCGCCTCATATATTTATTACCCAGATGGTGGAAATAGCTCGTAATATTAGACTAGCCTGGGACTTAGAGGAACAATAATCTGTATTGTTTTTGCTTTGTTTTTTAGACTCATTGTAATGGCGCGGCATTCCGTTTTTTGAATAAAGCTGATCGTTTCCAAAAAAAAAAAAAAAAAAAAATCCACTCATTCCCAGACACTCTTAGGTCGTTTTTCATCTCTTTTCCACGTTAGATTAGCTCATCTTTCACTCTTTAACTTATATTAAACACAATTTAGCATAGATTCTCTCTTTCTTGTTTGTGTTTTGAGGTCTTCTTTCCCAAGTGACATTGGGTTTGGATGAAGATTGATGCCACTTCAGATTTCCTGCATTTTGGTACTTAAGTCAAGCTCATTTTTAGTTTTATGGCATTAATTTCATGTTTGATTCTTGTTTCTTTCATTATAATGAGTAGCTAAATTCTTACCTAGCTAAATCATGTGAAAATTGATGAAATCCTCCTCTTATTTATGAAATTGGGAATGGGTAGTTGTTAAAGTTAAATATTTTGATGGGTTTGTGTTCTAAAACTTGTGTTTAATGCTTGAATTGATTTGATCACTTCATTCATGGTTTCACACATTGTCTAAATTTATATATGTATTTTACGAGATGATGTGGGAAAAGGGGTTTTGGAATCTCCAAGTAAAATCGACTGAGTTGTTTGGATTCGGTTTCTTGAGTGAGGTTTTCAACATGAGTTGAGCGTCTCTAAAGCGTTAATCATTCTTTGGTCAGTTAAATCCTTAAAGGCGGACTGTTGAACAGAGAATAGGGTGGTAGGTTGTTGCATTGGCGTCTACACACCACTATTGGAGATTGCACCCACAAACACATCGAGAGTATCATTCGTTGGTAGGTTGGTTATTGATGACGGTCAAATTATACCCGTAAAAGTCATCAACGTTGACCTTAAATCGAGATTAATAATATATATTTCGTATTAAATCACTCGTTTATATTTATTATTTAATGTTAAGTGATTATTAATATGATATTTGGTATTTATCTATTTTTATTATTAAAGACCGATTTACAGCGATAATTGTTGATTTTGTAGATCGTGATAAATCGGGAAGATAAATATCGCGCAATCAAGAAATCTCAAGATAATAGAGGAAGAAAATCGGAGCATTAAATGAAAGATTAATCAGATCAACACGCAAGCGTGGAGTGGGGAGCAAGATAGACGAGAAAAACGATTAACGTGTGCAAATGTTAGGTTCGGTCGACCGAGCCTATAGCTTCGGTCGACCGAGTGTCAGCTCTCGGTTGACCGAGTGTCAGCTTCGGGGCGGTTTCCGGCTTATATCGTGCTTATCTTCAAGAACCACCCTAAGTCGGCAAAAACCTCTATATAAGCAAGCAGCTACGAAATTGTAAAGACACACCTTGAATACCTTAGAATATCATTCAATAAAATCACTCTATTCATAGCTTTGATACAATGTAGAATAATTTGAAGGTTTCCAGAGTTTAAGGGCTGCAAATTATGTAAGCCTTTCTTTTCTATTTCTTTTCTTTTAAGTAATTAATCCCTCCCAATTATGCTTTATTGTTTGAGTTAGTAAATTCATAGCTAGATGATGTAGATCTAGGCTATGACGTTAGGGATGTGGCGACACATTGTCTATGAGGATCCTATAACCTACGTCATAGACTTAGTATTTATTCATGAATCTGTATTGTTTAAATAATGCGTATCTAAGTTAGTTTATATGAATGCTTTATGAATTACTGTTTAATCCGTTGTGTATGATGAAACATTGAGAGATATGTTCGGGGATGTAACTGGGACTAAATTGATTCGGGTGACCGAATGAGTTCACTCGGTCGACCGAGCCCACCTATTCGGTCGACCGAGCCCTATTTTATCCGTTAGATAGCCACGTCTTTATGGTTAGGTTAACTTAATAGAATTTATTATCTCAGTAGGTATGGCTACGGCTACGTTGCTCGTCTGTTTTAATTAGCGTATGATTAGGAAATACCAATATAGGGCTCCTAGGTTGGCTCATGAATGATCTTCCGGGACTTTCAGCGAGATCTAGGTAGGTTTTGTATTTGGGAATTGAGCTCACCTAGTTATACGTAAATCGTAGATTAACATGATACCGTCGTGTGTAATTGTTAATAGGACGAGAGATCGATGCGATCGTTTAGGAAGTACGCCTAACCACATGAATGTTGCCTAGACGAGGTGTACGATTAATATCGGCATCCTTAGAGTCATAAGCGTGTGAGTTATATGAGATGGAGGCACTAAAAGGCGAAGTCACGTAACAATATCACGTTGATCTCAGTGACCTACCGGTGCTAAGTCAAGTTAAACAGGATGACTCCCGTAGCCAATCTAAGATAGATACAAACGGATTGACGATTAATAAGTTTAGTTTATTATATAAATTATCTAGGTCCAAACGATAAAGACTATAATTGGGGAGGTTAATTACGTTGTGTCGAGTCGTGTCTTTACTTTTCTTGTCTTATGTTGGTCGTAGAGACGCCAGTGTCCTTGACATGAATGACTCATTGTTTATATATAATAAATGATCCACAATTGGTTCCCCGTGGGATCGACCTTGATTCACTATTGCTATACTACGATGGGCCTAGTCCTCTTGCTAGTATTGGTTTATGGTGGTCAAGTATATTATAACCTGATTGACCCCGATCAAGTTTTTGGCGCCGTTGCCGGGGAACCAACGGTCAATTTTATATATAAATAATTTTCTTATTCATGTCAAGTTTTCTGTTTTAGAGTCTGTTTTTACGTTTTGAGTCCCTCTGGTTGTCTGCTCTGTCTAAAAATTCCAGCTTAAAATATAATTAAAAAAATAAAAAAAAAATAAAAAAAATAAAAATTTATTCGGTCGACCGAGAGACCTCATTCGGTCGACCGAGGACTTATAATATTTTTGTTTTGTTCTTGTCTCTGCTCGCTTTTACGGTTTCGATTTGTGTTTTTCGAGTCCGGAATTTCGCGTGTCTGTTTATCCTCAGTATGTTTAATCCGTAGAGTCGATAGCAGCATGGGAAACCATGTTAAAAATCGATCACGGTCTGTTTGTTTGTTTTTTTTTTTTTTTTTTTTTTTTTTCTGTTTGCAGAAACCAGGGAAGCAATATTCTGAGTCAGTAATTTTTCGCGGGCGCTGAGAAAATAACCCAGCAACATGCGGAATTACTACTCTAGGATGGGAAAAGCGATGGAAGCAATACCATTAAAGCACCAAGATGGCTCCGAAAAAATATATATTTTAAGGCTTAAATTCTTCGTGGTACAATGTTGAAGGCAAGGTACTACCCTTTTTTTTGCTTATGTTTTATTACCTTTTGGTTTTTTGAGCATAAGTTAGCCTATACATGAACCTTAGTATGAATCTTAGCCCGGAGTTGGTTTGTAAGAATAATTTTATTAGTGTCGAAGGTTTTGCCCCATATTTGTCTCATCTAGAGGGTGTAAGGAAACATGTAGTCGTTGAAAGGAAGCAGTGCATAAAGAGTTCCTCGTAGTTCTGTTAAAATCTCTTTGTCCTATGCATGAGATTGCTTCTACTGGCCAGGGGAGCAACAAATTGTGTAGTTTAAGCATTCAAAATCTAAAGAAGACGTTGAGTTTTGAGAGAACACAATCTTTTGCTTTCGTTGAGTTTTATGGTGATGGCTTCTCGGTGAACCCACCTTAAACAAAAACGAGATTACGCTTTGGGTGACAAGTTAGAAATCGGAGACTCTGAGTACATTGGTTCGAAAATGGTCTAACCATGGCTGGGCGAGTTTAACCGAGCCTCGGCTCAATCGACTCCCCTCCACGTGTGATGTACGTTACAGCAGTTCAACAAGACTTAGCATAGCCGATAAGCCTTCGGGCTAAACGGGGCTTAATCTTGATGGATTGGCCTGAACTGTCACATATGTTCCAACGAATAAGACGGCGTGGGCTAGCCTACATAACCGACCTTATTCGGAGTACTTAGATTCATTGTTTCTTATTGTCAAGGCCAAAACCATAATTTTAGCCGAGTTTCTTAGAATTCACTAATTCCTAAAACGAGAGCCGAGGTAAGAGCTTTGGATAAATGGTATGGATGAATGTCGTTTCCTAGGTCTCACAACCAAGGGAAGGGTATTAATCCGCAAAAGCAACAAGCCACCTCTAATAGTGCTCAAAGGGTCAAAGTCTGGCGATCCAAGAATGATAACTGACAAGGATAATCTTTGGAAAGTCGAGCTGAGGACTTTAAACTCAGAACTACTTCTTTAAAACCCTTAGGATTTCTTTTTAGGATTTTAGGTTTTGTTTTCTTTGAGTCAAATAAAAGTAACGTGACATATGTTGAGGTTTTTTATTTTGCCGTGTTCCGATGGCCATTGGGCTAAGGATGTGCAAAACTTTTTTACTCAATATAGGCCACGTGAATTAGAGTTCCGTAGGAGAGTCAAGAAATTGCTAATGAAAAGGAAATTTAGCAAACAACCTTAAGATGGAAGCATTAAGAGAACTTGAGAATTAATGAAAATGTAACAGAGAATGATTGGTACGAACAAGAACAATTTTGGTCAACTTCCAAAATCTTTTAGAATGGTGATCCAAGTGAAAATTCAAAGTGGTGTGCAATTAATTATGCAACTACCCTTATCCTTTCATTTATACCTTTTCACCCTTAAACCTTTTCGATCCTCTCACCAATCTGCCCCAACTGTTCACATTTCTAACCATTCTGTCATCGCCTCTCTTTCTTTCCATCCATTTCACTCTCCCACCCAATCCCATTCCTTTAAACAATTCTCAATCCCAAAAACACAATTTCTTACCCACCCTTTATCTTTTCTTCCCAACCTTATGTGTATCTTATTCTAAACCCATCATACTCTCAACCTCCATTTTGTTTACATAATACCTATGTGTGCGGAATTTGAAATATTGCTAAGCTTTAATGATTATCTTTTATCATTTTGATTTTCATGATCCTAGTTGGGGTAAGTGTAGCTCTGACCCTAGCTAGATTTTAAAGGTTTTTGGTTCAATCAAAGTACAACTTATCTTTCTACCGGAAGTTTTAAATTTCACATTTTTTTTCGTCTATTCCGGCATTTCTAGATGATAAGTTTTGTTCTGAACTATCTCACCGATCCGACCTTGTTGATGACGGTTATGACTTTTATGTGATACATTGGGTTATTAGTAATTTCGAGGAGTAGCTACATCTCCCTAAGTTGTTGATATCCAATGCAAGCGAGAAGTTTCTGCGCTAGGTATTTGATTTTATCTTTAGCCAATAGGTCGCATTCAATCTGTTATACCTTACCAAGTTTCTCTTTTATACTGGACTGAATGCATGGTGAGCCAGTCCACCTCGTATTTTCCCACATGGGGTTATGCTTTTTGATCTTTGTCTTATCCACCCGGTTTTTAGATGAAGACCACCATCTTTAGTTGCTTGTTTATTTTTCTTTCTATTTAGTATTTTTCTGGTCTTTGGTTGTATAAAATAAAGTGGCTTAAAATGTTTTTCGGTATTCATACCTAATTACTGCCACATTATTCTATAACTTCCATAGACATGGTGTTATTAACGGTTTCGTGGAGTTTGTCTGCTTATACAGGTTTTCACTTGCTTCTCCACAACGTGCTGACATTTACTCCGATATTGTTCCTTTACTTAAGAGCCGTTTCCAGAGCTAAGTCTTTTTCCTAACTTCTCATTTATTTTTGCCATTGAGGACAATGCCATGTTTAAGTGGGGGGTTGGAGACTTAGCCATGTTATGTTATAATGGAAAATTGAATGAAACGGCACATGATTGAAAAAATTGAATAAATACCATATTAGGTATCTCGTACCCTTAGAATTGTGAGTTCCTAGCTAAGAATTGATAGGAAATAAACCAAGTTTCATGAGTACGTGATCATTTTATACTTATGTTAAGTAAATTTAAGGATATTCATGCCCGTTTTTGCGAGTAGTTATTTATTATTCAATTACTCAACCTGTGAATCGAGTATACCGCGCAAATCATAATAACTGAAGAAATTATGTGTACATTGCATAGATGATTGGTTATGTAGACTTAGTGTCGATACTTATTGGCTGATGTCTTCTTATCTTCTTGCCAACAAAAGCGGAGTAATAAGCTTGAGACGCACTGTGTTTTAGCAAAATGTTAGACACTTTGGCTTGTAGTAATCGATGCAGACCTAAACCTAACCTTGGAAATGGCGCGTAAAGTCGACGGACATTACCTAGGCTATCTGAGATCCTAACCGGCAAGTGTACCGGGTCAAATTGTAGTGCTAGTCGGTGAGTCAGTCGTATTCCTCAGGGAAAACATGGTAATTCTTTTAAGTGGGGTTAAACACCAAGAAGCTATTATTAACTCGATCTAAGTCGCAGGTTTATCATTATCCTCGGGTTAGATAGTTAGATTAGTTAGATGTTAGAGTTAGATGTTAGTAAAACAGAAAATAAAACAAATAAATACTAATATTATATATATTTTTGGATCTAGCCAAGAATACTTTACTGAATCAATATCTTTTAGTAGAAATAAATGAGACAGATCTTCCTTTATTCAAGGTGTAAATTATATATGAATCGGTGTACTCCTAAGCTAGACAACTCCTCCTCACACGAGCGTATGAAATTGTCATATGTCTCATCAACTGTCCAATGTCATCCAAAGCATAGGTCACTCCCGTTTTGTCATACGAGCAATGTTTCGGATCTTGATTAAAACAGATAAATTAACGTAATACGATCTTGAGCACAATTTTAATAAGATTTGTTTTTCTAGGACAAATCTGCCCCCGGGTAGGAAATAGGATTCCGTTGTCACGTTTTCACTCGGCCAATTTTACCCTCCGGTCTTTCTATTATGATCTCGTATTCTAATCGTGAGTTGTCAATTCATTAGATTACGTTAAAATAGAAAGAGATTCATTATAATCGGTTTTAATCATTATTACCAGAGTCGATCATTCATTTTACCAAAAGATTAACTAATTCAGATTCATATCTTGGCTAGATATATTTTTAGTTATACATAGATATATATATCAGATTCTGTCAAAATGTCATGGATTAAAGCAATTTGGAAGTTTTCCATAATAGCCTTTCATCAAGATGACAAAATTCTATTACAACCAAATTTAGCCTTTCGATCCAAACACTTATCAAATTCTCACATATATATATATAGATAGATATAATTATATAGAACAACAAAAAGTAAAACTCAATAAAATTACCCGTTTACTTCAGATCTAAGTTGTATTCTTGAAAATAGCAACTTTTCCTAAAGCATTTTCTTCGATAATTTTCTCAAGCATTACAACATTACTACTTTATTTATAAAAAAAACATATATATACATACATAGACATATGTATATATACGGGCCCGAAAACAAAATAAAAAGAGAAAAGAGATGAAGAAGGGACATGAAGAAGAGGAAATGGAAGAAAAAGGAGGAGGTGGAGAGAGAGATCTTGGCCAAGAGTGGCCAAGATGGGGCAAGCATTTTTGATGGAATTGGGGAGGTATTTATAGGGAGATATATATATATATATATATATATATACATATATATATATATGTATATATATATATATATATATATATATATATATATATATATATATATATATATATATATATATATATATATATATATATATAGCACATGGGAGCCATCATCAAGCACATGGGAGGAATATCCATCATTGCAAGTAACATGCACCACATGGGAGAATATAATCAAGTTGGAAAAATATCTCCACTTTTCCCGGCGTTTCTATAGCGGCGCTTATTGATAAAATAACCATAACTTGAGATGTAGACCTCCAATTGATGTGATTCAAAATGCGTTGGAAAGCTCATTTGAATATCTACAACTTTTATGCAGAACTCTTCTCCAGAAAATGCCTCTAATTTGGGTCAAATTTCCATCGAAAACAGGTTACGGTAGAAGCGCGTAGGAAAAATAATTTGATCCGTTGAACTCATAAGCTTGTGGCATTTTCTTCTTTCCCTCAAAATCCATCTTTTAGGCTTCAAAACATGGCGTTACGTGGAATCTTGGTCAATATATAATCCTGCAATGAACCACCAAAATACCAAACGTAAATCCGACACGACACACCGGTTACTAAACCGGTACAAAACTTATAAAAATACGATAATTTAAATAATAACTACTACTTATACATTTTGATAAAACTTAGTATTTATGACTTGATTTGATACAATAATGCTCAAAATGGTATCAATATTGGGGTAAAATGTCGTAATAATGATCATAAATTTATCTCTCATCACAACCCCCTACTTAGCTTTTGGTCGTCCTCGATCAAAACAAGCGATAAAACAAAATGAATGAGAGATAAATTCATGAAGATAGAAGATATAAGGGAATACCAGATGATACAACCATTAGAATTACAACCAGGCGTTATCCTTAATATAAATGTATAACAGAGTGTGTGTGTGACAAGCCTTTTCAATTTCCACTATCCTCTCTTGAATAAATCAAGCAAAACACACAAATATCCATTCAGACAGCCCTAATGACTTTCCTAGGTATAAGCAGTAACAGTTCCACACAAAGTTCTTCCGAGTACTTATTAGGATAATCCCTAAAGCATATCATTCAGTTTATACTGGGGATAGTCAGAAGATAACTAAGTTTTCAACCATTCTTAAACAAATTTTTTTTTTCACATTTTTTTTTTGATGAGTTTAATTTCACATTTGTAGCATATGCCTTCATTCCCAGCAATAGGACGTTTCGTGATAACACCCTAGCTGGACTACTATCATCAGGCAGTCGGGAGCTTTTAAACCTCATAGTGATATAGGACGTTTCGTGATAACGCCCTACTGCACTCAAATCATTGGTAGCTACAACCGACATATAGATAGTTAATCTTAATTTTAATTCCACTTAAATTATATCCTTCCTATCACATTCAAACCTTCAGATATTCACAGTACACATTCAAAAGTTAGGTACTAAGTTACTGCAATTATCTATAGAATAACCACTAGGATACTGAATGGATACAGTTTAAAATTTTCGTTTCAATATCAAAGGCTTACGTGAAGGAATTCATGTTACACAAATATATTTGGAATTACAATGCACTTACGGTTCACATTGGTTATACACATCCAAATTGATCATTACATCTTCAAATCCATGAAATATATACCTTATACAGTTTATTTTAATCAACTAAATAATGCTCGAAAAAGATCGAAAACTAAGGGATTTATTGATACAAAATAAACATTAATGCCATTGCTAGACCAACGACTCCACTCCCCACTTACGAACTTACATTGTCCTCAATGTAAAGTGAGTGTAAATAAGTTGTTGGGAAAGCAATGGTGCACTAAAACAAGTTAAAACAAATACTCGGATGATAAAAAAGGGTGGGTGGGTGGGTCAAAGTTATGACCGTTGTGTGTGCAAATAAAATAAAAGTATGTGGAGTGTGACAGTGTAATGCAAAAGGGTAGATAAACGCACAACATAAACTTTTATTGATTTAAAACACACAATATTCCACAGTAGTTGAACTAATACATGTCACACATTATTTGAAATTTAAAACAGACTAGATCATGATATGAAATATGTGAGAAAGTATTAACTCTGAGTCTTTTATACCCAGATCCTCAAGGGTTATTTCAAATTGTTCTAACAACCTAAGTCTAAGAAATGATGCATTTGAATTTTTTCTTTGATTTCCATCGGGATTTTCGGATAACCGCCTAATCGTTCCCGTTTAATGTCATTCAAACATTCATCCTAAGACTTGGTGAAACAAAATGAAAATCAATCCTAAGTATTAGCAAAGTATCATCCAAAGTATGAGTAATTATTATATTTAACATTTTTACGGGCTGCCTCCCGGTAGCGCTTTTGGTTAACGTCGTTTGCTCGACCAAAATGATAAGGATTAACTAATATAATATACTAAATAAAACGGGATACTTCTAACAATTACTCACAAAAGCACGTAACAATTAAGCACATAATCCACTAAAAATAAATGCTTAAGGAGTAAAAAGGAAGGATAGTACCCGTCATTGACTACATTTATAGTCTATAGCCAGACGTTACCGTGCTTGATTTTTAAGGCACCGGTGGTGGGTCATCCTCACGACTTTGCATCCGTCTTTTTATCAATATTGCTTTCCAACATTTGTTAGGCGAATGCCGTCGAATCCAACGGTTCTTGACCTTTTCCTTTAATTTTCGAGCTTTGAGTTTACGAGCTTTCACATTATTACTGGAGTCATCTTCTTCAGTTACCTGCGTGTTAGTACGATCCACCACAAGAGAACACAAAGTGTCTACACAAGAACTAGATTCTAGTGTAATGTATGGATATTTCAATGAATTGTAAATGTTGAAGATAACGCGCTCATCATTCACTCCCAAACTAAGCTCTCCCTTACAAACATCAATGAAAGGGGTATTAATAGTTAAGTGCCGAAAAGTGTCAAGAAAATATGCATACTTATTATCCAACTTCATCTTTTTCATTTCATTTCTCGGGGAATGGGGAAGTAATTCAAGATCAGTAGGGTTAGAATGAATACCTCCCTTACCCTTGTCGTTAGATGAAGATGATAAAGTTTCCTTGAATGATTGTGCCTTTTGAAGACATAGTGTGTCATCATTCAGTACTTTTTTCTTCAAAATATGCAGTGGATGTGGTGATGCCCTTCCAGGTTGAACCGATGTGAATTTAGGTTGAGCCGGATAAAGTTCGGTTTGAAATGGCCCTTTAAATTCCATATTCTTCTTATATTTACCATCTAAATCATCATCTACTTCATTATTCCCGAATTTTTCTAATCCATTACTTCCACAGATCCTTCCACTTCTGGTAATAACAGCATTTACCCCACTCAGATTTCTTTCGATATTACTTGGCAATCCTTCTGAGGGTTTACTGTTTTTACGTTCTACTTCTCTACTCAAGTGATATTCCAGATTCCTTAATGAAGCTTCTATAATTCTTATTCTGGTATCATGTCCACTCATAGATGTTTTCAACGTACTCATATCCTTAGTGACTGTACCTATAGAAGTTATCATAATTTCCATATTTTGAGCTTGAGTAGATATCATACCTATCAGATTTTCCATTAATTTCTCCCATTTATCAACTTCTTCAGGTTGGGTTGAACTTTGGGTTACTGGTATGCTTTGAGTGGTATGTTGTGGATATGGTTTAGGTAATGATTGTAGATTTTGATTCGTGGTATCTCCTTGATAACCTTGATATGGATTCTTATATTGAACTGGATACAGCGGTTGTCCTTGCTTACTAGGGGTTTCAGACCAACGAAAAGTAGGGTGATCTCTTTTAATAGCATTAAACGAGTTTGAATACGCGTCGCTCAAATTCCTATCTTTGTTGCAAAAACTCACCTTTTCCCTTGAATAGCCTTACGGTTCTTCCATCCCTAATGACACATTATCATGACTTGAGTATTCATTTGGTAAGATATTTTCCGAGTTTACATTTTTTCTTGGCTAATAAGCCGTCAAATTTCCTACTCAAATTCTCCAAGTGTGCTAGAACTTCCGTGATTCGATGTATATTCTCCCGCAAATGCTACTTTTTCGGTGCTAGAACCGGTTTCCACATTCTCGTTATTTTTGGAAATCTTTTCAAAAGCATCGTAAACTATCTGAGCTTCACTCATCATTAACGAACCACCACATGCATGATCTACATCTGCACGTGAGTCTCTCCTTAATTTACGACAGAAAAGTTGGATTTGCATTTCTAAGGAATAACCATGATCGGGACAAGCTCTTAGTAGCTTTTTAAATCTTCCCCAAGCATTCCCAAACGTTTCTTCAGATCCTTGTCTAAAGTTAGCAATCTCGATTATTAATTCCAATTTTCTACCAGGAGTAAAATACTGCTTTAAGAACTCGGTTTGAATATCCTCCCAACTAGTCAGTGAATGATGTGGAAGTGACAGAAACCAATCTCGTGCTCTTCCTTTTAAAGAAAAAGGAAACAAAGACATCCTCGTTAATTCCCGATGAGCACCATGACTTTTGGTTTGTATTACACAACTCTTGAAAGATAGAGATGATGATGTGGATCCTCATCATCTTCTCCTAGAAATTGGGCTCTTGTGTCAATTAAACCAAAAGATGAGATTTTATTTCAAAATTATTTGCTCCTTTATTGGGTAAACGAATTGGATTATTAATCTGGTACCTTCTTACGGTCTGATCACAAATAAGTCTCGGGTTTGGTGGGTGATTATGCTTATTCCGATTCTGATTATTTCTATTCCTTTGGGCATGATCAAGCCCTTGTTCGGTGTTCCATTATCGATTTGATCATTCTCGTATTTCGATTTGAAGATGATACTAGGTCGATTTCCCGATCGATATGACCGTGTTTACACTCTACTTAAGCGCCTTCGTGTTTAAATCAGTTTATAAGGATTGAGTGGGGCCTTACCACTTACGGTCATCAATTAACAAAATAGAAAATGCTCGAATTTTATAGAAGAATAAAATTGGTAACTAAAAGAAGGTAGATACCAACGGAAAATAAAAAAAGAAATGAGATAAGAAGAGTGTTGACTTATCCTCGAGAATTTTGAGCTAATACAAGTAGTAATGCCTAGACACAAAGAAAGAAATTAGCGACGTTTTCCCCGGCAACGGCGCCAAAATACTGACAGACCTAAACCTAACCTTGGAAATGGCGCCGAAAAGGCGACGGACATTACCTAGGCTATATATCTGAAATGGCGCGGCAAAAAGTCGACGGACATTACCTAGGCTATCTGAGATCCTAACCGGCAAAGTGTACCGGGTCAAATTGTAGTGCTAGTCCGGTGAGTCAGTCGTATTCCTCAGGGAAAACATGGTAATTCTTTTAAGTGGGGTTAAACACCAAGAAGCTATTATTAACTCGATCTAAGTCGCAGGTTTATCATTTTCCTCAGGTTAGATAGTTAGATTAGTTAGATGTTAGAGTTAGATGTTAGTAAAACAGAAAATAAAACAAATAAATACTAATATATATATATTTTGGATCTAGCCAAGAATACTTTATTGAATCAATATCTTTTAGTAGAAATAAATGAGACAGATCTTGGATCTTCATTTATTCAAGGTGTAAATTATATATGAATCGGTGTACTCTAAGCTAGACAACTCCTCCTCACACGAGCGTATGAAATTGTCATATGTCTCATCAATCTGTCCAATGTCATCCAAAGCATAGGTCACTCCCGTTTTGTCATACGAGCAATGTTTCGGATCTTGATTAAAGCAGATAAATTAACGTAATACGATCTTGAGCACAATTTTAATAAGATTTGTTTTTCTAGGACAAATCGCTTCGGTAGGAAATAGGATTCCGTTGTCACGTTTTCACTCGCCAATTTTACCCTCCGGTCTTTCTATTATGATCTCGTATTCTAATCGTGAGTTGTCAATTCATTAGATTACGTTAAAATAGAAAGAGATTCATTATAATCGGTTTTAATCATTATTACCGAGTCAATCATTCATTTTACCAAAAGATTAACTAATTTGATTCATATCTTGGCTAGATATATTTTTAGTTATACATAGATATATATATCGATTCTGTCAAAATGTCATGGATTAAACGGTCGAAGTTTTCCATAATAGCCTTCTGTCAAGATGACAAAATTCTATTACAACCAAATTTAGCCTTTCGATCCAAACACTTATCAAATTCTCACATATATATATATAGATAGATATAATTATATAGAACAACAAAAAGTAAAACTCAATAAAATTACCCGTTTACTTCAGATCTAAGTTGTATTCTTGAAAATAGCAACTTTTCCTAAAGCATTTTCTTCGATAATTTTCTCAAGCATTACAACATTACTACTTTATTTATAAAAAAAACATATATATACATACATAGACATATGTATATATACGGGCCCGAAAACAAAATAAAAAGAGAAAAGAGATGAAGAAGGGACATGAAGAAGAGGGAAATGGAAGAAAGGGGAGGAGGTGGAGAAGAGAGATCTTGGCCAAGAGTGGCCAAGATGGGGCAAGCATTTTTGATGGAATTGGAGAGGTATTTATAGGGAGATATATATATATATATATATATATATATATATATGTATGTATATATATATATATATATATATATATATATATATATATATATATATATATATATATATATATATATATATATATATACACATATATATATATATAGCCATCATCAAGCACATGGGAGGAATATCCATCATTGCAAATAACATGCACCATGCGCATGGGAGAATATAATCAAGTTGGAAAAATATCTCCACTTTTCCCGGCGTTTCTATAGCGGCGCTTATTGATAAAATAACCATAACTTGAGATGTAGACCTCCAATTGACGTGATTCAAAATGCGTTGGAAAGCTCATTTGAATATCTACAACTTTTATGCAGAACTCTTCTCCAGAAAATGCCTCTAATTTTGGTCAAATTTCCATCGAAAACAGGTTATGGTAGAAGCGCGTAGGAAAAATAATTTGATCCGTTGAACTCATAAGCTTGTGGCATTTTCTTCTTTCCCTCAAAATCCATCTTTTAGGCTTCAAAACATGGCGTTACGTGGAATCTTGGTCAATATATAATCCTGCAATGAACCACCAAAATACCAAACGTAAATCCGACACGACACACCGGTTACTAAACCGGTACAAAACTTATAAAAATACGATAATTTAAATAATAACTACTACTTATACATTTTGATAAAACTTAGTATTTATGACTTGATTTGATACAATAATGCTCAAAATGGTATCAATATTGGGGTAAAATGTCGTAATAATGATCATAAATTTATCTCTCATCAGTAACATTACCAAAGTAGCCCCGCGCTTGTGGTAATATTCGATGCTATACATGATCTAAGATAGGGGGATACTCTAAAAAGTTTTCTTCCTTGAGATTAATAGTATTTGAAAAATATGAAGATATGAAAAAATATTCAACTCTTTAAGAGGCTTTGAGTAGTACTCGGTCTCCAAGTCCAAAAACCCTATAGATACGCTCTTGCTTATTGCTCTAGTGCTTCAAAAATTTAAAGGCTTGAGAAGTATGAATGCTGAGGTTGGTAGGTTGAGATTACGAAGTTGGCATAAACTCTAATCTTGCTACGAATATATAAAACTAAATGCACATGCACACATCACTTCGATTCATAGTGAGTAGTGAATAATGGATATCTTATGAGCATGACTAGTATGAGTTGACTTGAGCTTCTTGCGTAAGTATGACCTGACGATAGAAAATGTTGTCTTGGGGAATGACTTATTGATGCTTTGTTCGGGACGATCAAATTCTAAGTGGGGGGTAGTTGATGACGGTCAAATTATACCCGTAAAAGTCATCAACGTTGACCTTAAATCGAGATTAATAATATATATTTCGTATTAAATCACTCGTTTATATTTATTATTTAATGTTAAGTGATTATTAATATGATATTTGGTATTTATCTATTTTTATTATTAAAGACCGATTTATTGTGCGATAATTGCTGATTTTGTAGATCGTGATAAATCGGGAAGATAAATATCGCGCAATCAAGAAATCTCAAGATAATAGAGGAAGAAAATCGGAGCATTAAATGAAAGATTAATCAGATCAACACGCAAGCGTGGAGTGGGGAGCAAGATAGACGAGAAAAACGATTAACGTGTGCAAATGTTAGGTTCGGTCAACCGAGCCTATAGCTTGATCGACCGAAAGTGTCGCTCTTGGTTGACCGAGTGTCAGCTTCGGGGCGGTTTCCGGCTTATATCGTGCTTATCTTCTAGAACCACCCTAAGTCGGCAAAAACCTCTATATAAGCAAGCAGCTACGAAATTGTAAAGACACACCTTGAATACCTTAGAATATCATTCAATAAAATCACTCTATTCATAGCTTTGATACAATGTAGAATAATTTGAAGGTTTCCAGAGTTTAAGGGCTGCAAATTATGTAAGCCTTTATTTTCATTTC
This sequence comes from Gentiana macrophylla, assembly GCA_026214975.1. NCBI lineage: Eukaryota > Viridiplantae > Streptophyta > Magnoliopsida > Gentianales > Gentianaceae > Gentiana > Gentiana macrophylla. The sequence goes on along the minus strand of CM047812.1, from coordinate 12,219,265 downwards.
TTTTCTTTTAAGTAATTAATCCCTCCCAATTATGCTTTATTGTTTGAGTTAGTTAATTCATAGCTAGATGATGTAGATCTAGGCTATGACGTTAGGGATGTGGCGACACATTGTCTATGAGGATCCTATAACCTACGTCATAGACTTAGTATTTATTCATGAATCTGTATTGTTTAAATAATGCGTATCTAAGTTAGTTTATATGAATGCTTTATGAATTACTGTTTAATCCGTTGTGTATGATGAAAGCATTTGAGAGATATGTTCAGGGATGTAATCTGGGGACGAAATTGATTCGGGTGACCGAATGAGTTCACTCGGTCGACCGAGCCCACCTATTCGGTCGACCGAGCCCTATTTTATCCGTTAGATAGCCACGTCTTTATGGTTAGGTTAACTTAATAGAATTTATTATCTCAGTAGGTATGGCTACGGCTACGTTGCTCGTCTGTTTTAATTAGCGTATGATTAGGAAATACCAATATAGGGCTCCTAGGTTGGCTCATGAATGATCTTCCGGGACTTTCAATTGAGATCTAGGTAGGTTTTGTATTTGGGAATTGAGCTCACCTAGTTATATCGTAAATCGTAGATTAACATGATACCGTCGCGAGGGTAATTGTTAATAGATGCAGATCGATGCGATCGTTTAGGAAATACGCCTAACCACATGAATGTTGCCTAGACGAGGTGTACGATTAATATCGGCATCCTTAGAGTCGTAAGCGTGTGAGTTATATGAGATGGAGGCACTAAAAGGCGAAGTCACGTAACAATATCACAGTGATCTAGTGACCTACCGGTGCTAAGTCAAGTTAAAGAGGATGACTCCCGTAGCCAATCTAAGATAGATACAAACGGATTGACAGTTAATAAGTTTAGTTTATTATATAAATTATCTAGGTCCAAACGATAAAGACTATAATTGGGGAGGTTAATTACGTTGTGTCGAGTCGTGTCTTTACTTTTCTTGTCTTATGTTGGTCGTAGACCGCCTTCGTGTCCTTGACATGAATGACTCATTGTTTATATATAAGATGATCCACAATTGGTTCCCTGTGGGATCGACCTTGATTCACTATAGCTATACTACGATGGGCCTAGTCCTCTTGCTAGTATTGGTTTATGGTGGTCAAGTATATTATAACCTGATTGACCCCGATCAGTTATACTCGTTCCTAGTGAGGCGATTAGAGGGGTGAAACTAATCAATTGGAACATGGTTAGCTATGCATTCTTCCTTATTATCTTTAGTTTATTTTACATTTTAGTGTTAATTATCACTACGCTCTTGGTTGACATAAACTAAGTATGAAAATGACTTTGGTACTCGATTGATTCCTCGTGGGATCGACCTTGCTTGCTACTATAGTGCATCCGACTCGGTACTCTGCCGATTAAAGTTGGACCATCACTATTTTGGCCATCTGGTTTCAGCGTGCGCCAAAGTGGTCTAGCGAGCGCCAAAGAACCTATTTTGTGGTTTTGGGTTTCTAAGGCCCCGAATCTAGTTTTGGTGGTTGTTTATTGATCTAATAACCTAAATTGAATCTAAGAAAGCCATGATTTAACTCGATTATGGCTATTAGTGTATGTATCGCTAATAGGTTGCAACCAGATGTTTCATGGTGAGCAGCATCATGCGTAGTGCCCTTGAATACTTTGTGTAACAAAGATAAGTTAAGTTAGAAACAAAGTAGGATCCTCACGACATGCTAATGAGAATGAAGTGAATCCTAGAGTCTGGTTCATGTTCTTGAGGATAACTTCAATTAATAATAATTCATTGTCCTTTCTTTATAAAACTTAATTGTTCAATAGCTTCTATCTTTTACTAAGTACGTTTTACACTTACCTCTTTTGCATGTTTGTATGTTGTTTTGTGTCAGAAGATATGCAGGATGAGCCAGATGTGGATGATGCCATTGAGGATAATATTTGATCATATGATGTCATGCTATGCTAGAACTTTTATGCTTTCATATTAACTATGTTGTACCGTGATACTTGATGTTCTTTCTATTTCAAGACATGTTGTACTTTCCTTTGGCTTTTGTAAGACTTGGATTTCGTCGTTGTAAGCTTTTATTTCTACCTTCTAGACGGATGGTATTTTATTCTAGTATCTTTTATGAATTCACTCGTGTCTTTTTAGTTTTCGTTTTGCTTAACTAGATACGACGACGTAGAGACTTACTTAAAATGTTGAAACTATATAATATTATACGTGTCGAACGTTTTTTTCCCGGATATGGACTCGGTATCTGGAAACGGGTGTTACAGATAAAGTATGCAAACCCGTTGATTGGGTAATAATAATAAACCGGAGGTAATATTAAAAAAGTGTAATAAAATATTTTTATTAAATATATTTTTAAATGTTAAATATTAACGGTCTAATTATTCATGGCTATATTTGTTACCAACAATGTATCTCTTTAATGGTGAACACTAATGTATAACCTAGCAAATGACCAAATTTCGAGTCCGTTTGAAGTAAAAATAATGCGTGTGTAATACCTTTCTTTTCCACTAAAAATGGGGATAGGATCCTCTCAAGTAACTTGAGAGGATATTCTCTCAAGTATGCATGATCCAACCACACACATCTAAAGTGTAAAACATCTAGCCATTGATTAACTTTTTCCAAAACTACGTAGTTTAGTATATTACATATAAAAACACCAACTTAAGGGTACTAAAAAGGGTAATGAGTTAAAAACAAATATCACAATTATAAGTATTGACAATTATTTTCCTCGAAAAAGAGAAAGTATGGGCATTTATTTCTTGTTCAAAGAAACAAATGAAATAAATAATACTCCTCCTTTGTACATGGGCTGTTACACCTGACAAGCAATAAAGTTGACTTAATTGCTCGACGTTGGACGTTGGACGTTGGAATCAAGATACTCGATCCTCCAATGATGTTTTTTTTGGGGGTAGATAAACGGAAATTGGAAAATCAGATGTTTCTGAGCCTCCGCTTGTAAAAAAAAAAAAAAAAAAATACTTTTTTAAAAGTTTGTTTTTAGGTAATACGCTGATATTATTGAAGTATAAAAACACTTGACGCTAATAATATTGACGTTAAATCACCCCTAACGTCATTCCACATATGGTATCCATTATTGACGCAACTAGACCGTTTGTCGTCAATATTATTGACGTTAAATGGTTTTAAATTCATTGACGTTGATAATAACGACGAAAAACGTGGATTGTTACGTCAATAATGATTTTACCATGATATTATGTACGCAGCAGCTGTTAATTCTTCCATTTCACTCACTTACCATAAAAATCTCATCTTCAAAAACTCATACACAAATCCTGGGTTTAATTTTGCTGTTGCATTGCTTCATGAAACAATCATTGACATGGGTAAATATTTTTTTGCAATAACTTCTTATCATGTAATTTGTATATCTCCCATTCAAGTATGAACCTGATAAATATGATGTTAGGGGTTTGTTTTTACGTCAATATTTGGTTTGTTGTAGATTAATTGACTGTTATTGACGAAAATACTAATTTTACGTCAATATTATTGACATCTAATTGTATTTACTACGATATTATCGACGTCAAATTATGTTTATCGTCATTATTTTCGACGTCACGTTTACTATCAACGTGTAGGGTAAGTTAACGTTGATAATATCGAGTTACGTTTTGTTTTTTACCTCTTTAATATTCATTACCTTGTTAAATAGTTTAATAGACTTTTTTTTGAAGATAATAGTTTAATAGACTTGTATCATATAAATTTAATATTTAGAATAATTTAATATTTGTATTCATCTAAATAATTTATTAGCCTTATGGATATCCTTATATAAGCATGTATAATATATTTTTTCTGATAAACATCATGTACACCTAAATAGTATATTAATAGCCTTGTTACTTGGTATATATATTAATAGCCTTAGTATATGTATGTGGACATATATTGACAATGTAACCGAATAAATACGATGATGGGGAATAATACATAACACATAAATGAAATAAGAACGAAATAACGACAATAATATCAACGAATTCCGTTCAGCCTTATGGTGAAACCTCCACCCGTAAGTGAGGTTCTTGTAGGTCTAGGTTGTTTTTTTTTGTTGAGAATAGTCTAGGTTGTTTTCGATTCCACTATTTCCTTCTCACCAGTTATGGCCTTCCTCATGCCTGCAAGAAATGAGATTCCGATAGGATAGCTCGTAGAGGATTTGTAGGTTCTCTTATTCACCTCTCCACACAGCTTCTTGGTAAAGCCTCAGTCGGAAGTGGGGGCATCATCTAGATTCGATATTTAAGTGTTATTTCACCAGACTCGTCCGGCATCTTGATCACCCCTCTCGTCATGATGGCGAATGTATTACCGCGGTACCTTATACTTTTTTTGGGTAAGGTACCTTATACTTTTAACAACTAACAATGCAACAATGACGCAATATTTAACAGACAAAACCTCACCGTAACTTCGAAAGAAATACCTATACGCACATAATCTTACCATCCGAAGTTTTAACAATTTATATGAAAAGGAACACGACGCGACTATTACGTTTATGCACCTATATGCATATTTCCATATATGTATATGTATACATATGCATATATATATATGTATATGTATATAGGTGCTATACGTAAGAGTCATGTCATGTCGTCTCTCTTTTCACAAAATTGTTAGGACACATTTACAAATGTGCGTAAAAGTTGCATGTATATGTATATATATATATATATATATATATATATATATATATATATATATATATATATATATATATATATATATTTGTATGTAGGTATATAATAGATATACACACACACACACACATATATATATATATATATATATATATATATATATATATATATATATATATATATATATATATATCTTATATATATACACATACACACAAGTATATATGTGTATAGATTACATACATTAAAATGTTAACACGGCCCGATTTCAAATCTATATACATATATGGAAATATGCATATAGGTGCATAAACGGATATCATAAGGATTTGATTATATATGTTAGGAAATCAACTAGTTTTACGCAACGGAATTTAAAATTTGATTTCCGATCCCAAGATCGACTTCGTTTAATACAATAAACACGTTAAGTTAGTAGACGGTGATTACCTCGCTTGATCTATAAGATCGACGCTTTGACCGTCTAGGGAGAGTAGTAGTGCGGACAAGCCGTCCACGTGTCCGGCCTCTATCAATATCCACACGACCACCTCGCCAGAATCCTCCTTGGATAGCTACTAGAAAAATCCGGTTGCCAGACCGGCCTTTTCTCTCTCTCTAAAACTCTCTAAAAGAAGCTCTTTATTTTTCACCAGAATTAAGAACTCTTGAAATTGTGACGTAAAAAAAAAGCTAGCCAACTCATCTCTTGTATAGAGGGTGGTGCACCCCATGTAGTCTCCCATTCCCAATGGGAAAAGCTTTTGAGTGGAGTAAGGATAAAGAAAGCCTTTTACTCGTAAAATAAGGAAAATAAATATTCTAGATTTATCTCATTTAATTTAATATATCATATTAAATAAATCTACGATATTGTCAATATCTAATATTGACTATCTTTATCATATTACCATAAATCAATTTATACAAATCTATTAATAATATTAATAGATGATAATACTATTAATTAAATTGCATAATCCAAGTGTGTCTTATACACTTAAAAGTGGCGCCCCATATGCCAATAAATTGGCATCCAGAATATTCTTTAATTAATCAACATAATTAATATCTTGTATTTAATTTATTCATAATAAATAAATTCAACCATATTAATTTAATCACTATAACACTTTATAGTCGAGATAAAATTTCCTTATTTGGTTATCACTATAACCGCATTTTAATCCGGCTAGATGTTCTTATGTGTGTGACCCGATAGGCTCCCGAATATGTTGGCCGTAGGCACAAAGTGCCACTATGAAAATGCCTTTCATATCTACCGATCACGAAATAACGTCTAGCAACACATTGTCACCCTCAATCATCGAAAGAGTCAAAAGCAATGACTACTCCCTTTCATGTGAAACAGTTACCGTGTAAATAGAATCCTATCGCTGTAATAATATCCATACAATCGTATATGGAGTGTCAGTATATCAAAAATCATATCTTATAATCTGGATATCATGCTCTTTCGGAATAACTCACTTACTCCCACATTGAAAAGATTCCCGAGAGCTAGACATTCCTTATAAGAAGGCCATTTTGGATATTTACTCATACTATTAGGTACGCGATTTCCTGACGAACAAACATTTATCCAACGCATGCTTCAATATCATACCCGAGCACTACCGCATGATCGCCCCATGGCTAGGGGAAACCTCAATAGTGTCAAAGCATGACAATCCACACCGTGATGCCATGAAAACTCCAGTCTCAGGATAATTACACAATTGCCACATAGTGCAATACATAATTGTAAGTGATTCAGTCTAACGTACGCATTCTCTAATACACGTCCACGTATAGTCCAAGTGTCTCTACACTTCAATAGACAAGATCTATCCCTATCTTCAATAAGATAGAAGATATACAATACGTGCTAGTCTAATCATACTATCAATGTCCCGTTTGAAGGTACATACGACTAGAGACATTTAAGTATCAAACTTGTTAAGGTGATTAGAGATCTCATCAACCATAATCACTATCATGGTTTCTTTATCATAGTTTAATACTATGGACGTTACTATATATTCAATAACATAATTGGTTCATAAAGATAAACAAAATATATAATAACAAAAAGTTCTTTTATTAATCAAAATAAACTTATTACATAATCTAAATAGGCTGTAAATGACCTGACCCGATCGGATCCAATCCAACCCGATTGGGTTTAGGACACCATTTCAACAATATCCCACTTGGCTTAAAGCCAATCACCCATATGCCTAAGCCCATGCATGTGAACATGCTATTCCTGCGACAATGCCTTCGTTAACGGATCAGCTATGTTATCATCCGTGTGGACTTTACCTATTTTTACATCTCCTTTATCTACTATCTCTTTACTCAAGTGATAGCGCCGTAGTACATTTTGGACTTCTAATGAGACCCTGGTTCTTTTGACTAAGAAATTGCCTCATTATTATCATAATACTGGACCTTCAATGGAGGGAACCACACCAAGTTCAGTAATGAAATTCTTCATCCAATCCGCTTCATTTGCCGCCTCCGAGGCTGTTGTATACTCGGCTTCCATTGTAGATTCTACAGTAGTCTCCTGCTTGGAATCTTCCAGCTAACTGCTCCACCGTTAAGCGTGAATACAAATCCAGATTGTGACTTCAAGTCATCCTTGTCAAATTGAAAACTAGCATCTGTGTAACCTCGTAATACCAAATTAGAGTTCCCAAAAACCAGGAACATATCCCTAGTACGTCTCAAGTACTTGAGAATATTCTTGACTGCAATCCAATGACCATCACCTGTATTTGCATGGTACCTACTAGTTATACTCAGAGGGTACGAGACATCTAGTCTTGTGCACAACATGGCGTATATTATGGACCCGATAGCCAAGGCATAGGGGATCCTACTCCTATGGGCCCTTTCCTCCTCAGTGTTAGGACACATTTCCTATGACAGATACACCCTATGTGAAATGGGCAACAATCCTCACTTGGATTGCTCCATGTTGAATCTCTTCAGCATCTTGTCTATATAGGTGGATTGTGACAAACCAAGCAACCTCTTAGATCTATCTCTGTAGATCTTGATTCCCAAAATATAGGCTAATTCTCCCTAGTCCTTCATAGAGAAGTTCTTGGATAACCAAACTTTGACTGACTGTAACATAAGGATATCATTCCCTATAAGCAATATGTCATCTACATAAAGCACTAAGAAAACTATGGCACTCCCACTAACCTTCTTGTAAACACACGGCTCATCCTCATTCTTGATGAAATGAAACTGTTTGATAGTCTTATCAAAACAAATATTCCAACTCTGAGAAGCTTGCTTCAGTCTATAAATGGACCTCTGCAACTTGTACACCAACCCAGCATCATCGGTTGTGAAACCCTCAGGTTGTGTCATATACACTTCCTCAAATAGATTCCCATTAAGGAAAGTTGTTTTCACATCCATCTGCCAGATTTTGTAATCATGGTATGCTGCAATAACAAGCAGAATTCTAATGGACTTTAGCATGGCTACTGGCAAAATGGTTTTATCATAGTCAACTCCTTGTCTTTGCTCATTTTGCCACTAACCTTGCCTTGTAGGTAACCACATTACAATCCATGACGGTCTTTCTCTTAAAGACCCATTTACACCCTATGGAAACTATTCCATCAGGTGGATCAACTAGGTTCCAACCCTGGTTGTCTTTCATGGACCATTTCAGAATTCATAGCCTCTATCCATTTCTCTTTTTCATGTCTCATCAATACCTCCTCATAAGTTTTAGGGTCCTCATCTTCCATGAGGTATGCGCTAGTGTACCTTTCGGGTTCCCGACGTTCCCTAATGGATCTTTGAGGTGTCTGTGTTTCTAGAGCATGCGTCTGCACCTCATCTGTATGTGGTGTATGCTCTACTTCCATCAATTAACTGTTATCTGTAAGTGGTTCTTGAATTTCTTTAAGATAAATCTTACTCCCACTGACCCTTTCCAGAATAAACTCTTTCTCTTGAATATGGTCAGTCCTAGAGACGAACACCTTTTGTTCTCCTGGATGGTAAAATTGGATCCTGTAGTTTCTCTAGGATTACCCAAAAATAGACATTTGTCAGATCTGGCCTCTAATTTATCAGGCATCATCCGATTCACATAAGTCAGACAACCACAAGGTTTAAGATATGCCAGACATGGTTTCTTCTTATGCCATACCTCGTATGTGGTAGAGTCAACCGTCTTTGATGGAACTTGGTTAAGCGTATATGATGTTGTTTCAAGAGCATACCCTCAAAACGATTTTGGAAGAATAGCTCATAATGGATCGTACCATGTCTAACAAGGTGCGGTTTCTTCTCTCAGATACGCCGTTCATCTGAGGAGTCCCCGGAGGGGTCCATTCGAGCATAATCCCATTCTCCCCCATGTAATCTTGAAAAACTCCATCTAGGTATTCTCCACCTTGATCGGATCGAAGTGCTTTGATTTCTTTGCCAAGTTGTTTCTCCACTTCACTTCTGAAATCCTTGAAATTTTCAAAGGCTTCAAACTTATACTTCATTAAGTATACATAACAATAACGAGAATGGTCATTAGTGAAGGTGATAAAATAAGAGTATCCCCCTTTGGCATGAATTGACATTGGGCCGCATACATCAGTATGTATGAGCTCAAGAAATTCGTTGGATCTTATCCATTTGCCACTAAACGGTGACTTTGTCATCTTGCCAAGTAAACAAGCTTCTCATGTATCAAACAATTCATAATCGAAGTGATCCAACATTCCATCTTTATGGATTTTGGAAATGCAGTTCTTATTTATATGGCAAGTCTACAATGCCACAAGTAGGATTCGTTCAAGTCACTTGTTTTAGCTTTCTTGTTGTTTATATTAAGTATATCAACATTCATATCCAATATGTAGAGACCATTGTCAAGTCTGCCAGTACCATAAAATATTCCATCACGTGAAAAAGAACAAAATTTATTTTTAAATGTAAAAGAAAATCCTTCAACATCCAATGTTGAAATAGAAATAATGCTCTTCGTAAGAGCGGGAACAAAATAACAGTTATTCAATTCTAGTACTAGCCCACTGGGCAATGAAAGAAAATAAACTCCTACGGCTAGGGAAGCAACACTTGCTCCATTCCCAACGCGTAAGTCCACTTCTCTTTTCCTCAAATCTCTAGTCCTTCTTAGTGCCTGCATATCCGTACAAATATGTGATCCACAACCAGTATCTAATACCTAGTGGTTAGACTTAGAAGAAGCAATATTGATCTCAATCATAAACATACCTGAAGTCGAAGCACCGCTATGCTTGTTCTTATTGAACTCAAGAAAGCCTTGCAGTTTCTCATCCATTGGCCAGGCTGGCCACAATGGAAGCAAGCATCCTTTGATTTGTCTTTGGCTATTTTAGGCTTCAGCTTGGGAGCCTCCTTCGCTTCTTGGTCTTCTTTTGGGTCTTTTTCTTGTCCTTGGAAGAAGTCACAGCAACACTTGCTTACCCATACTAACAGTGCCCTCAGCAGTCTTGAACATGTTCAATAACTCCGTGATGGAGCAATATTAATAAATCTTGCTCATATGATAGTTCATCACAAACTACGAGTAAGAGTCCGGTAGAGATTGTAGAATCAAGTCAACACTTAACTTACGACCCATCTGATAGCCCAGCTTCTCAAGCCTCTGTATGTATCCGATCATTTTCAACACATGCGACCCAACCGGAGTGCCTGGAGGCATCTTGCAACCAAAGAGAGCCTTAGAGACCTCGTACCTCTCAGTGCGAGACTAAGAACCATAGAGCTCCTTCAGGTGACCAATAATGGTGTAAGCATCATGATATTACTGAAGTTCCGATGTCATAGAAGCAAGCATGCTGGAAGTTGCCTCAACACTGTTAAAACGGTGCTTTCTATGCTTCTCAACCGATTCCTTATTGGCAGCATCTTTAGGCTCCTGAGTTAAGTGCGTGTCCAAAAGATAGCCAATGTTTTCATGTCTCAAAACGATTTTGACATTTCTTTCCCAGTCGAGAAAGTTTGTTTCGTCAAGCTTGTTATCAATGATAAAACGAAAGTTGTTAAGGGTGATTTTATATGATTTATATCGTTATATTTTGTAATAATTTCCTCCATATTCGTATTATTTGCATAGAAATTAAGGGTTTAATCGAATTATTGAGCAAATGAGTTTTAAAAGTCATTAAGTGTAAACTTGAGCTAATTTCGTGATTTTATTGGTAATTATCTATGGTTTTACACTTTGCGTGTTCTTATGGTTTTGAAGGTACATTTACATGTCATGGAGAGGGATTGAAGGAGCTGAAAAGATACTTGATTGAAGGTTAAATGGAAGGAGGAAGATGCAAGTTGAGTATTGGAATGAAGATTTAAAAGACTGAACGCACGTTTGCCATCCGTCCAACCTGGACTGGCGTCCACTGGAGCTACTCAATTCAGGAAAGCATGATTTTTACCCAAACTGGCGTCAAGAAGAGTGGACTGGCGTCCAGGATGAGAAGTTGGATCAGGATGTTCAGATTTTCAGTGGACGAGCGTCTCATTTTACATAGAACGGGCGTTTGAGAAGACTCGGCCCGACTCGAAGAATTTACACCAACTGGACGGGCGTCCACGGCCGACATCAGCATAACCGACCTAGTTTTCTATAAAAGCAGCCGCATTCTCAACCCTAATGATCATCATATCGACTGCAGCCGCCAGAGAACCCTAAATTCTGAGCAGAGGCAGGCTCGGTCGGCAGAGCCTTATGCTCTGTCAACCGAGGTTAGTTAGGTTTTTTATTTTTATTTTATGTCTTTTCTTCTTGTTCGATTCATGAGGATGGCTGGAAGCTGATCAAACTTGGGGCAAGCATGTGAAACTTTTCTGCAGCGTTTTTATTTCTCCCTTTGGATGATTTTGTGAGTTTTAATTAAAGTTGTTTCTTTTCTATGATTTTCATGCTATGCAATTTAAATCGAGAGATGTTTTGCTATTGATGTTTGCCATATGATGAGAATCGGTGTAAACAATAGATCACCATAGGAAAGAATAGATCTTTTTTTAACCTAAAAATACGAGAGTTGCTAGGTTAGAATATCTAGATTGTTAGATTGAGAAATCTTGCACCTGAAGGATGCAGGTTCTTAGATCTAAACGAGTTAGATCTATGCGCAGCGGATGGATCACGACTTATATACCACAATACATAATTAAAGGACTTAAACTACTACAAGGGGGTTAAGATCATGTTACCAATAACGGGAAGAGTCGCCTTGATCTTCCGATGTGTTCTCCAAACGGCGGTTGGTGGACACCCTTCTTGATACACGAACCTCCTTGATATGCAACACCAAGAAAAACTTCAAGTTTTTCTTCTTCTAGAACCCAAGACAAGAAAACTAATTTTTCTCTCTATTTTGTGGCAAGGGTCGAAATTTTCAATGTCAAATTTCCCTTGGAATAACTCTCCTTTTATAGGAGAGTAAATCCTTGGCCTCCAAGTATTAATTAATTAAATAATTAATTAATTAATCAAAATAAAAAGATATTTTCCTTAATGATTAATTGTGACATGTATTGACCAATAGGAAATCAAATAACAAGTCATCCAACCAATCATATAACAAGAATATCTTTTATTTTCCACATCACAAAAAATTAATTCTTGTGACAATAATAGGACATGAGGCGCCACTTTAGGTCAAAAAAGCCCACATAAAATGTCTTTTATGTGTATTATATTATTTAGCCCAACCAAATAATATCCATGCATATCAATTAATCAGCCCAGCCAATTAATTATCACTGAGGCCCAAGTAACAAGATTATTAGTCCGAATTACAGAAGCCACATCGGGGACCATGGACCTATAACGATAGCTCCAATAATTAATTATTCGCCGAGCAGAATAAGTACATTAATTATTAATTCCGGGATTACGCCACCATAAACCCGGCCCGAACTCTACCGATTATAGATGTATACTTATACTCAACCCATAGAGTGAATAAGCGTCCATTGATATAATCACTACATACGGATTAACCCTCCATAGACTGTCCATTCTGAGTGGGAAGTCTCCGTGAACCCGACTCAGAATATCTTATCCTTATTTACCAATAACCCCCTGATGATCAATTAGCACACATATCTGACTAGTAGCTAATTAGTCAAATGCGAACTCCCGGGATCGATCACTTTCTTAGGGCTAACAAACAAGGGGACTGTCTCTCTACTTCCCGCAGGAAGGAATGGATTCCATGTCTGTAAAATCAAAACTACTCACTCATCTGGAGATAGTGCCAATGAGAAGTGGCTTGGAACACATATTAAAGTGAACCGTAACTAACACATCAAACACTACCCGGGACAAGCATCTGCGTGATCACCTCGGGATTAAGGTTGATCCATATATGATCATCTAATGATTTAATAAGATTCCTCGATTACGGAATTATACCGAGAAATTCAGATTAAATCGGTCCAGTCCTATATGAATGCCATCATATATAAATGCCCCACGTAGGTACCCTCTACCGACAGTCCGGATAAGACTATCACACCCTAAGGTGTTCTGGGCACATTATTGGTGTTTTAATCAAGAGACCCTAAACTCTGATTATTTTCACCACGGACTAACAGTTTAAGTATATCACCACTAACTCAATCCTCACGTGCATGACATACACTGAGTTAAGCGGTTACATACTGATATACTTAGGGTTTGCAGCAGTGTATTACTTACAAGCACAAAGCAAGTAATAAGGTAAGATAAATTCTGTCATCCATTGTTAAAAACAATTACACAAATTGTCTTTCGGGAACTACACCTAACAGCACCTTGGTTTGAAAGCGTTAATCTTTAAGATCGAGAGATAAAAGATTGATAGATGAATTACCTAAGAGATTGGGAATTCGTACCTTTGATATATAGGTGAATCACAATTTTAGTTAAATCATCATTAGATAATCTAGAGAGGAAATTAAGGGTTGCGGGATGGTGGATCATTGCTTGTTCTATGTTTAATCGCTATAGTCATTATCATGCTTTTATGAGTCTTATTGTTTTTCTCGTTTATAGTTTAGTTATGTTCGCAACGATCTTCCCTGGCTTTGGACTGACAATCCTCTTTCCAGTTTACTTTTCGTTTAGTTATTTTAGGCTTTAATAATAATGGTATCAATCTTAGGAAAATTAATGAACTAGATACCCCGATTCCCTGAGATCGACTCCGGTATTAATCGCTATGCTACGATCCCTACACTTGGGGTATACCAGATTTATAAATTTATTACTTGTTTATTTTCATTAGATAAAGTCCGAGACAAAGGTTCAATTTGTTCGACATTTCTACAAAAATAAAGTCAAGATAGTATATGTAAAAGTTCATGCATACAAAACGAAAAATTTGCACTTAAAAATTTATCTAGGTTTTGCTCCCACTAGCCAACTACTCTCAATTGGCTTTAAAAAATTCTATTAATTCTTTGGTGGCTGGGACCCAATCTAGTTATCTCGATTCCCGACGATTACCGATCAACCGAGACAATTTCGAAAGGTAGGTACTCCTACCAGTCGCATCATATGCGGCTTCTAGTGGTTGATTAGTCAACTCTTTGACAATTCACATCTCTATGTGATAGACAACCCCTTTGTCTCTAAAATCAGACAGTTCTGACGAGGGCCGATAACCGCAAGATTCTAGTCAAGTCATAACCCAATATTCATGAGATCTCATACAATCATATCTCAATATCGACGATATACCCAAGGTAGGTCAACTCCCGACGAAGGCCGATCAGTTGGATCTAAACAAGGCTCTTCACCGTCACTATAATATTGAGAGACTTATTTCAATTTGATTTTTATACGTGGGAGTAATTTTAAATTAATTCACTTAATTAATTTTTTGAATTAATTCTCTTAATTAATTTTGATTAGTTATGGTCTCATTTAAAATGTGCATATTTCTACGTTATCAACATAATGTAAAACATACATCATTCCGCGCACAAAAAATAACCGGTATGATCATGGATTTTTTCTAAGTGCGGTTTCGAATACAAACTGACGACACCACGGATCACAATCTAATGGTGGCTGCAACAACCAATAGGATCTTTATGTCTTCTTTTCTTTGGCCTCCATCTTCCGTTCCATTCTTGTTACATAAAATCTATCTAATAAATTTATACACCCGCCGCACACAGGGGGGGGGGGGGGTTCTAACGGGAATGGGATAAATGAAGAAAGTAAACTAGGTCATGTTCTTCATTACGGCCTAGGATAATTTTGAAACCAACAGAAAAATAAATCACACACCTCTATCCCATTGGTCGAGTCCATGATCAATCGGGGTCCATATAATCATATTATATCTAACATCGTCTAATCCATGCAATAATATCTTATGAAAAAGACAAAATTAAAATTCACTACTTGCGTCTTATTTTATCAAATCAAATAATCAATTAACATTTAATTAATTAAATGACTTTAATCGAAATAAAATTAACTATTAATTTTAAACGATTTCAATTTACTTTTAATTAATTAGAACTATTCAAATTTAAATCAAAATTAACATTATGTCCATTTAGTTCTTTCCTTTTGATTCCTAATCAAAATGGATGCCTTTGGTTTCCAAAACCAAAATGCACCCACATGGGCCATTTCCAAAATTAATTTTGAAAAAGGTCTAGGCCTATTCCAAATAAAATTTGGAAAGGCCTAGGTTAACCAAAGGTCTATAATTGTGGATCATAAACCAACTCAATTGTATTATAGTGCCATGTGACATCTCAATGACCAAACCATTTGAACCATTAGTCAGCCACATTAGATTAACTAAACAAAGAGATATCAATGTACCATAAAAATTCACAAAACAAAAAAAAACTGCTAAATCGAGTCCACCACGCGTAACCGGCCGACGCCGGCAACCCTTAGGCGCGCGCCGGCGCGGCGGTAATATGGCGAGAGAGCAGCGCCGCCGAGCCCCGCCTCAACGCGCGCCTTTTTTTTTTCTCGTTTTGTGAATTTAAATCATGCATCTATTCAATTACTACGCAATTTATTTAGTGCTTATTGCTTAAGTTTGAAGTTCACTCTGATACCATTGTTAGTAAATCAACTAGTTTTACGCAGCGAAATTTAAAATTTGATTTCCGATCCCAAGATCAACTTCGTTTAATACAATAAACACGTTAAGTTAGTAGACGGTGATTACCTCGCTTGATCTATAAGATCGAAGCTTTGATCGTCTACGGAGAGTAGTAATGCATGCAAGCCGTCCACATGTCCGGCCTCTATCAATATCCACATGACCACCTCGCCGTAATCCTCATTGGATAGCTACTAGAATAATCCGGTTGCTAGGCCGGCCTTTTCTCTCTCTTTAAAACTCTCTAAAAAAAGGATCTTTATTTTTCACAAGAATTATGAACTCTTGGATTGTGATGTACAAAAGAGCTAGCCAACCCCTCTCTTATATATAGGGTGGTGCACCCCTTGCAGTCTCACATTCCCAATGGGAAAAGCTTCTGAGTGAAGTAAGGAGAAAGAAATCCTTTTACTAGTAAAAAAAGAAAAATAGATATTCTAGATTTATCTAATTTAATTTAAAATCTCATATTAAATAAATCTAAGATATTGTCAATATTTAATATTGACTATCTTTATCATATTACCATAAATAAATTTATACAAATCTATTAATATCTAATATTAATATACGATAATACTATTATTTAAATTACACAATTCAAGTGTATCTTATACACTTAAAAGTGGCGCCCCATATGCAAATAAATTGGCATCTGGCATATTCTTTAATTAATCAACATAATTAATATCTTATATTTAATTTATTCATAATAAATAAATACCACCATATTAATTTAATCACTATAACACTTTATAGTCGAGATAAACTTTCCTTATTTGGTTATCACTATAACCACATTTTAATCCGGTAAGATGTTTTTATGTGTGTGACCCGATAGACTCTCGAATATGTTGGCCATAGACACAAAATGCAATCACGAAAATTCCCTTCATATCTAACGATCACGAAATAGCATCTAGCAAGACATCGTGACCCTCAATCTGTTGAGTTATGAGCCCCAGTTGCACGTGAGTTTGATTAATTTACCAAAATACCCGTAATATGTGTTTTTACTAAAATGACCCTGCCACTAACCGCCATGAAGTTAAGACTTACATCATATGGCACAATTTATGTGTATCTTGTCTCTTGCAGGACCAAATTAAATATTTGATTAATAATTAAATTTATAAAATTAATTATACCAATTTTATGGATTAATTACTCAATCAAGTAATTTATTTGTATAACCAGATCATTCTTTTTACTAGACCAGTTTGTTTTAAGCCCAATCTTTCCCTCCTTGGTCCGGCCCAGCTTCCTCCCACTTATCTGAACCAAAAAAAAAAAACTAAACCCAATTTTCATTCCAGCCGTCCCCTCTTTTGTTACCAGAATGCTCTCTACAAATCCCCTTATTCATTGAACTCGATTCTCCAAATCCCCTTCTTCTCCCACTTCGATTATATCACGTGTCTATGATTTGAACCATCCCTCTCCCCGATTCTCTGCAATATGAGCCACCATGTGACTGAAACCATGTTAGGAAGGTTTTATTTCAGAGAATCACCTTTTCGAAGCAACCTCGTGGCGATTTCCCGATTAGGAAGGTATCGAAGCAAAAGCTTGAACCATTACTGCAAAATATGATAATCCGAAACATTTACTCTCTGATTTACTCGAAGAAACACAGGATTTTCACTGTGAAGTTTTCTAAGTTGTAAAGGTCGATTCTTTCCTTTTATATGTTGATATCAATCGTTATTATTCTGATTAGATCTATTTATGCCTAATTTTCTCCATTATTGGCTGGTTAATGGTCACTCTGTTGACCGTTCTAGAGCACTAATGGCATCAGGGCTCAATGTTTTCACATGTGCAAAAATTGAAGGCTCTCATACAAATCGAAGCATTAAAGGTGATATCTTTTCGATTCAGAGTTAATGTCGTTTTGATTTTATTCTGGGCTACAACATATCTTTCAGTTTATACTGGGATAAGGTTAACGATAACTCAGTCCGTACTTATTCATAATAATATATTTCAATATTTTCACTTTTTTATTCTTGTGAATCTTGTCAAAAATGGGGAAATGTATCTAAAAAACATGAAATGCCTATGCAACCTATTTTAGAATGTGAATTATTTGATGTTTGGGGTATAGATTTCATGGGACCTTTTCCTATATCGTTTGGAAAAAGATTTATTCTTGTAATGGTAGATTATGTTTCAAAATGGGTAGAAGTTTGAAGCTCTTCCCACTAATGATACCAAGGTTGTCATACGATTCCTTAAAAGAACATATTCACTAGATATGGCATTCGAGGGGCGATCATTAGCGATAGAGGTTCACACTTTTGTAATAGACCATTTACTAAGTTAGTTGAGAAATATGGTGTAACACATAAACTAGGAACGCATACATCATCCATAAACCGGTTGGTCGAGGTAGAGGTGTCAAATAGAGAGATTAAAAGAATCGTAGAAAAAGCAGTTGATTCAAATCGTAAAAGCGGGCAATTAAGTTAGATGATGCGTTATGGGCGTCTGAAGCGACTTTTAAAACACCAATTGGTTGTTCTCCTATAAGCTAGTCTTTGGTAAGTCATGTCATCTCAGGTTGAGTTAGAACACCGAGCCTTACAGGCTATTAGATTTCTAAATTTCGATCCTAAGGTACATCGGTGATCATAGATTGCTTCAATTGATGTAACTAGAAGAATTTCGTCTCGATTCTTATGAAAACGCTCGAATCTACAAGAGCGCACGAAGTCTTTCCATGATAAGAGAATCTTTAAGCGTGAGTTCCATGTAGGTGATCGAGTGCTTTTGTACAATTCACGTTTAAAGTTGTTTCGAGTAAGCTTAAATCAAGATGGGCGAGTCCATTTAAAGTAACACGGGTTTACAAAGCTGAGTGTTGGACTAAGCGATGGAAATACAACTTTTATAGCCAATGGACACTGAGTAAAATTATTTGTGGAGGAGAAGGAATCACACTTGAAAGAAGAAATAATGCTCTTGATTGATCCCCGACAAATTGAAAAGCGAGAGGAAAAATGAAAAGCGAAAAGCGAGAAACGGAATTAGCCGAATACCAGGTGCTATCTATCTTTACTCTACTTTTACGTAATTTTAATTATGTTTAAACTCTTTTCGTCTTTTACCGGATAGGCGTAAAAAAAGCTGGATGTCTTTTAGATAGAATAGGAGTTTTTATTTTACTTTTGAAATTAGGCCTTGATAAAGATGTCGCGTTTTTATAGAAGCTTTAGTTTTTGAACAAAACAAGAAATTGTTGAGAGAGATCAGATTGAGAGAAGTATGTAATGGAACATCAAGAAGTGCGATAAAAAGAAGGGCAAAATTTCTAATGAGATGCAGAATCTGTGGAAAAAGTGAACATGTTGAATGTTTGTGGGAAAAACACAACCAAATCCAGGATGAGTGTTTGAATATTGTTAGGAAAGGAACGATTAGGTGGTTATCCGAAAATCGATGGAATTCGAGAGATAATTCAAATGCCTCGTTTTTAGGAGTTAGGTTGATTGAGCGTTATATCGAACTTTGGAAGATTTAGAAATCGAAGAATCGGGAACCCTTAAGTTTGAGTCCTTTATTTTATTTTATAAAATTTTAGCATAACTTCGAGAATTTTATAATTGGATCTTTATGAAAATTTGAGGAGTTTTATAAAAATTTTATAAAAAAGTTTTTTTTAGTTTTAATCTAAGCGTTTTATAAAAGTTGATATAAATTTATTAAATTTTTATAAGCTTTTATTAAAGTGTTATAAAGATTTTATTAAATTTTTAGAAATTGTTATAAAATTATAAAAGTTCCTTCAAATTTTATTTTAAGAAAATTTTATAAACTTATTTTAAGACTTTAGTTAAGTTTTATTAGAATTTGTATAAGTTTTATTCAAAAATCATAAAAAATCGAAAAATAGAAAAATTGTTCACGGACCGATCCGGCCTTAATACCGGACCGTCCGGGTCAAAATCATAAAAAAGGCGGGACCTCTTTTTCTTCTTCTTCTTCCCTAATTCTTCTAATGGCACTCCAACACACCAAACCCCACCATTACGAATTTTTTCACTTTTCTTCAACAAAACTTCATCTCACACTACACCATTACTTAATTTCTTCTCATTATCATCTCCTCTCTTCAACACAAATTGAAAAATTCAAAAGGGTCAAAAACAAGCTCCATTCATTCGGCGACTTTAGCACTTTTCCGGCCTACTTTTCAACGTTTTCTACACTATAAGGTATAATCTAGTTTATTTAGTTGTCAATTTCAGTATTTTTCATAATTTTTAGATTAATTTCAACTGTTTTGATTTTTGAGTGTGTTGTGACATTTTTATTTTTTTTTTTTTTTTTTTTTGTTGTTTTTTGTTGTTGCTTTTGTTGTTAATTGGCATTACCAATATCGTAGAATGGTGAGTCGAGTACTAGAGTCTCTAAAAGAGAAAATCAAAATTCCAATTTCAACTCTGTCGTAGGCGCATGATAATTTTATCACTGAGGAGGAAGTCATCGGTTTGAAACAACCGCATCACCCGAGGCTAAGAAAGCATATAAGAAAATTTATAGTAAGTGTGATGTTACGGTTGAAAAGGATTAGATTTGGATGACTTAGGTGATGAAGTCAAGAATATCTTTAGAAGGCGTCAGTGGTTAGATTTAGCAGCCAGAAGGGAAGGGGAGATTAACACGACTATAGTAGCTGAGTTTTATTCGGTTTTATCTACTTTGTCAGAAGAACAGCTTACTCAGTCGGGAACTGTACCCTTACGAGCCAGAAATATTCCTTTTAACCCTGCCATCATTAATGCAATCTTAGGAGTTGAGGTTTTTCCTGATGAGGAGGATTACAGGGTAGTTTATAATTTAGATGATCCTGCTAGTTTTGAGCGGATCGCCTGAGAGCCAGGTTTGTTTTTGACCCGACCACGGTGTGGGTTGAAAATCGGTTTAATTACGGGAAATGTTTTAGAGGTTTGAGGGCAATTAAAAGATTTATTAGCCATAATCTCTATCCTTCTAGTAAACATATCTTGCTTTTGGAAAAGAAGATGTTTGTATTGCACAGGCAATGGTAAATGATGTTAGAGTGGATGTTGGAAAGGTCATGTTTAAAAGAATTTTTGAGAGTATTGTCATCGCTGCACTGTGAGGAGTCATCTATACTTCCCTTGTTTTATTCCCGATTTATGTCGTAGGTTGGGAGTACCATTCTTGCCTAATGACAAGTTATCTCTGGTGATGGGAATCGATTGGACCTAGTTTGACTAGTCTTCCGGATGGTAGTATTAGCTCTTTGCTTAGAAGACGTCAAACTCGCCCGGCTCCACCAGTTTTACATCTTCTTCTTTTCCATCTTTTTCTAGTCGGCCTCAACAAACTCCTTTCTCCAACACTATCACATATGACATGTTTCAATCTTTAGTGACGAGATGTTGCACGTGGTCAAGCCAATGTGGCTTTATTCGGCCGAGAGTACTAGCGGTGGTGTGATGATATTCGTAGAGGTTTAGAAGGAACAGCGGTTGCTTCGTAATCCTACTTTGATGATCTGCCTATCCACCTTGTCGATGCGCTTCTTATACCTTACCACGAGTGGGAAACACCTATTCCACCACCGTCGAGCTTTCATCCATCGTCATATCTTTTGGAAGCCAATCTAGTGGGACAGTGTATTTTCGGCAGTGTTCAGAGACCCGGCGATGTCGAGTTGGGGAGGATTCGCGAGTTTGCACATGTCACACTGGCATGAGTTCGATGGGTCTTGATAGTTCGATCCAGGACCACGACTACGATTCGAGCATTAGCTTCTCGATCGTTTCCGAGTTCGAGTTTTCAAGTTGATCCGGAGGAAGACTATGATGAAGATTGAATTTTAATGATTGATTAAACATGTTTACTACACATTTCATTGCATTCGACTTTTGTCATTTTACTATTGGTTTGTTTTCATTTTTCGTTTAGTTTGATTTTATCAGTCGTTTATAAAAATTTAGTTTGTATTTTAATTCGGTTTCATTTTCATAAAACTATAAAAAAAAACCCAAAATAATTTTTGTATTAAGTCGTTTTGAAAAATATAATGTGTCGTGTTATCCGTTAAGTAACAAAATCAATTAAAATCAAGTTGCTTCAAAGGATCACCAAAATTTCACACGTGAAGTAAAAAAACAAAACTCAAGTTGTCTTTTACCTCTGTCCCCTCAGTAAAAGTAGGATGAGGCCGGACCGAGCCGGCATTTTCCCGGACCGGGCCGTGAAGAACACAAGGCTGAGTCATTCTTGAGTCCGTCTAATGCACACACGTAAGTTTTTGTTTTTTTTTCTATATAAGGAAGTAAAGGAGAGGCAAACAATTGCTCATCTTTTCAGTATCTTCAACTTTCCTTCTTTTATTTTTATAAGTTTTAAAAATGTCGAACCACTCCTCACCGTCGGTTAATTCTTACGAGCCTGATACACCGGATCATCTGGAATCTCAAGCTTCTAACGAAAATACCATTCTACACAATCGTTTTGCAAATTCTCCAATTCTATTGGAGAAAGGTTTAAATTTAGATAAGCTTGATCAGTGGGGAAAAACTATGATCCGTAGTTGTGGATGGAAGAAATTTGTGAGTACACCACGAGGGCGAGTTAATATTACGGTTGTAAGGGAATTTTACTCGGCCCTACTTTCAACGTTCGCGATAGAGTCTACACAAATCGTTATGGTAAGAGGAGTGGCTGTTCCCTTCTCTTCATCTATTATAAATCAACTCTTTGAAATACCACCAGTTACGATGCAGCACTTTGAAATAAAATGGGGACTAGATAATGCATATAATCATTTGAATAAAGTACACGAGTCTTTCCAATGTCTGTTTCGCTTTTTGATACAAATCACGACATGTCAACACGAGCTTTACTTCCACATCTAAAGGCGTGGAAGCATTTTATAAATTCTAGAGTTTATCCCACAGGATTTTGCTAGCCTTTCGAAGAAGAAATGTACGCTCTATGCATTGGCATTTGGTGAATTTGTTGGTAGGGTATGTTGATTCAGAGAAATGTGTCGGACTTTGCAATAGCCAGAGGTAGTAGGGGGAAACCTATGCCTAATTCATGGATGATCTCGCGTTTGTGTATTCTTATTAATGGAGTGGAAGAGTTGGAGACGGATGAGATTTTTCCGTCTAGAGAGAGTCGGTTTGGTTTGCTACCGGTTGATACACCGGGTTGTTAAATCTACTATATAGAGAGTTGGTTGTTGGTGTTATTTAAGTTTTAATAAGTTAAGTTAAAATTAAGTTTGAAGTTAATTCAGTTAAGTTAAGTTTTTCTTTTCAGTTTATAATAATGTATCTTGTTTAATATATATGTCTTAGTTTTCTAAGTTATTTGTTTTTTATTTAATGATATAATTAGTATACGCTAAAATAAAATCAAAAAAATAACGTTAATAGATAATTTTAATTTTATTTTCGAACCTACTTTTTTACTACTTATTGAACATCGGGACGATGCCACTTCGTAAGTGGGGAGTAGAGTTAGGTTAGAAAATTCATTAAAATTTTCGAAAAATAGTCAAAAATAATAATTATATTATATGTCTAATTTAGATTTTAATAAGATTTTAAGTTTATATAATTAAGTAATTAATATTAGATATTGTTTTTATAAAATTATATAAGTATGTTGATATTTATAAGTAAAATTTTAGAATCATTTTCAATACAATTATGAGTTTGGAATTGGATTAAGTTTATTGATTTTTGGCACCACAAAAATATAACTATAGCCAAATAACCTACCTCGGCCTTGATTAGAGTGATCAAGACCTCACTCGAAATTGTCAATTGTGATTAAATAACCGAGCTTTAGCTATTTTGGTCTACATTTCCTTGAAATACATAAGTTATGCGTACTTATAAAAGAGATGGAGACATAAAAGCTAAATTTTGGTATATCTTGATATTGGAAAGATTAGATAAATAGTAGTATATTCGATCTTACCTCATGACACTTGCAACATAGCCGATTTTGGTAATAAGTTGGATATATTAATATTCTATAAAAGAATTAAGAACGAAGCACCATATTTACAGAATTAATCAAATATCGGGTATCTTCCTTATACGTGATTAACAACTTAAAAATAAAAATAACAAATCGGTTGTAGCTACCAATGATTGGAGTGAGTAGGGTATTATCACGAAATGTCCTATATCACTATGAGGTAAGTAAGCTCCGATTGCACGATGATAGTAGTCCGGCTAGGGTATTATCACGAAATGTCCTATTCTTTGGGAATGAGGCACAAGATAAATTGAAAGAGGAAAAGTTGAATCATAAGATCTCGGGGAATTATTACAAGTTTAAAGAAACCGGACTTGTAATTTTCGATCGAAAGAGTAGTACTCCGATCAATCTTGATGAAGCAATGCCTGTAAGTTTGATTTTCTACACACACTCACGCTTTTAGTTCATAATTTTAAAAAAAAAAAAAAAAAAAAAAAAAAAAAGAGAAGAGAGAAAATCTGAAAAAAAAAGATGCTATTAAATCGAGATTATGTTTTTTTCCAAAAATATAAAGATGTAGGTACGTACGACTTGCCTCTTTCTCTTTTTGATTTCCCTTTTTTCCGATTAACCAACATCTTGAACTTTTTAAGCCATTTTTGTCAACTACTTTACCGAGGTTTTCGATTCCAGAATTTCATAATAGTTGCGATTAAAAATAATTCTGAAATTTTATTTATACTTCTTAAGTATTACATATATAATTTTATCTAAATAATATTTAATGTTTAAGTTATTTCAGTTATATACTCTTTCTGTCTTCTTAAGATTTTAAATTAAGATAGATAATATATTTATAATATTGACAATATACAATATAATCTGAAAATTATACTATCTTTTATTACCGCTTATTTTTGCTCGAGGACGATCAAAAGCTAAGTGGGGAGTAATTTGATGTATTATTTTTATATGATTAAATATACGTTATATTATTATGTTTTATCAACGAATTCTATATAAAATATATGAAATTATGATATAAAATGTTAATCTTTATAATTTAGAGTATTTAGTAATAATAATAATAAAAAGTTGTAATTTTGTACCGATTTTAGTAAATCGGAGTGTCGTGTCGGTTATGTGGGTATTTGTGGTATTTTATTGCGATTTATAAACCAAGACCCGAGAATCGACATATTGAAGTTTAATCATATCTCGGAATGATTTAGAGAGTGCCACAAGTTTAAATGGTCAATTGAAAAGCTTAAGTGGATAAGTGGCCAACCAATCACGGATAAGTAATAATTGAGAAATGTCTTCGACAAACGAATGGCTCATCAAAATGATATTTTCAGAAAAAGTGTTCTTCACAAAAGTTGTAGATTTTTCGAGAGTTTTCCAATGCAATTTAAATTATGAAGATTGGAGGTCTACAACTTAAGCGGTGATCAAGTGGCTAATCGATTTGGATTAATAAAAATCCCGTAAAAGCTTCGGAGGAACACGAGGTTATCAAGAAAGCGTTATCTGGAGAAGAGTCCTTCATGAAAGTTGTAGAGTTTCTCGAGATCTTAATTTTGGCATTTCGTTTGCAATTTTTGGAGGTCGAACTCGAGATATGAATTTTAGAAGTTTAATAATTATATATATAAATAAATATCTCCAGCACATCTTTGGAGTGATCAAGTTAGTGGGGATCATAATTAGTCGGATCGAGCCGGCCTAATACGGACAGTCCGGCCTTTGCCACTTTGCCTATATATAGAAGCTCATCGAGAGAAGCAGAGAGAGTGTACCAAATATATATAAACCATATCATATATATATTCTCTCTCTCTCTCTCTTTTCTTTTCTTTTTTATTTTGTAGTTTGTAAATAAGGCCTTACGCCGTAATAATGTAGTTTTAGTGTCGTTATAATGCTGGGAAAATCTCGGAAGTCGGTTTTGCTAAAGAAGTTGTAATGTCCGGAAGATACGATTTACGAATCAAGCTGCCGTATTCGGGTAACTTTTCTTAAGTATTTATGTTTGTTTTATATTTTTCGTTGTTATAATGTTTTTAGGCTAAATATAATACTGGCCAAAACTATGTAATCGGTTTTATTTCGATCTTTTCATTAAGGAAATGTTGTTAAGTTAAAATGACTAAAATTGAGTTAATTGAATCTTTTTCTATTTTGATCGTATTCGTATTAACATATTTAATAGATCTGAGGAATTCATAATCTAATTATGAATTAACGCCTCGTAATTAGGATATGAAATAAAAGATAGAAAAACCGGAGGGTAAAATTGGCCGTGTGAACAACGTGATAACGGAATCGATTTCTACCGGGGTAAATTTGTTTTGGGAGAAATGAATTTTATTATAATTTGTACTCGAGATCGTAATAATGTTAAATCATCAGTTTAATTGAAACTTAAACCGGAAAGTTAAATCGTCCGGCCTTGACAACCGGAGCCTTTAAAATAAAATTGACCGTTTGTGAGCGGAATGACTCCTTTTGTCTAAAGGTAGATTTGTACTCGGGACTGTTGAGATTAATTCGTTTACCGTAATGTGATTGTGGACCTTGGGTGATGCAATGGACATATGACAATTTCATACGCTCGTGTGAGGAGGAATTGTTTACCTCGAGAGTGCACCGTTTCACTTACTCAATTGGACCTAAAATAAAAGGAGAGATCGAACACATTTCAATTAATCGAAAAGATCGTATAAACCAATTATATAAGTTTTTTGGTTCTCTAAAATATACATTTTAATATATCTGTTTAATATATTGGTATCTATATTTATACTTTGCAATTTATGTACACATATATATATTTATATATCTCTATATATATTATATTAGAATAACTTTTAAATTACGTATTTATTTTATGTTGATTAGAATAGTAGTGATACGTGTTATAAAATTGCGATTTAGATCGAGTCAATAATAGCTCTTTGGTGTTTAACCACACGAAAAGAAATTACCAAGTTCCTATGGATACGATACTCGACTCACCATACTAGCACCACAATTTGACCGGTACTTTGCCGGTTAGAATCGTTTAACCGAGGCGTCTGTTAGATTTACGGCGCCGTTCTCGGGGATAGGTTTAGCGGTCGTCGACTTTTTGGCGCCGTTGCGGGAACGTCGCTAATTTCTTTTTATGTGTCTATGGTTACTACTTGTATTAGCTTAAAATTCTAGAGAATAAGTCAACACTTTTCTTATCTCATTTCTATTTTATTTTTAGTTGGTTGTTACCTTTTAGGAAAATTACCAATTTTACTACTATCAATTTCGTGTTATTTTCTATTTTCGTTAGTTGATGACGAGAAGTGGTAAGACCCTCTCATTCCTTATAAGCCTGACATAAACACTTACGAAAGGCGATTAAGAATAGAGAGTAAGCGCGGTCATACTAGTCGGAAATCGACCAAGAATCATCTTCAAGCAGAAATACGAGAATGGTGAAATCGGTGATGAAACACACGAACAAAGTGGAACATGCTCAAGGCATGGACAAAACCCATTAACCTAATAATAATAATAATAATAATAGAAATAATCAAAATCGGAACGAGAATAATCGTAATAATCCACCAAAACCGAGACCTATCGTGATCAAACCGTAAGAAGAAACCGGACTAATAATCCCATACTTTTACCTAATGAAGGAGCGAATAATTTGAAATTAAGTCTCATCTTTTGGTTTAATTGACGTAAGAGCCCAATTCTAGGAGAGGATGATGAAGATCCACATCATCATCTCTATCTTTTGAAGAAGCGTGCAATCTGACCAAAAGTCAAGGTGCTCATAAGGAATTAACGAGAATGACTATGTTTCCTTTTTCTTTAAAAGGACGAGCCGAGATTGGTTTATGTCTCTTCCACATCATTCACTTACTAGTTGGGAGGAGATTCAAACTGAATTTACGAAACAATATTTCACTCTGGACGAAATTTGGAATTAAAAGTCGAGGTTGCTAACTTTAGACAAGGATCGAGGAAACTCTTGGGAATGCGTGGAAAGGTTTAAAAATTGTTAAGGCGTGTCGATCATGGTTATTCCTTAGATATGCAAATTCAACTCTTACGTCGTAAATTGAGAAAAGACTCACGTGCGGATGTAGATCATGCATGTGGTGGTTCGTTAATGATGAGTGAAGCTCAAGCGATTTACGATGCTATAGAAAAGATTTCCAAAAATAACGAGAATGTGGGAAACCGGTTCTAGCACCAGAAAAGTAGCTTTTGCAGGAGAATGTACGTCTAATACGGAAGTTCTAGCACACTTGGAGAATTTGAGTAGGAAATTTGATGGTTTACAACAGAATAAGAACCAAAATTCAGAAAATAGTACACCAAATGAATATTCAAGTCATGATAATGTGGCATTAGGGAGTGAAGAACCAACAGGATATTCAAGAGAGGAGGTGAGTTTTCTTCAGCAGCATAGGAATTTGAACAATGCATACTCAAACTCGTTTAATGCTATTAGAAGAGATCATCCTACTTATCGATGGTCTGAAAACCCTAGTAAGCCAGGACAACCGCCATATCCAGTCCCATATAGAAATAATAACCAAGTTCATCAAGAAAATACATCTAATCAGAATTTACAATCATTACCAAGATCCTATCCTCAACATACCACTCAAAGTATACGATGAACTCGAGTTCAACTCAACTGCGAAGGAGTTGAAAAATGGGAAAAACTAATGGAAAATATGATGGGTGTAGTATCTACTCAAGCTAAGAATATGGAAACAATGATGACTTCTATTGGTTGAGTCAATAAAGATATGAGTACAATAAAAACATCTATGAGTGGACATGATACGGAATGAGAACAATAGAAGCCTCGTTGAGGAATATGGAAGATCATTTGAGTAGGGAAGGTGAGCGTAACAGCAGATGAGACCCAGGGAGGATTACCAAGCAACAACGTGAGAAACCCAAGAGAGGTAAATGTTGTAATTACGAGAAGTAGGAAGCTCGGTGGAAGCAATGGAGTAGAAAACTTTGGGAATAATGAAGTAGAAAATGATTTAGATGGAAAGAATGATGAAACTAAAGATAAAGATGAATTCATCGACGAGGAAGAAGAAATTATAGATAATTTCTTGAAAAGGAATAAGTTTGGAACACGAAAATGAAGGTGAAAATTGGGTAAAAATCCTAGGATTTTGAAAGACCCTATGGATAAAGATTTAAGGAATTTATTCAAAGAACATGTTAGAATAAATGAGAAGCAGGAAGAACCGAAAAAAATGAAGTAGAGATTGATTAGGGAACAATTTAAAGGAAAAATTCAAGAACACGAAACATGGCGACTAAGTAATACTCAAAGGTTTAAGGAAAAGGAAAGAGAAATTGACTAAGGAGCCAAAGGTTATAGATTTAGAATCTTTACCTTACCCTCCCAAAGATCAAATCAAAAAAGGCAAAAGCGATAAGAAGTATGCTCGTTTCCTTGATACTTTTCGTCATCTTCATGTTAATATCCCTGTTATTGAAGCTCGATTAATATACTGCCTATGGAAAGTTTACAGAAAGAAATACTATCAAATAAGAAAAATTAGAGGAATATGAGAATATATGCCTAAATGAAGAATGTTTACGCAGTGCAAAGCATAAGTTACCACCTAAACTGAAAGATCCCGGAAGTTTTACGATTCCATGTGAAATTGGAGGATTTCTTTTTAAGAAGGTCTTATGTGATCTTGGAGCTAGTATAAATCTCATGTCTTATGAGGATTATAAAAAGCTAGGCATAGGAAAGCTTACTAAGACTGAAATGACTCTGCAAATGGCAGATAGATCGATTAAGTACCCTAAAGGAATGATTAAGGATGTACTGGTTAAAGTAGACAAATTCTATTTTCCAGTAGATTTTGTAGTTATGGAAATGGAAGAAGGATATTCAGGCGCCTCTTATTCTAGGTCGTCCATTTCTAGCTACAGGAAGAACTTTAATCGATGTTCATAAAGGAGAGTTAATTTTGAGAGTCAATGAAGAGGAAGTTGCTTTCAATATTTTCAAAGCTATGAACCATCCATCTACATCACCAGAATCATGTTCTTTTATAGAAGATATTCATTACATTTATGATAATCGATTACCAACTTTTGAAGGCAGATTAGAAGAATGCTTAACTCTGTCTATCTATAAAGAAGATGAGGAAGACATTGAAATGAAAGAGATAATCCTTTCTCTAGATAAAGGAAGCTTTACTTTTAAGCCACCATGGCATAAGTATTTGGAGTTAGAACTAGAAGGACCAGTTCTTAAATCATCAATAGAAGATCCGCCGAAGAATCTGGAATTGAAACCATTACCTTTAAATCTGAAGTATGCTTTTCTAGAAACTGATAATCTATTACCGATTATTATTTCATCAACTTTAACTGAGCAGCAAGAAAATCAATTAATAAGAATGTTAAGAAAGCATAAGAAAGCTTTTGGATGGACAGTTGCCGATATTCGAGGTATTAGCCCGGAGATCTGTGTTCATAAGATAATTTTGAAAGAAGATGCTAAACCTTGTATTCAACATAGCGCCGCCTCAACCCGAATTCTGATTAATCGTTAAGAAAGAGGTCATTAAGCTATTAGAAATGGGAATAATCTTTCCTATATCGAGATAGTGAATGGGTGAGTCCAACTCAAGTTGTACCAAAGAAAGGAGGTTTCACGGTGAAAGAGAATGATAAGAATGAATGGATTCCAACAAGGAAATTACAGGTTATCGAATGTGCATTGACTTTAGAAAACTAAATGATCATACTAAGAAAGATCATCATCCGCTTCCATTCATAGTTCAAATGTTGGAGCGTTTAAGTGGTCATAAGTATTCTTGTTTCTTAGATGGTTATTCGGGTTATTCTGATTTTCATTGCGAGGAGATGGGGAAAAGACTACTTTCACTTGTCCTTATGGAACTTTTGCGTATAAAAGAATGCCGTTTGGTTTATGTAATGCTCTGCTCGTTTCAAAGATGTATGATGTCTATATTTTACGATATGGTTGAGAAATTCTTAGAAATTTTTATGGACGACTTTAGTGTTTATGGAGATTCTTTTGGTAAATGTTTGTCGCACTTAGAAAGAGTTTTACAACGTTGTGAGGATACCAATTTAGTTCTAAACTGGGAAAAATGTCATTTAATGGTATCAGAAGGAATTGTTCTAGGTCATAGAATCTCTGAAATAGGAATTGAAGTTGATAAAGCTAAAGTCGAGGTGATTGAAAAATTACCGCCACCGGTTAATCTAAGGACTCTAAGAGGATTTCTTGGACATGCGAGGATTTTATAGGAGATTTATTGCAGATTTTTCAAAGATAGCAAAGCCTCTAAGTCATTTACTTGAAAAGAAGTACCTTTTAACTTTGATAGTAAATGTATGGAAGCATTTAAGACCAAAGCGAAGTTGATTCTTGCACAGTATTGGTAGCACAGGTGGAATTTACCTTTTGAAATTATGTGTGATGCTAGTGATTTATTTGTAGGAGCTGTTTTAGGTCAAAGGTATAACAAAATTCTCAAAGCTATTTACTATGCATCCCATACATTAAATGCATTTCGACTTAATTATGCAACTACTGAGAAAAAAGCTGTTATTTGTAATTTTTGCCTTAGATAAGTTTAGATCGTATATTGTTGGTTCTAAGGTAATAGTCTACCTGGAGACCATTCGACTCTCAAGTATTTCTTGAGTAAGAAGGATGCAAAACCACGTCTTCTTAGATGGATTCTCCTACTTCAAGAATTTGATATTGAAATTAAAGAGAAAAAAGGAAGTGAAAATGTAGTAGTGGATCATCTAAGTAGAATGGAGGCGAGGAAGAAATAGGGAATGAAATTAAAGATTCATTTCACGATGAACAACTATTTAGAATAGATACTCCTTCAACCATGCAATTATTAAAAATAGAATTCCTTCTAAGGAAATCTCACCTTAGTTTGGAGATATCATTAATTACTTAACTTTGTGATTATATTCCGTCTCATTGGACTTGGCAAATGAAAAAGAAATTCTTTTACGACTTAAAATTTTATTCTTGGGAGGAACCGGACCTTTTCCGTAAATGTTCGGATGGGATAATCGGAAAATGTGTGCTGATAATGAAATTTTAAGTATTTTATCGTTTTGTCATGATCGTGAGACAGGGAGGAGGTCATCATGGAGGATGGAAAAGCTGCTTTTAAAGTTTTACAATGTGGTTTTTATTGGCCTACACTATATAAAGATGCTTATAAATATGTTAATTCTTGTGAATCTTGTCAAAAATGGGGAAATGTATCTAAAAACATGAAATGCCTATGCAACCTATTTTAGAATGTGAATTATTTGATGTTTGGGGTATAGATTTCATGGGACCTTTTTCTATATCGTTTGGAAAAAGATTTATTCTTGTAATGGTAGATTATGTTTCAAAATGGGTAGAAAGTGAAGCTCTTCCCACTAATGATACCAAGGTTGTCATACGATTCCTTAAAAAGAACATATTCACTAGATATGGCATTCGAGGCGATCATTAGCGATAGAGGTTCACACTTTTGTAATAGACCATTTACTAAGTTAGTTGAGAAATATGGTGTAACACATAAACTAGAACGCATACTATCATCCGCAAACCGGTGGTCGAGGTAGAGGTGTCAAATAGAGATTAAAAGAATCGTAAAAAAGCAGTTGATTCAAATCGTAAAAGCCGGGCAATTAAGTTAGATGATGCGTTATGGGCGTCTGAGCGACTTTTAAAACACCAATTGGTTGTTCTCCTATAAGCTAGTCTTTGGTAAAGTCATGTCATCTCGGTTGAGTTAGAACACCGAGCCTTACGGGCTATTAGATTTCTAAATTTCGATCCTAAGGTGTCGGTGATCATAGATTGCTTCAATTGTGAGAACTAGAAGAATTTCGTCTCGATTCTTATGAAAGCGCTCGAATCTACAAGGAACGCATACGAAGTCTTTCCATGATAAGAGAATCTTTAAGCGTGAGTTCCATGTAGGTGATCGAGTGCTTTTGTACAATTCACGTTTAAAGTTGTTTCAGGTAAGCTTAAATCAAGATGGACGAGTCCATTTAAAGTAACACGGGTTTACAAAGCTGAGTCATTGGACTAAGCGATGGAAATACAACTTTTATAGCCAATGGACCTGAGTAAAATTATTTGTGGAGGAGAAGGAATCACCTGCTGAAAGAAGAAATAATGCTCTTGATTGATCCCCGACAAATTGAAAAAGCAGAGGAAAAATGAAAAACTGAAAAGCAGAGAAACTGGAATTAGCCGAATACCAGGTGCTATCTATCTTTACTCTACTTTTCTGTAATTTTAATTATGTTTAAACTCTTTTCGTCTTTTACCGGATAGGCGTAAAAGAAGCTGGATGTCTTTTAGATAGAATAGGAGTTTTTATTTTACTTTTGAAATTAGGCCTTGATAAAGATGTCGCGTTTTCTATAGAAGCTTTAGTTTTGAACAAAACAAGAAATTGTTGAGAGAGATGATTGAGAGAAGTATGTAATGGAACATCAAGAAGTGCGATAAAAGAAGGGCAAAATTTCTAATGAGATCACGAGAATCTGTGGAAAAAGTGAACATGTTGGATGACGTGGGAAAAACACAACCAAATCCAGGATGAGTGTTTGAATATTGTTAGGAAGGAGCGATTAGGTGGTTATCCGAAAATCGATGGAATTCGAGAGATAATTCAAATGCCTCGTTTTTAGGAGTTAGGTTGATTGAGCGTTATATCGAGAACTTTGGAAGATTTAGAAATCGAAGAATCGAGGAACCCTTAAGTTTGAGTCCTTTATTTTATTTTATAAAATTTTCGCATAACTTCCGAGAATTTTATAATTGGATCTTTATGAAAATTTGAGGAGTTTTATAAAATTTTATAAAAGTTGTTTTTTTTTAGTTTTAATCTAAACGTTTTATAAAAGTTGATATAAATTTATTAAATTTTTATAAGCTTTTTATTAAAGTGTTATAAAGATTTTATTAAATTTTTAGAAATTGTTATAAAATTATAAAAGTTCCTTCAAATTTTATTTTAAGAAAATTTTATAAACTTATTTTTAAGACTTTAGTTAAGTTTTATTAGAATTTGTATAAGTTTTATTCAAAAATCATAAAAAAATCGAAAAAATAGAAAAATTGTTCACGGACCGATCCGGCCTTAATACCGGACCGGTCCGGGGTCGAAAATCATAAAAAAGACGGGGACCTCTTTTTCTTCTTCTTCTTCCCTAATTCTTCTAACAGCCGCACCCAACACACCAAACCCCACCATTACGAATTTTTTTCACTTTTCTTCAACAAAACTTCATCTCACACTACACCATTACTTAATTTCTTCTCATTATCATCTCCTCTCTTCAACACAAATTGAAAAATTCAAAAAGGGTCAAAAACAAGCTCCATTCATTCCGCGACTTTTAGCACTTTCCGGCCCTACTTTTCAACGTTTTCTACACTATAAGGTATAATCTAGTTTATTTAGTTGTCAATTTCGTATTTTTCATAATTTTTTAGATTAATTTCAACTGTTTTGATTTTTGAGTGTGTTGTGACATTTTTATTTTTTTTTTTATTTTTTTTTTTTTGTTGTTTTTGTTGTTGCTTTTGTTGTTAATTGGCATTACCAATATCGTAGAATGGCTGAGTCGAGTACTAGAGTCTCTAAAAAGAGAAAATCAAAAATTCCAATTTCAACTCTCGTCGAGGCACGATAATTTTATCACCGAGGAGGAAGTCTGTCAGTTTTGAAACAACCGCATCACCTGAGGCTAAGAAAGCATATAAGAAAATTTATAGTAAGTGTGATGTTCTGGTTGAAAAAGGATTAGATTTGGATGACTTAGGTGATGAAGTCAAGAATATCTTTAGAAGGCGTCAGTGGTTAGATTTAGCAGCCAGAAGGGAAGGGGAGATTAACACGACTATAGTATTGAGTTTTATTCGGTTTTATCTACTTTGTCGGAAGAACGACTTACTCGATCGGGAGGCTGTACCTTACGAGCCAGAAATATTCCTTTTAACCCTGCCATCATTAATGCAATCTTAGGAGTTGAGGTTTTTCCTGATGAGGAGGATTACAGGGTAGTTTATAATTTAGATGATCCTGCTAGTTTTGAGCAGACTGCCCTGAGAGCCCAGACTGTTTTTGACCCGACCACGGTGTGGGTTGAAAATCGGTTTAATTA
The DNA here is from genome assembly GCA_026214975.1 of Gentiana macrophylla. Taxonomy (NCBI): domain Eukaryota; kingdom Viridiplantae; phylum Streptophyta; class Magnoliopsida; order Gentianales; family Gentianaceae; genus Gentiana; species Gentiana macrophylla. The sequence goes on along the minus strand of CM047812.1, from coordinate 12,184,205 downwards.
CGGGAAATGTTTTAGAGGTTTGAGGGCAATTAAAAGATTTATTAGCCATAATCTCTATCCTTCTAGTAAACATAACGCTTTTGGAAAAGAAGATGTTTGTATTGCAGGCAATGGTAAATGATGTTAGAGTGGATGTTGGAAAGGTCATGTTTAAAAGAATTTTTGAGAGTATTGTCATCGCCAGACCAGGGAGTCATCTATACTTCCCTTGTTTTATTTCTGATTTATGTCGTAGGTTGGGAGTACCATTCTTGCCTAATGACAAGTTATCTCTGGTGATGGGAATCGATTGGACCTAGTTTGACTAGTCTTCCGGATGGTAGTATTAGCTCTTTGCTTAGAAGGCGTCAAACTCGGCCCACTCCACCAGTTTTACATCTTCTTCTTTTCCATCTTTTTCTAGTCGGCCTCAACAAACTCCTTTCTCCAACACTATCACATATGACATGTTTCAATCTTTAGTGATGAGATGTTGCACGTGGTCAAGCCAATGTGGCTTTATTCATTTGAGAGTACTAAGCGGTGGTGTGATGATATTCGTAGAGGTTTAAGAAGGAACAGCGATTTGCCCGTAATCCTACTTTTGATGATCCTGCCTATCCACCTTGTCAGTCTGCTTCTTATACCTTACCACAGTGGGAAACACCTATTCCACCACCGTCGAGCTTTCATCCATCGTCATATCCTTTTGGAAGCCAATCTAGTGGGATAGGTGTATTTTAAACAGTGTTCGAGAGACGGCGATGTCGAGTTGGGGAGGATTCACTGAGTTTGCACATGTCACGACTGGCATGAGTTCGATGGGTCTTGATAGTTCAGTCAGGACCACGACTACAGTTCAGGCATTAGCTTCTCAGTCGTTTCCGAGTTCGAGTTTTCAAGTTGATCCGGAGGAAGACTATGATGAAGATTGAATTTTAATGATTGATTAAACATGTTTACTACACATTTCATTGCATTCGACTTTTGTCATTTTACTATTGGTTTGTTTTCATTTTTCGTTTAGTTTGATTTTATCAGTCGTTTATAAAAATTTAGTTTGTATTTTAATTCGGTTTCATTTTCATAAAAACTATAAAAAAAAACCCAAAAATAATTTTTGTATTAAGTCGTTTTCGAAAAATATAATGTGTCGTGTTATCCGTTCGTAACAAAATCAATTAAAATCAAGTTGCTTCAAAGGATCACCAAAATTTCACACGTGAAGTAAAAAAACAAAACTCAAGTTGTCTTTTACCTCTGTCCCCTCAGTAAAAGTAGGATGAGGCCGGACCGAGCCGGCATTTTCCCGGACCGGGCCGTGAAGAACACAAGGCTGAGTCATTCTTGAGTCCGTCTAATGCACACACGTAAGTTTTTTTTTTTTCTATATAAGGAAGTAAAGGAGAGGCAAACAATTGCTCATCTTTTCAGTATCTTCAACTTTCCTTCTTTTATTTTTATAAGTTTTAAAAATGTCGAACCACTCCTCACCGTCGGTTAATTCTTACGAGCCTGATACACCGGATCATCTGGAATCTCAAGCTTCTAACGAAAATACCATTCTACACAATCGTTTTGCAAATTCTCCAATTCTATTGGAGAAAGGTTTAAATTTAGATAAGCTTGATCAGTGGGGAAAAACTATGATCCGTAGTTGTGGATGGAAGAAATTTGTGAGTACACCACGAGGGCGAGTTAATATTACGGTTGTAAGGGAATTTTACTCGCCCTACTTTCAACGTTCGCGATAGAGTCTACACAAATCGTTATGGTAAGAGGAGTACATTTGTTCCCTTCTCTTCATCTATTATAAATCAACTCTTTGAAATACCACGATTCATGATGCAAACACTTTGAAATAAAATGGGGACTAGATAATGCATATAATCATTTGAATAAAGTACACGAGTCTTTCCAATGTACATTTCGCTTTTTGATACAAATCACGACATGTCAACACGAGCTTTACTTCCACATCTAAAGGCGTGGAAGCATTTTATAAATTCTAGAGTTTATCCCACCTGGGATTTTGCTAGCCTTTCTGAAGAAGAAATGCTTCTGCTCTATGCATTGGCATTTGGTGAATTTGTTGGTAGGGTATGTTGATTCAGAGAAATGTGTCGGACTTTGCAATAGCCAGAGGTAGTAGGGGGAAACCTATGCCTAATTCATGGATGATCTCGCGTTTGTGTATTCTTATTAATGGAGTGGAAGAGTTGGAGACGGATGAGATTTTTCCGTCTAGAGAGAGTCGGTTTGGTTTGCTACCGGTTGATACACCGGGTTGTTCGTCTACTATATAGAGAGTTGGTTGTTGGTGTTATTTAAGTTTTAATAAGTTAAGTTAAAATTAAGTTTGAAGTTAATTCAGTTAAGTTAAGTTTTTCTTTTCAGTTTATAATAATGTATCTTGTTTAATATATATGTCTTAGTTTTCTAAGTTATTTGTTTTTTATTTAATGATATAATTAGTATACGCTAAAATAAAATCAGAAAAATAACGTTAATAGATAATTTTAATTTTATTTTCGAACCTACTTTTTTACTACTTATTGAACATCGGGACGATGCCACTTCGTAAGTGGGGAGTAGAGTTAGGTTAGAAAATTCATTAAAATTTTCGAAAAATAGTCAAAAATAATAATTATATTATATGTCTAATTTAGATTTTAATAAGATTTTAAGTTTATATAATTAAGTAATTAATATTAGATATTGTTTTTATAAAATTATATAAGTATGTTGATATTTATAAGTAAAATTTTTAGAATCATTTTCAATACGAATTATGAGTTTGGAATTGGATTAAGTTTATTGATTTTTGGCACCACAAAAATATAACTATAGCCAAATAACCTACCTCAGCCTTGATTAGAGTGATCAAGACCTCACTCGAAATTGTCAATTGTGATTAAATAACCGAGCTTTAGCTATTTTGGTCTACATTTTCTTGAAATACCGCAAGTTGTACGTACTTATAAAAAGAGATGGAGACATAAAAGCTAAATTTTGGTATATGCTGAGATTGGAAAGATTAGATAAATAGTAGTATATTCGATCTTACCTCATGACACTTGCAACATAGCCGATTTTGGTAATAAGTTCGGATATATTAATATTCTATAAAAGAATTAAGAACGAAGCACCATATTTACACAGAATTAATCAAATATCAGGTATCTTCCTTATCTGTGATTAACAACTTAAAAATAAAAATAACAAATCGGTTGTAGCTACCAATGATTGGAGTGAGTAGGGTATTATCACGAAATGTCCTATATCACTATGAGGTAAGTAAGCTCCCGATTGCCTGATGATAGTAGTCCGGCTAGGTATTATCACGAAATGTCCTATTCTTTGGGAATGAGGCACAAGATAAATTGAAAGAGGAAAAGTTGAATCATAAGATCTCAGGAATTATTACAAGTTTAAGGAAACCGGACTTGTAATTTTCGATCGAAAGAGTAGTACTCCGATCAATCTTGATGAAGCAATGCCTGTAAGTTTGATTTTCTACACACACTCACGCTTTTAGTTCATAATTTTAAAAAAAAAAAAAAAAAAAAAAAAGAGAAGAGAGAAAATCTGAAAAAAAGATGCTATTAAATCGAGATTATGTTTTTTTTCCAAAAATATAAAGATGTAGTGCATCTGACTTTGCTCTCTTTCTCTTTTTGATTTCCTTTTCCGATTAACCAACATCTTGAACTTTTTAAGCCATTTTTGTCAACTACTTTACGAGGTTTTCGATTCGAATTTCATAATAGTTGCGATTAAAAATAATTTGAAATTTTATTTATACTTCTTAAGTATTACATATATAATTTTATCTAAATAATATTTAATGTTTAAGTTATTTTGATTATATACTTTCTTTCTCATCTTCTTAAGATTTTAAATTAAGATAGATAATATATTTATAATATTGACAATATACAATATAATCTGAAAATTATACTATCTTTTATTACCGCTTATTTTTGCTCGAGGACGATCAAAAGCTAAGTGGGGAGTAATTTGATGTATTATTTTTATATGATTAAATATACGTTATATTATTATGTTTTATCAACGAATTCTATATAAAATATATGAAATTATGATATAAAATGTTAATCTTTATAATTTAGAGTATTTAGTAATAATAATAATAAAAAGTTGTAATTTTGTACCGATTTTAGTAAATCGGAGTGTCGTGTCAGATTTATGTGGGTATTTGTGGTATTTTATTGCAGATTTATAAACCAAGACCCCGAGAATCGACATATTGAAGTTTAATCATATCTCTGGAATGATTTAGAGAGTGCCACAAGTTTAAATGGTCAATTGAAAAGCTTAAGTGGATAAGTGGCCAACCAATCTGGATAAGTAATAATTGAGAAATGTCTTCGACAAACGAATGGCTCATCAAAATGATATTTTCAGAAAAAGTGTTCTTCACAAAAGTTGTAGATTTTTCCGAGAGTTTTCCAATGCAATTTAAATTATGAAGATTGGAGGTCTACAACTTAAACAGTGATCAAGTGGCTAATCGATTTGGATTAATAAAAATCCCGTAAAAGCTTCGGAGGAACACGAGGTTATCAAGAAAGCGTTATCTGGAGAAGAGTCCTTCATGAAAGTTGTAGAGTTTCTCGAGATCTTAATTTTGGCATTTCGTTTGCAATTTTGGAGGTCCGAACTCGAGATATGAATTTTAGAAGTTTAATAATTATATATATAAATAAATATCTCCAACGCACATGCTGGAGTGATCAAGTTAGTGGGGATCATAATTAGTCCGGACCGAGCCGGCCTAATACCGGACCGGTCCGGCCTTTGCCACTTTGCCTATATATAGAAGCTCATCAGAGAACAGAGGGAGTGTACCAAATATATATAAACCATATCATATATATATTCTCCTCTCCTCTCTCTTTTTCTTTTCTTTTTTTATTTTGTAGTTTGTAAATAAGGCCTTACGCCGTAATAATGTAGTTTTAGTGTCGTTATAATGCTCGGGAAAATCTCGGAAGTCGGTTTTGCTAAAGAAGTTGTAATGTCCGGAAGATACGATTTCTGAATCAACTGCCGTATTCGGGTAACTTTTCTTAAGTATTTATGTTTGTTTTTATATTTTTCGTTGTTATAATGTTTTTAGGCTAAATATAATACTGGCCAAAACTATGTAATCGGTTTTATTTCGATCTTTTCATTAAGGAAATGTTGTTAAGTTAAAATGACTAAAATTGAGTTAATTGAATCTTTTTCTATTTTGATCGTATTCGTATTAACATATTTAATAGATCCGAGAGGAATTCATAATCTAATTATGAATTAACGCCTCGTAATCAGGATATGAAATAAAAGATAGAAAAACCGGAGGGTAAAATTGGCCGTGTGAACAACGTGATAACGGAATCCGATTTCCTACCCCGGGGTAAATTTGTTTTGGGAGAAATGAATTTTATTATAATTTGTACTCGAGATCGTAATAATGTTAAATCATCGTTTAATTGAAACTTAAACCGGAAAGTTAAATCGTCCGGCCTTGACAACCGGAGCCTTTAAAATAAAATTGACCGTTTGACGAACGGAATGACTCCTTTTTGTCTAAAGGTAGATTTGTACTCGGGACCTGTTCAGATTAATTCGTTTACCGTAATGATTGTGGACCTTGGGTGATGCAATGGACATATGACAATTTCATACGCTCGTGTGAGGAGGAATTGTTTACCTCAGAGTGCACCGTTTCACTTACTCAATTGGACCTAAAATAAAAGGAGAGATCGAACACATTTCAATTAATCGAAAAGATCGTATAAACCAATTATATAAGTTTTGGCGATTTCTAAAATATCATTTAATATATTGGTATCTATATATTTATATCTATATTTATACTTTGCAATTTATGTACATCTATATATATTTATATATCTCTATATATTATATTAGAATAACTTTTAAATTACGTATTTATTTTATGTTGATTAGAATAGTAGTGATCTGTGTTATAAAATTGCGATTTAGATCGAGTCAATAATAGCTCTTTGGTGTTTAACCACACGAAAAAGAAATTACCAAGTTCCCTGTGGATACGATACTCTGACTCACCATACTAGCACCACAATTTGACCCGGTACACTGCCGGTTAGAATCGTTTAACCCAGGAACGTCTGTCAGATTTCTGGCGCCGTTGCCGGGGATAGGTTTAGGCGGTCGTCAATCGGCAGGAATAATTAAAACGAGTAGTAGGTCTGGCCAATCTAGTGTTCGTAATTCGTAAATTGACATGAAGGACTGTTAGTGAAGTGTTAATTAGGACATAGTATTGAATGGACCCTAGGAACGTGCTGGTCAATGTCGACAGCTGTCTAGGTGGGTTAGCGGTATGAGTTAGCGCTCAATATCGGCAATTCTAGTTCTTTATGCGTACGGGCTATTACGGACCAATTAAGGAGGGTAGCTTGCGTATAGATTGTCTGCTGCCATTGTCGGAGTATATAGGTTTAAGAATTGCACCCGTAGCTTATAATGATAATTAAAACTAAAGCTCATGATTAATTTAAGAAAATTATGTGGGGAAGTAAACATAACGATTAACTAATCCAAGTTAGTTGATCGGTGAGGAGAGGGAGAGGTATACCATGTTTGTTTTCTTTTACGTTGTTGTTGGTCAATGACCGCATTTATGTTGCCTCTTAATTAGGTTAGAATCGTTTATACTTATAGTTGCATTGTCTCTGTGGGATCGACCTTGACTCGCATTTACTGTACTGCGATGTACCTAGTATTCTTGCTAGTAATATCGACGTTAGTGACTTACATGCGATCAATTTTTGGCACCGTTGCCGAGGACAATGGCCAATTGTAAATATAAACGTTTTAATTCTTATTAAGAAGTCATTTTTCTTTTATTTTACTTTATTTTGAGTCTTGAGTCTTTCTGTATCAAACCTGCCCATGTTAAACTGCCAGAAAGAGAAAATTCAGGGCCGGTTTCCCGAAGGTAACCTCCGAGTTACCGAGGCCTGGAAAATCGATTTCTGAACAGTTCATGTTATTCTGTGTTATTCCCTGTCGATTTTAGTTAGTAGGTCCGCAACAGTTGGGATCACACCCAGCTGAAGCGGAAGTTGCTAACCTTATCTTTGTTTTGTTTAGTCTTTTTGCAGGAAGATCAGAACACTTCAGAAATTCGATCCATTCAGAGTTGAAAAAGAGAAGACAAGTCAAACAATATGCCTAGAATAGTATTGAACATCACACCGATTTCCATGTATCCTGGATCTGAAGCATGAGGGCATTATGAGACTATAAAGAAACGGTTGGAAAAGCAATCAGACAAGAGCCTGAAGATGACTAATGGAGTATAGCACGTATCGCCCAGGTGAGTTCCCTTGCGAATTAATTGATATATTGTCTTCGGATTACGATACTGATGATCCAGAAGAGGATCCCGACACGATGATTTCTGAGCCTGATGATTACCAGACTCAGACACCATGGTGAAGTTATGAGACCCTGGCATGTTCAGACGCCCAGTTTCTATTAATGGAATTTCCGTAGGATTAGGTCTCTACGACTCTGGCTCGAGTTGCAATATTCTACCTTTTTCCATCTGTCAAAAGATAAGACTTCCGGTCGTAATGAATCAAACCAGGACCATGACCTTCGTTGATAGAACTAGAGATATGCCTGCTGGTTTGCTTAAGAAAAGTACAATTAAGGCAGGAGGGTTCACATATCCTATCGACTTCACAGTCATAGATGTACCTGAGGACCCTAGTGCCCCAGTTCTCTTAGGAAGGCCTTTCATAGCAACGAGCAGGGCGGTTATGGATTTTGATAAGGGGGAGATTACTTTAAGGATGAATAATGATGTTGTATCTTTTAGAATCTTAGAACCCCTAGAAAACCGACCGGAGAGTTGTAAGATGACGTATGTTTCAGGAAAGGTGGAAATTTTGGAAATCGAAGGGCATAAGCATAGAGAGGTTGTCATAGAAACCGCTGAGCAAGAGGTTATGAGATTAATGCTGAGAGAGAGAGAGATAGAAGATAAGGACCACAACAAGATGCTCGTGGAAGCTAGTCCTTCCGTGTTGCGTGGTGAACAAGTTGATCTTAAAATGGAAAATGTGGATTCCTTGAGTTTAAAGTCTAAAACTCGACGCATAGGTAGACCTAGTACGCAAGCTAAGAGCTAGAGGCGTGCTAGGAAGAGAGCTCAAAAAGGATCTATTAAGGTACAAGCCTCTGGAGTGAAAGCTTGGCGAGTTAAAGCTCCAACCCTTGAATGATCGGAGATCTGAAGAAAGTCGAGCTGGCGACTATAAACTCAGAACTAATTCTTCAAACCCTTAAGTAGTCTAGGATTGAATAAAAGTAGCAAGATGAAGAGACGAGCTTTTTTTCATCCTACCACAAACTTAGGATGGAAACCGAATGGTTGTGGAAAGATTTTTTACCTCGTTGTGGATTCTAGTGAAGTAGGTTAGGTTTTGATTCGGAAATGACAATTGAAGAATAAAAAGGTAGTCAATTTGAGGTCAGAATTGAGCAGAAAGGTTGAGTAAGAAGTGCAGCAAAGGCAGCTAAAGAATCTGGGGAAAAGATACCCCCGGTATCTCGAGGGTAACCTCCGGGTTACCGAGGCTTGATTTTCAGATTTCTGAACGTCAGTTTATAAAGCTGAATTTTTAGAGACACGTAGAGGATACACGTTGCACCAGATACGGTCAGTCAGCAGAAACCGAACCATTTTCCCCTCTTTTCAAAATTTTCATCCTTTCCGACACTCCACCATAACTCTACCTCAATCCCATCAATCACCTCCTCCAATCCCTCACCCTCATAACTTCTCTACCCACAATCCCACTAAATCCTTCCACCTTCACTCAATTCTTCCTATTTAAACCACCCCTTCATCACCAATATCATCATTCTTATCAAATACACCTCTTTCATTCACCAAAATTCTCCCATTTCTTCTTCTTCATTTAAATTCGGCCTATATCACCACTGCATCACCACCACTCACCACCATCTCCTTTAATTTTCCAAACCCTAAACACCCATTTTCCACCACTGTTACTGATCTGTAGTGTTGCTGCTACGATAAAGTGCTAAAATTCTTCATCTTTTATCATCAGAGGCACAGTCCCTGAAAGAAAAACAGAAAGATCAGGCTGGTAAACCGTACCCTACCTCCGGTTTACCGAGGGTTGTTTTCTAGAAACAGCTTTTGTATCATGTTTTGTACTCATTCAGGATGGGTCCTACGCGTCAACGGTCAGCTGTTCATCCAAGTGGTTACCAGACTGTATATGGAGATGCAAATCCATTGATAGACGGGGTTGCGCAATTCCATTCTTTAGCTATTTACGAGTCATTCCGATGCCATTGGAACGCAAGACTAGTGGCTCGAGAATGAGGGGTAGATTTGGACGATTGTAGGTCGATATTGCCGGAGGCCCGGCAAGCACAAGATTTATTGGATATGGCTGAAGCACCGGCCCGGTTCAACGCCACGGTGGTAAGATAATTTTATGCTTACGTTTCACACAACCCCGGAGCCACATTTGCTATGGTCCGAGGTATGAAAGTTGATTTTTCGATCGAGCGGATCAACGATCATTTTGGGGTTAGAAATCCACCAATGGGACCGGATGAGTACACATCCTCGAGCAACATTGCCGACCTCGAGAGGATGGATATGATTGCTAATTTCTTAGGGGTGCAATGGAAGTGTAACCCTACTGGAGCCCCCACCATCTTCCTAAAGAATGAGCTATCTTGGGACCGGAAGCTGGTCAACAGATTTGTTTGTGCTCGCCTTCTTCCGATGAAGCACACGGTCTCTTTCACTACTACGAGGGCAGAGTTGATGTTCTATCTAGAGACGGGTGCTCCAATCAACATCGGTCTTTTGATGCATAGCCGTATTCATGAGCTTGCCGCCACTTCTGAGCGAGAGCTGTTACCGTACGGACCAATGCTTGATATGTTTGCTCTAGAGGCCGAGGTGAAGATGCTCGTCGGTGATGATTGGGAAGATCCTGAGCCGCAGCATAGTTTGCAGTCGGTCTCGAGAGTTTAGAGACGGGTTAGAGCAGAAAGGGAGCATACCCCGGTGCATGGTGCACCGAGGACTCAGAGAGCCTTTCTTGAGGAGCACTCGCAAGAGATAGCGAGTCTACATAACAAGATGGATCGGATTATTGACTTTTTCGGAGTTCCGCCTGCTACCCCACCACCTAGGATTGCCCCTCGTTATAGAGCATCATCTTCCACCGCAGCCACCTCGAGTTCTGCACCACCTTCCGGTTTTGAGCCAAGAGACGACTGGGAGGGTTATTCTGATGATGACTAGCTTTTATTTCTTTTTATTGTTTTCCATTTTCTTGCTTTTTATTTTTTCTTTTTCTTTTCCTATCTAGTTGATGTAGCGGAATATTAATAATATAATAATTTTGTCGGCTTAATTTGTTTTGGAGTTATATTATTTTCTCTTTTACTGCCGCTCTTTTGTTAAACAGTTTCTTGTCACCACTATTCTTCTTGGTTTGTTTGAGTTACTTAGCGCATATTCTTCATGGATTACTTATATGAGCCCGATGATTTATACGACGATCCGATTCTACTTTGGTTCCGCCCTTAACCGAAGCTAAGTTCCTTTTCATTTTTCATTTCTCATCTTACACATTGAGGACAATGTTTCGATTAAGTGGGGGGTAGAGGAACGTCACTTAGCTTCTTATCATTATATTCCATTAATTGCGTGATTATCTTGATTCTCTTTGATGCACGATTCACCACTTAGACTTTGATTCCTTTCGACAGAATTTCGAAAAATTATGATATCTTTAATCTTTTCTAGTTAATTGACTTCATCTTTGTTTTACTTTGTAACGAGTAAGAGAAAGTGTCCACTTCTTAAGTAGTGGCGTATTAAGCGTATATTATGTTATGAGCCACAATTTTAAGCACGTATAACTCGCTTCCCTTGGTATGTAGTCGATAGCATATTGCTTTAACTAGAGTTGACCCTGGCTTTATCACGAATCATGTTTCACTTAAGCTAATAAAGACAAAGGAATTTCGGATTTGGTAGTTTATCATGAGTGAGGCCGTGAGGATAGTAAAATCAATGAGAGTTCACCCGCCAAGAAAGAGAAGTGCATTGAAATATATACATCTATATTCTCTCTGGCAATATCTTAGTCGATGGAGCGTAAGACGCACGACTTTTGCATAGACCGATAAACGTGAGCCTAAGAGTAATATATGCTCGGTTCTCGATCCGCCTTGCCAGCTCAATTAATTAAAAAATACATGTTTGAGACTGTTTAGTTCGACTACGGGTTGATGTAATGTGAAATTGTCTGTATTTCTAAGCGGTTGTTAAAGTTATTGCACACACACATTGGCTCATGACTTGAATAGTGTTTAATGTGTTACTGATGAATATGAGTGGCATGATCTTGATCTTGTCTTTGTGAGGCATAGTTGTTTTTAATTAACTTGTGTATTGATCAGAGTGTTATTTTCTTTTCGCCTTTTTGCTCGGGACGATCAAAAGCTAAGTGGGGGGTAGTTGATAACGCTCTAAATGGTACCAATAATTTTACCTATATTCACCCCGAATTCTGCTCAAGAGAGGATAGATAGGCTTGTTATTATGTGGAATATATGTCAAATTCTATGTGAGTGTTTCCAGGATCGTAATTCTGCATCTATGCTATTTTCCCGATATTTTGGTACTGTTTTGTCTCGTTTTGCATATTTTATAGGATGTACCGAAACTGGAGCATTGGAGAACGGATCTGGACCGAAAGAAGTACATTGGGCCAAGTGATTGAATTCTAAGAAGAAGCCTGCTGAAGAAAAGGAAGAAAAGTAGGCCCGGTAAACCGGCGTCTTGTGGAACACGAAATTGATTCTGCCGCATTATCTTGGTCGGTTAGGATTTTAGATAGTCTTAAGTCGGCTATTGTATCTATATAAAGCCGCATATACAGAAAGCTTTGATATAATTCATATGCTTGAAACACTCTTCAATTTTATATATTACATTACAATTATTATTATGCAATAAAGTTTTCTTGAGCTTTGGAGTGTTGTTTTTGGTTTCATCCATTCTTCCATCATCTCTAGCTTGAGTAGATCGAGCTAGATCTCCATTGTTGAAGGTATGAAGCTTTGAACAGTCCTTTATTGTCTTCAATATGGTAGATCTGTTCGTATTTATGTGTTGTAGTTAATCTGCATGTTTAACAACCCCATAATTTACTTATTTTAATCGTACTGAGCAATGTAGATCCAGAATTAGGAAAAGCCACCCCCGGTAAACCGGCGGTCTATACCGGTTTACCGAGGCATGTTTTAGAAAACCTAAACTGGGATTCACTACAGCTACATTGATCGGCATGAATAATTAAAACGAGTAGTAGGTCTGGCCAATCTAGTATTCGTAATTCGTAAATTAACATGAAGGACTGTTAGTGAAGTGTTAATTAGGACATAGTCTTGAATGGACCCTAGGAACGTGCTGGTCAATGTCGACAGCTGTCTAGGTGGGTTAGCGATATGAGTTAGCGCTCAATATCGGCAATTCTAGTTCTTTATGCGTATGGGTTATTACGGACCAATTAAGGAGGGTAGCTTGCGTATAGATTGTCTGCTGCCATTGTCGGAGTAGATAGGGTTAGGAATTGCACCCGTAGCTGATAATGATAATTAAAACTAAAAGTTCACGATTAATTTAAGGAAATTATATGAGGAAGTAAATATAACGATTAACTAATCCAAGTTAGTAGATCGGTGAGGAGAGGGAGAGGTATACCATGTTTGTTTGTCAATGACCGCCTTTATGTTGCTTCTTAATTAGGTCAGAATCGTTTATACTTATAGTTGCATTGTCTCTGTGGGATCGACCTTGACTCGCATTTACTATACTGCGATGTATCTAGTATTCTTGCTAGTAATATTGACGTTAGGGACTTACACGCGATCATGTATCAGGCAAACACAGACTGATATTCTGGTTCTTGGAAAGGCTGAACCTCTGCACTACTTGGTAGGTTTGTCCTCCCCATTATCTGCTGGGAATTTCAGTGTGCATATCCTTGAGATTTGCATCCTGAAATTCTGCCCCTTTGATGTTCCAACCTGCTGCATTAGTTGCTACAACCTACTGCAAAATTTCCATCTCGGTACTGCCTGCAAATCTGTTGAGAAATCTGAGTTTTCAATTGAACACCTTGTAATAGGGTTTTTAATCTAAGTTTTTCTTTTTGAACAGAGTTTGGACCTGCTTATCATTTATGATCGATTCATAATATCGACCTTGATAATCGGATCGAGTTATAACTCGAGATCGACCTTGATTCGATCTTTGTCAAACCGATTGATCGATCTAGTCTGGTCCCTTCTTGTTGTGCTCACTAGAACTTTTGTAATCATGCTGCATTTAAGAGCTAATAAACTTCAAAGTTAATTGTGTTCATCATCACTAAAATACACCTGACACTTTCTGTCTGAGCAGTGCCCTTGACTGATCTAAGAATCATTTTTTATCAGTTTTGTATCTTGGTTAAATCTGCTTAATCAGTCCCAACTGTAATATTCAGTTATCCTTATTTTTGATTCAGCTCTGTAAAAATTTCTGAACCTGTAGATAGTTCTGTTCAAGCGCGCACACACACACACACACACACACACATATATATATATATATATATATATATATATATATATATATATATATATATATATCCTTGGGATTTTTGTTTTCATTACTTGTGCATTAGTGTGTTTTTGAATTGTTATAATACTACTTGCTGTTTGATAAACAGTTTAATCTTTAATAATCAAAGTGACTGATTCTACACTTGTGCATTCCCACCCTTATAACTATTGATCACTTAGGTACTACACAATCGAATAATAATTGATTTAAGCTTCCAAAATTAAATATTAGTAATTGTGTATTTGCTCCAACTTGTTTATTTTATATTAATTCGAAAAAGTGGTATAAACTCCCTACACTCTATTCAACCCCCCTTCTAGAGTGTATTCTGCACATTATCGATCCAACACAATCATTGGATATTCAAAAGAAATGACAACTACATTTCATGTAAAACAATTACCGTGTAAATAGAATCCTATCGCTGTAATAATAGCCATACAATCGTGTCTCGAGTGTCAGTACATCAATGACCGTATCTTATAATCTGGATATCATGCTCTCTCGGAATAACTCACATACTCCCACTTTGCAAAGATTCATGAGAGCTAGACATTCCTTGTAAGAAGATCATTTCGGATATTTACTCCTACTAATAGGATACACGATTTTCGGACGAAAAAACATGTATCGTACGCATGCTTCAATATCATACCCGAGCACTACCGCATGATCTCCCCGTGGCTAGGGGAAACCTCAATAGTGTCAAAGCATGACAATCTACACCGTGATGCCATGAAGACTCCCGTCTCAGGATAATTACACAACTGCCACGCACTGCGACACTTAATGTAAGTGGGTCAGTTTAACGTACGCGTTCTCTAATACACGTCCGCGTACAGTTCAACTGTCTATACGTACACTTCGATAGACAATATCTATTCATATCTTCAATAAGATAGAAGACATCCAATACGTGCTAGTATAATTGTACTATCAATGTCCCGTTTGAAGGTACATACGACTAGAGACATTTAAGTATCAAACTCGTAAAGGTGATTACTGATCTTATCAATCATAATCACTATCATGGTTTCTCTATAACAGTTTAATACTAAGGATGTTACTATATATTCAATAACGTAGTTGGTTCATAAAGATAAACAAAATATATAATAACAAAACGTGCTTTTATTAATCATAATAAATTTATTACATGAACTCAATAGATTGTAAATTACTCGACCCGGTCGGATCCGGTCCAACCCGATAAGGTTTAGGACACCATTTCATATATATATATATATATATATATATATATATATATATATATATATATATATATATATATATATATGATACTGGTGGTAAATATCACAGGTGTGGCATTTGTATGATTGTGGATGTATGGATCAGTATTGTGTGTTTGATTGCTTAGAGCTCAAGAAATAGCTATGATGATTTGCAAGAACAATATGCATGTATGAGAGAGAGTGTTAGTCGTCAAATTTACAGAGTTTGTCTGCGTATTTCAATTAATCGTCGATCCTCTTTTGAAGAGGGCTAGTGCCGCTATTTGTAGGGCTTACATAGTCGGTTACAATGCAAGTAAAAAATACAACATATAATCTACAGATCCGCAAGTCAAGCATATTCCATGCTGGTTGACTTATACCTCGACTCGTGCTGATTCTTATAACCTAACTGGACTACCTTATTCAGCGGGCTCCGTATTGAGAGGTGAGCTGGTCGGCCCTTGATGCTTCGTCTCGCCTAGTACTTGGCGTATGAAGGCTGTTGATGCCCTTTGACTAATCGACTACAAATGTCGTGATGGCATAAGATGGGCTTAATTGTACTCGGACTCACTCGTCATACTATAATACGAGTTGATTTGACCAAGGACCCTATTCAGGATGGGACAATGAGAATCGCGGGAGCACTTCCGGGTTTGGCGTATCAATGGCGTCTTACTTCCTGAATTCATCATTGCTTAGATGAGAATCAGGGAGTAGTACACACTGATGTCTCACCTTAGCTTGCAGCATACGGAGCACCGCACGTTGAAGCGTACAGACTCAATGCCATGCACTTGGGCGATGGTCTACTTCCGAACTAGTGTCTGTCTTATCGGCACGTTTATGGCGTATACACGACTGGCCGAAAGGTTCCGCGCGTTGAAGCGTACGGATCAAAAGTCATGCACCTGGACGACGGACTCAATTTA
The DNA here is from genome assembly GCA_026214975.1 of Gentiana macrophylla. Lineage (NCBI taxonomy): Eukaryota > Viridiplantae > Streptophyta > Magnoliopsida > Gentianales > Gentianaceae > Gentiana > Gentiana macrophylla. Next base: position 12,168,321 of record CM047812.1, on the reverse strand, counting down.
TCGAGCTTGTGTCGGTCTTAGCAGCATGTTTATGGCGTAGACGCGACTGGCTACGAGATGTTGCGCTTTAAAGCATACCGACTTAGTTTGCCGAACTTGTGTCGGTCTTACTATGTTGAGCTGAGCTTGGTCTTATGTCGATCTGAAATCGTTCTTCTTATGTCGAGCTAAGCTCAGTTTTATTATGTCGAGCTGAAGTCGATGTTGTCTCCAAGGACGTGTGCTTGCCGAGATTGAGTTTAAGAGTCTATGTGGGATGGGATCTAACTCGCTTTAGGCGAGATGAGGCCAATGTTGTAATATTTTTTACGTGTAATTCAACCGCCGCATTTATATGATTATCGATAACCATTTAAAATCGCTTGAAACCGCCGTCGCTTCATGTCTGTAACTGATGCCGTTATTGCGTCGGTTTATGAAAATGGCACCATAATGGTGGTTGGATTTAAATTTTGAATTTTGAAGTCCGAACCATCTAGGCGCGGGATTTGAATCGTCTGAGGATCCTTATAAAAAGGGTAACCGCCTAGACATTAGTCAATTTTGCGAAACTGCTTATTAGCGAGGAAATTCAAACGAGCTTTCTGAGGTTTCCGACGACGAGGCATAGCTTTCCGTTGAAGGTTTCCCACGATAAGAGTTCAATAACCAAGATTGCATGAATTCTCTCCAAGTTTTGGTACGAGCTTTGAAATGTAACAAACTTTGGAAATAATCCCATACTTCTTGAGCTTTACAGCACTTCCAGAAAGCATGGAGGATTGAATCTTCTTCTTCACAAAAAGGACATTTAAATGGCCCGTGAGATCTCAGCTTTGTTAGTTGCAATGGAAAAGGCAGAACATGGTTTTGTAATCTCTAAAAAAGAAAGATATTTTGATAGGCATGTATGGCTTCCATATATCACCCAGCTCATATATTGATTTTCTTAAAACTGCATATGCTGAGGAGACTGTGAACTTGCCTAAAGTTGTTGGAGTCCAAATCTACTTATGTGACAAACCACCCAAAAATATGGTGTGTACATCCATACATTCCTGAGTTCTTGCAAGCATTTTCCAGGAATGTAATTTGTACAATGGATAATCACCACTCATTATCTTGAAGGCCCAAATACCTTGCCCAGTTCTCAACTTCCACCATAATTTACAAGCGAAACTTTCTTGAATAGTACGCAAGTCTCCGATCCCTAATCCATCTTCCTCAATAGGGTAGCGGATATCCTTCCATTGTCTCCAGGATTTAAATACTATATTCTTCTAGAATTTTTAGTGTAACATTTTTTTTTCCGGGTCTTGCCCTACACTAAGTCACTCTTCTTCTCTTGCCCTCTAAGTCATTTCATATAAAGTGACTCATGATTCTCTCCAATTTTGCTATAACAGAGGCTGGAATGTGCATACATGCCATCAGGTTTATAGGAATGTATGTCAAAACATGACTGATGAAGATTATTCTGCCACCAAGAGATAATAGCTCAGAGTACCAACCTTGTAGCTTTCTTTCAAAGTTCTTTATAAGCCCATAATTGGCCTGAATTCAGAAAATCCTGTGGGAGCACTACTCTTAGGAATCAAAGTAATAAGGGTGGAGCCAATTGTATTAGGTAAAGGATTACCTTGAAAGAAATCTTGAACTGTCTTCAGAAATATCCCAGCAATGTTTAAAGAAGCTGCCAGAAAAACCATCAATTCCTGTTGCACTAAATGGATCCAAATCGAAGACTGCATCATGAACTTCATCAATAGTCACCAGCTTCATTAAATGTTGGTTATGTTCATCTGTTATCAAATTAGGGATAAAATCAATAAAGTAATCCATATCTTCCAGCCAACTTCCACAGCTTGCATAAATGAAGGGTGTGAAATCCACATGTTTTGAAATCGAAAAATATAGTCCCTTAGGTATAGAAGTCTGCTAATAAACGAGAGGCTTATGATCTGATCCGGTTCTATTCAAAGCATGAACTTTACCATCACCTGCAATGTTAGTCCAATGGTAGTTACAGAGAATCTTGTCCAACTTTTCATGGACATAATAATTGCACCTCCAGCCAGCCTAGGTATATTTACTATCCTGCATAGGGAATTCCTGTAAACCACAATCCGCAATTATTGCCTCAAAATCATCCATAGCACCTCTATTTGGCTGAGAAGAGCCGTTATATTCCTCTAAAGATAGAATCACATTGAAATCTCCTCCATTTAACCATAGCAAATTCAGGCTTGAGATTTCCAGCATAGATTCCCATAGGGCGACACGAAGCAATCTGATACATTTTGCATATACACTAGAGATAATAAATGGAGATGGCCCATTGAACTTTACTTGTATAAACTGATCATCATGCTTTGTTATCACCACATTGCCTTGAAAAATCCCAAAAAAAAAAAACCGTAGTCTACCTCCTAGAGCTGCTAAAGCATTCCCAAAACCAAGCTTCAACATATATTCTTCCAGATTGTGAGCATCAATCATAGGTTCAGCTATTGCAAGATAGTCCACCTTATGTAATTTTATCAGTTGTTTTAGTCTTATAAAGGAGGTTTCTCCTCTGATGCCTCTTATATTCCATAAAATACAGCTTAACATCGTAAACGATTAGGTTAGGACTTGTTTCTTTTCGGGCAGTTTATCGCAGATAGTTATCTGTTATGATTCTTGATCATGACAAGGCTGAATTCCTCATCATTTTCCATGTCTACAGTTTGTTGTGTGTCCTCGTCATGATCATCTTCATATTGAATCATCTGTTGCTTGTCATGCTTTAGATCCAAGATTTGTGCACGTTAAGAGAGAGTGATGCGCGGTGTTTCTTTTGTGGCTGAAACGTAACCATCATCCTTCAATTCTGCTGCTTTTAACAGGAATCCAATTCGAGTATCATCAGTTGGTAAACTGTTGAGAGGATTTATATGTGTCCATTTGCTTTCCTCCCCTTGTGTGTTTTGTGGAGAAGGTTCTTGTGCAGACCCATTAATTTTGTTTTCAGACTTACCATTGTAATGCTTATTCTTTGATGAACCCACCTCAAAATATCTGATATTTTGGAACGTGATCTTCTGTCTCTTTCACTGTTGATTCTTTTGTCCTTCCTTTTTTCAATTCCGGATGTGTAACTAAGCAAAAATGCTCTGAGTGCACAATGTGATTACATTATCTGCAATAACTAGGAAGCTGCCCTTCCACTTCAAGAAGTTGCCAAAAATCAGAGGTTTCACCCAGCTGTATCGACACACGATGGGGAAATGTTTTAAGCAAATCAAATTCAACTTGAATCTTAGGCAGTGAAGGCCTTTGCAAATCCAAAGTAGAAGCATCAACCCGTAAAGGACGAGCAAAACTCGAAACAATCGCATATAAACTATCAGCATTCATAAGATGAGCTGTCAATTAAGGAAAAGAGAACAATTGAGGATTCAATATCAACCCTAAATTCTGGAGTCCACTTTAAAATTCTCATTGGTTTACTTGTTACCTGCCAAATTCCTTTTAAGTATAGGCGTATGTAATCCCGCTCCCCCGTGAAATTAATCAGAAGATGCTTACTATCTAAATGCCTCATGCTGAATTTTTCCCCAAAATTTTGGACAGACATAAATTTCCTGATTGATTCCATCGAAGGTCTACCTTGAGAGAACTTACCCACCAAAGCATATCAAAAAGGCTGTGCTAGATGATCAATTAGTTCCATGGAAATTTGAGCGCCAGTTCTCCCTTGTATGTGGTGATTGTTGAAGATACGGAGGTTACCAAAAATATTGATGACAATTAATTCCCTATGATCTGCCTCAATCATTGTGATTCTTGTAATAATTGTGTAATAATTATTTGCTTCTCTACTAAGTATTCTGGACTATAAATCAGTCCTTGTAATACTCAAATGAATCAATAGAAATCATCTTTCTTCTATTGTTTGATATGGTATTGGAGCCATAATTTTTCTCATCCCCGTAATATCTCTCTTCTTCCTCCTTCCCTCAATTCCAACCTCTCTTCATCCACCATGACTGGTTCAGAAAATTCTTCCCAACTCACCACCGGAGAAACATCCTCTTTCTCCTACCCTACTTTCAATCCTTCTTCCACAATTCACATAACCAAATTAACTCGGACGAATTATCCACTTTGGAATTATCCACTGGACTAAGCAAGACAGCATGATACTCAGTACAATTACTTCATCACTTTCAGATGACGTCTTGGCCCAGGTATTCACGGCAACTACTTCAGCCGAAATTTGTGCTGCCTTAAGCACATGCTTCTCGTCTCAATCTCGAGCACGTCTGGTTCAAATCCGCACATAACTTGCATCAACGAGGAAAGAAAACATGACTGCTACTGAGTATTTTATGTATCAAACGACTTACCGATGAACTTGCTCTCGCGGTCACCCTCTTCCGACGGATGATACCATAGCCTACCTTCTCTCCGGCCTTGGATCGGATTATGATTCTCTGGTAACATTACTTTCTGCCTAGACCCAAATCAGTCTTGATGAAGTTTATTCACTCCTTCTAACCACTGAGTCTCGTATTCTCCATAATCAACCACCACCGCTACCTTCAACTGGGTTTCCGCTGCCTTCTGCAAATTACACTCGTGCTCCTTCTCAGTCCAAACATCATGGCAGGCCTCCGGCATCTTCACATCAAAATAGAGGCCGGGGACGTGGTAATCAGAGGGGCCGTGGCAAGGGTCCAAATCCTAATGCTGGTGTTACGTGTCAACTCTGCCAACAACTTGGTCACAGCGTTCTCCAATACTTGTATCATTTTGATGAATCATTTCAGCCTCCACCACCACGCCAAAATCCTCAAGCACTTCATGCTGCCGGTCCATCCACACCACAGCCACTGTCCAACTCGACTCAATGGCTCCCCGACTCCGGCTCAACTCCTCCCATCACAACCAACCAGCTAACCTCTATCTCCAAGCTGAACACTATGACGGACCTGATAAAATTCATGTTGGTGACGGTATAGGTTTGACTATAACTCACTCCGGCTCCTCGTCTCTTTCATTCCCCCCCCCCTCGAATGTCCTCGTAGCCCCCTCCCTCCGCACTAATTTGCTTTCCATTTCCCAATTCACCAAGGATAATAATGTCTTTTTTGAATTTCATCATAATGATTTTCTTGTGAAGGACTACTCGGGCCGCACCCTTAGCCGTGGATTTGTCAAAGACGGCTGTAATCAATTCTCTCAGTCTCTTAGCTCACCTCCTGCTCAAGCTCTTGTCACTAGTCGCACTTCCTTCACTCAATGTCACCAATGTCTAGGCCACTAATCTCTTCATGTTCTCCGACACGCTCTCCGCCAACAAAATGTTACTTGTTCTTCTCCCTCCCCTTTACCTGTTTGTGTTGCATGTCAAATGGCTAAAAGCCATCATCAAATGTTGCCCGTGTCTGAATTTACTTCTTTTAGTCCTTTAGATTTATTTTATTCTGATGTGTGGGGTCCCTGTCCCGAATCATCTATCCATGGCAATAAATATTATATAAGTTTTCTTGATGATTTTACTAAATTTATCTGGTTTTATCCCTTGCGATTAAAATCTAATGTCGAAGTTATTTTTCCCCAATTTAAACTCTTATAGAACGACAGTTTAATACTACCATTAAGTCGATGCAAACTGATTGGGGAGGTGAGTTCCGTCATTTAACCAATTCGTTTCAAACACTAGGTAATCATCATCGTCTCTCTTGCCCTCATACCCATGAACAAATGGGTGCTATCGAGCGCCATCATCGCCAAATTGCCGAAGTTGGACTCTCGCTCCTTGCCCAATCTAATCTCCCCTTACCATACTGGGAGGATTCCTTTCTCACTGTCACATACCTCAGTAATCGGTTACCTACCCGCATTCTTAATTATAAATCTCCTTATGAAATGGTTCATCACCGTTCTCCGGATTATGCCTTCCTTCGAGTCTTTGGGTGTGCCTGTTGGCCCAATCTCCGTCCCTACAACCGTCACAAAATGGATTTCCGCTCTAAAACTTGCTTATTCCTTGGTTATAAGTGTTTAGACCTCACCACGGGCCGTCTCAACCTCTCCCGTCATGTTGTTTTCGATGAGTCCATTTTTCCTTATACTCCTTCCTCTACTCCGCCCTCCTATGACATCCTTATTGTCCCTCTTCCTGCCACCATCCCTGCTCCTCCTCGATCCCCTCCATCATTTTCCTCTTCTTAAGAACCCGAACCCCCTCCTCCACCCCATCCCCTCTCTCTCCTACTCTCCACTCCCCATCTCCCTCACCCTCCCCCTCTCCTGATCCTCCTCTTCCTCCACCTCACCAAATGCTCACCCGTTCGAAAACACGCAACCTAAAGCCTAAACAAGGGCCCTCCGACTACATCCTTCCTAAAGCTTATCTTCTTGAGCACCAACCCACTGAACCCACTTCCTACTCTATTTCCATCCGTTCCCGAGAATGGAGAGATGCTATGTGGGATGAGATTAATGCTCTTCTTCAAAATGACACTTGGGACCTTGTCCCTTATTCATCTCACATGAAGTTCTTGGAAACAAATGGGTTTATCGCATCAAGAAACACGCTAATGGACAGGTGGAGCGCTATAAAGCTCGGCTCGTTGCTAAAGGCTTCCATCAAGAAGCTGGTGTTGATTACTCAGAAACCTTTAGTCCGGTTGTCAAACCGGTCACTATTCGGTTATTATTATCTCTTGCTTTGACTAATGATTGGTCTATTCAGCAGGTTGACGTCCAGAATACCTTTCTTCATGGATATATCACTGAAGATGTTTATATGTCTCAACCACAGGGTTTTGTTCATCCAGATTTTCCTCATCATGTGTGTAAGCTTAAACGGAGTCTCTATGGGCTTCGCCAAGCTCCTTGGGCTTGGTTCTCTCGATTCACTGAGGTCTTATTATCCTATGGATTCACCGCATCGCAGGAAGACACTTATCTCTATATTTACCGCTCTGGATCTCATTGTGTTTATGTGCTCATCTATGTTGACGATGTTATTATCATGGGCTCCTCTTCTGATCTTGTTCGCAATGTTATCGCTCACTTAGGGTCTCATTTTCCTGTTAAAGATCTGGGCAATCTGTCTTACTTTTTGGGCATTGAAGTCCTTTCCACTCATGATGGTCTCCTTCTAAGTCAACGAAAATGTATTCTCAGTCTACTTCAGCGCGCTGGAATGGACAAATCCAAGCCATGCCAAACACCAATGGCTTCTAACACTCGGCTAAGTCGAATGGACGGGTCACCGATTTCAGATGTCACTCTTTATCGAAGTATTGTTGGGGGATTGCAGTACTTAAACTTTACGCGTCCTGATATTGCCTTTGATGTTCACAAAGTCAGCAAGTACATGCAATCGCCTCGGGATACTCATTGGGCGGCAGTCAAATGCATTCTCCACTACTTTAAATATACCCTTGACCATGGTCTTCTCTTACAACATCGCTCTTCCCTCCGGCTTCAAGCCTTTTCTGATACCGATTGGGCTACAGATCCAGATGACAGACATTCTATTGGGGCCTATTGCATTTTCCTCGGTTTGAATATGATTAGTTGGTGCTCAAAGCAACAACTCACTGTGGCCAAAAGTAGCACCGAAGCAGAATACAAAGCCCTTTCTAATGCAGCCGCTGAAGTGAAATGGATCAACCAATTAATGCGTGAACTCTCCCTTCCGTTTACCGAGCCACCCATCTTGTGGTGTGATAATATCGGCGCTACATATTGATGACGAGATCAAGTAATAATAAAATACTTGACCACCATAAACCAATACTAGCAAGAGGACTAGGTCCATCGTAGTATAGCTATAGCGAATCAAGGTCGATCCCACATGGAACCAATTGTGAATCATTTTAAATAAAAACAACTAATTAATCATGCCAAGCACACAGAAGCGGTTTACGACCAACAAAAGACAAGAAAAGAGGAAAACTGACTCGACACAACACAGAAACATACAAGTAATTAACCTCCCCAATTATTAAGTTATCGTTTGGAATTAGTGAGCTACATAATTAAACAATACTTTACAACTATTAATCCGATTTGTATTTCTCTTATATTGGCTACGTGAGTCATCCCCTAAACTTGACTTAGTTCCGGGTAGGACACTAGATCACTGAGTAACATTACGTGACTTCATTTCGTAGGCCTCCATCTCATATAACTTGCACGCTTACAAAACTAAGGATGCCGATATTAACCGTATTCCTCACCTAGGCAACATTCTTGTCGTTAGGCGTACTTCCTAAGTGATCGCATCAGTCTCCGTCCCATTAACACTAACTTTGTAGGTATCATGTTAATCTACGACTTACGTATAATTAGGTGCTCGCAATTCCCAAATAAACACAGATATAGATCTCGCTGAAAGTCACAGAAGATCAATTCATGAGCCGACCTAGGAGTACTATATTGGTATTTCCTAACTACACATTTTAATTAAAACAGACGAGCAACGTAGCCGTAGCCATACCTACTAAGACGAGAAATTCTAGGTGGACAATCACGCCATAAAGACGTGGCTAGATTGACTCGGCGAACAACTAAATCTTAGCGTTTCTAGATACAAAACGGATAAAATAGCGATTCATAAAGTAATTATATAGATCTACTAAAAACACGATTATCTATCAAAGCAAAGTCATACATAGGTCACACGATATAGGCGTGGGGCGTGTGGATCCTTATAGATGAGGAATCCCCACTGTCTCACGTCGTAATCTTAGATCTACATCGTTTAACTAAGAACAAACAATCTCAAACGATAAACAATAATTGGGAGGGACTTAATTACTACAAAGACGAAGAAATAAACACAAGCAACTCAAATAATGCTGCTGACTTGTATTGAAGACTGCTCTAAAACTGCGTTGTAATATTTGTAAAATATTGTGTAAAGTTGTGTATAAATTGAATAATGAAATAGAGTATTTATAGGCTGTAAAACCGACGTTAGATAGCCGATAGCCGACTTAATTCACGTTTCCTAAACCTTAATGGAGTCTAAAACGCGTCTGGAGAAGCAGGGACATTTTGGAGAACTTGATGGTAGCCAGCAGGGCTCGCTGCCAGCGAGACCTATTTTTTGCCTGGTCTGGTTTTCTGCTTCTTCTGGTCCATTCCTGATCCGTTTTGGTGCTTTTATTCACTCCGAAGTCCAGCTAAATTGCTTCCGAATCAGCCCACTATAAATAAGACATAAAACATGGCTTGTAACATCAAATAATATAAATAAATGGTAAAATACACAATAATGACTCATACTCGGTTCGGTTGTAATTTAGGCACGATACGACTTATTATTAACCAATTAAACCCCATTTAAGCTAGAATCGAGGATAATTAATAGATAAATAACGGCGTAAATTGACCGTCATCAACTACCCCCCACTTAGCCTTTGATCGTCCTGATCAAACACAGAAGGCGAAAGAACCACCGAAACATAACTTACTAATTATTGATAGGCTCATTCGGAATTCCAAAGTAAATAAAATAGCACACACGTTTGTCAGTTAGGAATTAACCACTATTTCATCATTGAATCAACGTGTGTGTGATATAACCGTCATGCAGAGTATTTGAAATAGAGAAATATGAATTATAATGTCCTCTAGAGGCAACTCTCACCACTCAAAACTTTGTGACGCCTCCTTACCGTTTAACAAATAATACAGATGTAATACCAAATTCTAGTGAAGCGGGGCGGATTCGGAAACCAAGAAGCTTTTCTCAGTTCACGTTTGTTTCTATGCGAGGGCTGCGTCGAATTTAGAGACAGTAACTTGCAATGGTGGGAGCCTAGCAAGCAACTACTTTCAAACCGTCCACGAACTTGCTACCCTACTACCTTGTTTTACAACCGTGCATAAACGCTCATAATTTCCTCAATTTTATTTAATTCACTCATTTTTTTTCATAAACCAAATCCTATTTTTTCTTGCCCGGTTCTTGCTTCACTATCATCGATATTAGCCTTATCGGAAGTATGACAAGAAGAAGTAATCACAAAGTCAAGTAGTTCCTGTTTCAACATTCCGGAAAAAATAATTTCTTATCTAACCTTTCAGACTTAGCATTTAAGTTATACGTGCTTAAAAAGACTGATTCAACGACAAAATATATGTTTAATACAAAACTACGCACACAGCGTGATATGATATTTACTAAGAAATTCTGAAGCTAGCATGGCAAAAATAAGTTATAATTATGCTTAAGAGCTTCTTTCATTAGCTATACATGCTCGGTTTTCACAAAAGATAAATGTGATTCATGCTTAAAATTTTAAATTTACTCATTTATTAATTATTTGATATACGGAAGCTAAGTGACTCGTACCAACCACTTAAACGATGCATTGTCCTCTATGTATAAAATAAAATAAAGATAGGAACTTAGCTTCGGTCAAGTGCGGTAGTGGAACAAGTCGGTGAACTTCGGGGAACTCTACAAACCATGGACCTAACAAGATATACGATATCGTTGCAAAACAAATCTTCAACAAAGCTCAAAACTCGTTACAGCGTTAGCCCAGAAAAAAGTAATAATCGAAAAAAAAAAGGACCGTAAAAGGAACAAAATAAGCCTTAAACATTTTTAAGTCCTTAAAACGATTACATGGAAATATTAAAACTACTAACCAGACATGATTTAGTACAACATTATTATTCAGGAAATACAACAACAGACTCGATACAAACTCGACTCAATACTAACTTAGACTCGAGACCAAGGAGAACAGACTAATACAGAAATACAAAGATACAATCAATCGCCTCCATCAAAAGATCGTCCAAAACACGGAGGAAAACGAGAAGTAGAAGGCTCAAATCCCTCATAACCAGGGGGTGGTGTAGGACAACGACAACGGGGCGTAGAATCATCATCTCCTTCCATGTTTCTTACAATCCTCCCGACCATGTGATTAGTCTCAGCCACAGTCTGCTCCATTCCATTTATACGAGCAAAAAAAAGTTGCTCCATGGCTTGCGCTTGTCTGGCGGCATTACCTTCACCGTCACGCCTAGCTTGTTGGCTGGGATGAGGTGGTGGTCATGGGTATGGGTTGGCGTTGTGAATAGGTGGAACAGATGCTATTGACAATGGAGTCTCCGGGTCAACATAAGTATCCGTCCCTAACGCGGGGCAGCCAGCCGCAATAGCAAGAGTTGAAATCATAGAACCGTAGGGCAGAACGGTCCTTTTCTTCCTAGCTACCTCAGTCATGTTTCCCTGCATGACTGTTCCTAAGTTTACTGGTCGCTCTAACCCCAACCAATACATCAAAGCAACTTGATAGTCATAAACCGTATAGGTATGGCCGGATGGGAGTATGTCGGAACAAATAAACCGATGCAAAAACTTATCCTCCCAAGTGGTAAGTGTGGCTTCTTGAAAATTTCGAGCATGTTGACCTATATACCACTGGACATCAAAGTATGCACCGATCTCCTCTAAAAACGCGTCCGAATGGTCATACACATTAGAGAATTCCTCAGGGTCACCCACTAGATTATCCAAATTTAAATAATCATTGATAGTGGTGGGTGAGATAGCAAACGTGCGGCCTCTAACAGTGGCAGTGTGGGAATGGAGATGCACCTCTAAATAAGCATAAAATTCTTTTACCAGGGACCCGTTACAATGAGTAGGCGGCTCGGCCACATACTCCCAATCATGATAAGCGATAAGATTGTCAATGTTGTCCCCGCAATTCTCAAGATTTATGCCTCTTCCGCGATGCACCGTCGCATTGCTCCAATGGTTACGAAATGCCTCGTATACTGCAGGGCTAACAAATTGCGGCACCCCGTCAAGTACCGGTATCGCGTCGCCATCGAGAACAAATTGCGCTCCAGCCCGGTGAATCTGTGGAGGATTTCTTGGATTACGATTCCGCCGATTCATCCTGATGTGCTAGAAAATGCTCCCCAACTCAGATTCTGATAATAAAAAAACAACTCACTGGGAGCGAGTGTGGGTCTCGCTGGGGGTGAACTGACCAGAGCTGGGTCGGTTCGGCTCGGCTCGCTAACTGATACCTTGAGTGATTCGAAATGTGTATTTTCCAGAAAATTAAGAACCAGATTGAATGAGAAATTGCCTCATTTCAATTTATAAATTTGGGAAAAAGATAGAAAGTGAATAAAATTGGATAAAAAAATGGTATAGATAGGCTAAGATAGCATCACAACATTATTTCTACATAATAATGGTGTTGGAGAAAAAATGGAGGTTTAGAATTTAGATGGGTTTAGAAAATGATATAGAAAGGATGATAAGAAGAGAAATGGTAGATGGTTAGAATATTGTGAAATGGGTGTGATGAAAATAGTTGGTGGAAGTGGGTTTAAATAAGTGCAAGATAAGGGAAAAAGAGAGGGAAGATGAAAATGGTTTGAATTGTGAAAGATTGTAATTGGTGGGTAGAATGGAGAGGATTGATGAGGTTGAAAGTGATAAAGTTAAAGGTAGAAGTATTGGGATATGTAGAATAAGTGTGTTGACCAAATTTTACTTTTTGACCCTCAAAAATTTGAATTTTAAGATAGGAGGGTAAACCAAATTTTATTTAACTTCCACACTTTACCAAAAATATTGTTCTAAAAATAATCCGGACACTGCCTAGTGAAAAGGTAGTTTTGTGGGCTAAACAAAGATTTTCGCAAGGCGATCGACCAAACTGTCTCCGATTAAATCCATTCTGCCTCCAGTCAGTTTCACTTTAAAGCTCATGCTTTGCTCCCGTCTTCTTCTCGGTTTGATTGTATACTTTTTATTCCTAAATGAGTATACTATCTTAGACACACCTACGAAAATCTATTTCACGTTTCAACGAATCGAGTAAAAAAGCTTTTGCACATCCTTAACCCAACGGTCATCGGAACATGGCAAAAATAAAAAAAACCTCAAACGTTTTAACGTTACTTTTATTTTGACTCAAAGAAAAGAAAAAGAAAAAGATAAGAAAAAACCTTAAAAAAAACTTTGAAAAACCTAAGGGATAGAAGTAGTTCTGAGTTTCAAGTCCTCAGCTCGACTTTCCAAAAAACTCTCATTTCATTGAGCTATACCGTCTTTCGCCTTCCAGATTTGCACCCGGTTAGCCTTCACCGAGGTTTTCTTGCCTTCTTTAAGAATGAGCGCCTTTCCCTTGGTCGTGAGACCTAGGAAAACACAGTCATCTTGACCATCCAAACAGGCGCCGACCTCAGCCACTGTCTCAGAAACCAGTGAGTTCTTAACAGATCAAACTCTATGAGTTCGCTTTCTAGCTCACCTTCATATATCTTTAGCACTCAAGCTCTCTCGAGTCTCAGCATCTCCTTTGGATGGGGCGGCCCCACCTCCGTACAGAGTTTCTACCTCGTCATCCAGAAGCGTAGAGGTATCTACTCGTACAGTACTCTGAGACTGAACGTCTCTCTCTCCTTAAGATAGACAGGAATTCTACCTCACTACTCTCCTTAACAGTGTCAACACCACCAACTTCGCCTCGGCCTAGAATCATGGCAACTTTCTCCGCACTATGGACTTTGATTACAGATACTCTAGGCGGAAGAGGATAATTGGGTCTCATAATCCCATGGACTTCCGAGCCTTTAGCGTCAAAAAGAGTGAGCTCGAACTTGTCCATGTTAACCTGGGCTCTAGAGGTGGCAATAAAAGCTCTGCCCAATATGATCGGGCAGTTAAGGTCCTTATCGATTTCCATCACGAGTACATCTATCAAAAAGCGGAGATTTTCAATACTAATGGTCATGTTGGTCATCATCCCAGTTCTGACGATACGTGAGCTATCCGCACAACGAATAGTCATCAACGTATTCGTAGGGGTAAAAATAATTATCTTATCACACAAACTCTTAGGAAAGACATTCAGGCTCGATCCAGAGTCAATCAATGCTAAGCCTGCATGTTCGTGTTCTAAGGTCACATCTACAATGAATGCACCGGGGTCTCCTAGCTTGGGCAGTAATTGGGCGTTGTTCTCTATATCAACTGCCTCTCTAGAACAAGGGACTACGGGCAAGTCATCGAGGTCTGACTCAGAACTAGGATATTCAGGAGAAGGGGGAAGGGATGGTAAGTACTCGGGGTCGGATTTAGATTTAGACCTAGAACTAGAACTAGAATCAGAATCAGAGAAAACAATAGGATTACGAGGACTCATACTTTGAGAAAGAAAAGCATCCAGCTTTCTTCTTCTCTCCTGCCTCCATCTTATCATATCTTCCATACGCTTTTGTGTGTCCGGCCTTAACGGTGTTATCTTAGTGCGCAAGACTTTTGCTTCTTCATTCATAGCCTCAGAAATTTGATTGGTTGACATTTTGGCTCGGCTCGAATAGTAACTCGACGAAATGATATATTGCTCTGGCTCTCAAACATAAGAAAAAACAAACAAACGTCAGAAAAACTAACAGTCAGCATGATTACTCACGCTGCTGTTAGACCTATAGACTAACAAACAAAGGTACAACAGACACAACGAAGAACCCAGAAAACTGAGAACAGGACTCGCTGGCAGCGAGCAGGGGTCTCGCTGGCAGCGAGCAGGGAGTGAAGGGAGTGAATCCCAGTTCAGCAATTCCTGGCATTTTTCACACAGACAGACAGCCAGAGGGACTCTAAAAACGTAACAACAGACCCTAAAACAGAAAACTCGACAAGAATAAAAAATTATTTATATATAAAATTGATTTTTGGCTCCCCGGCAACGGCGCCAAAAACTTGATGACGAGATCAAGTAATAATAAAATACTTGACCACCATAAACCAATACTAGCAAGATGACTAGGTCCATCGTAGTATAGCTATAGCGAATCAAGGTCGATCCCACAGGGAACCAATTGTGAATCATTTTATATATAAACAACTAATTAATCATGCCAAGCACACAGAAGCGGTCTACGACCAACAAAAGACAAGAAAAGAGAAAACTGACTCGACACAACATAGAAACCTACAAGTAATTAACCTCCCCAATTATTAAGTTATCGTTTGGAATTAGTGAGCTATATAATTAAACAATACTTTACAACTATTAATCCGATTTGTATTTCTCTTATATTGGCTACGGGAGTCATCCCCTAAACTTGACTTAGTTCCGGGTTGGACACTAGATCACTGTGCTACATTACGTGACTTCGCTTTGTAGGCCTCCATCTCATATAACTTGCATGCTTACAAAACTAGGGATGCCGATATTAACCGTATTCCTCACCTAGGCAATATTCATGTGGTTAGGCATACTTCCTAAGTGATCGCATCAGTCTCCGTCCCATTAACACTAACTTTGTAGGTATCATGTTAATCTACGACTTACGTATAATTAGGTGTGTGCAATTTCCAAATACAACACAGATCTAGATCTCGCTGAAAGTCCCGGAAGATCAATTCATGAGCCGACCTAGGAGTATTATATTGGTATTTCCTAACTACACATTTTAATTAAAACAGACGAGCAACGTAGCCGTAGCCATACCTACTAAGACGAGATATTCTAGTTGGACAATCACACCATAAAGACGTGGCTAGATTGACTCGATGAACAACTAAATCTTAGCATTTCTATATACAAAATGGATAAAATAGCGACTCATAAAGTAATTATATAGATCTACTAAAAACACGGTTATCTATCAAAGCAAAGTCATACATAGGTCACACGATATAGGCGTGGGGCGTGTGGATCCTTATAGACGAGGAATCCCCACTGCCTCACGTCGTAATCTTAGATCTACATCGTTTAACTAAGAACAAACAATCTCAAATGATGAACAATAATTGGGGGGGGGACTTAAATACAACTAAGAAGAAGAAAGAAACACAAGCAACTCACATAATGCTGCTGACTTGTATTGAAAACTGCTCTCAAACTGCGTCGTAATATCTGTAAAATATTGTGTAAAGTTGTATACAAATTGAACTATGAAATAGAGTATTTATAAGCTGTAAAACCGACTTTATATAGCCGTTAGCCGACTTAATTCACGTTTCCTAAACCCTAATGGAGTCTAAAATGCGTCTGGAGAAGCTGGGACATTTTGGAGAACTCGCTGGCAGCCAGAGCAGGGCTCGCTGCCAGCGAGACCTATTTTCTACCCGGGCTGGTTTTCTGCTTCTTCTGGTCCATTCCTGATCCGTTTTGGTGCTTTTATTCACTCTGAAGTCCAGCTAAATTGCTTCCGAATGAGCCCACTATAAATAAGACATAAAACATGGCTTGTAACATCAAATAATATAAATAAATGGTAAAATACACAATAACGAGTCGTAACTCTGTTCGGTTGTAATTTAGGCACAATACGACTTATTATTAACCAATTAAAGCCCATTTAAGCTAGAATCGAGGATAATTAATAGATAAATAACGGCGTAAATTGACCGTCATCACATATCTCACCGCTAATCCTATTTTTCATGCTCGCACCAAGCACATCAAGATTGACTTCCATCACGTTCGCGAACTCGTTGCTCTAAAGAAGCTCCAAGTGGCATTCATTTCCTCCAATGACCAGCTCGCTGACCTCCTCACAAAGCCGCTCAGCCATGCCCGCTTTCATCTTTTCAAAGACAATCTCCACGTGCACCCAGTTCCCGTGGGATTGCAGGGGCGTGTTGAAGATACGGAGGTTACCAAAAATATTGATGACAATTAATTCCCTATGATCTGCCTCAATCATTGTGATTCTTGTAATAATTGTGTAATAATTATTTGCTTCTCTACTAAGTATTCTAGACTATAAATCAGTCCTTGTAATACTCAAATGAATCAATGGAAATCATCTTTCTTCTATTGTTTGATAGTGATTTCTGGCCTAGGAACACTTGGCTTAACCGGAGATGGGCTGTTTTGAACAACCACCACATAAGTCACCGGAGGGGCCAAAGGGTTAGCCTCTATGGCTTCTGAAGCTTCCCAAGGAGATTAGAGGGCAAATTTATCTTCAAAAACAAAGTGAAAACCTTAAGATTTAACCTTTTGCAGCGGAGAATTGCGTTCGAAGACGACGAAGAAAAGAAGAGAAAAATTAGAGAAACAAAACCTTGTTATTAATATGTAACATGACTTTTTTAACTTTATATATATTTATTTATACTAGCAAAATACACGTGTGTTGCACATGTTCAAACTAAACAAATATTTTTATACTTAAGAAAACTTGAAATGTGTTATAATATTACATCCATTGTTAAGTGTATGTTTGATTTATAAAGTAATTGTATACTGAATATGAAATTTAAATAAAATGAATTCATGCTTGATGTAATTATTTTATATCTCTTTCTCATGCACGTTGAATTAATATTCACATGTTACGTTTATATTTGCTTTTAATAGGATTAGAGTTATTGGTTACGAAATCGTATATTTGACTTGAGCATATAAAGGGTTTGCCTTAAATCTTTGGTACATATTTTTTTGTGTGTGGATATTTTATAAGTTTCTCCTAGCCTAAATAAATAATATCATCAAACTCATAGGCATTCAAACAGTCATGTATGCAATTTTAAATAGATATATTTTAATAGTTTTATTTTATTTTAGTTGCAAATAATATTTGTTTTGAAATTTATTTTCAATCATGTTTCTTGACCATGTAGATGGAGAATTATGATTGATATTACATGAGTAATACAATGTTCTTTTTCTTGTGTAACGATATATCATTTAAAAGGAGCATGTCATGATATTATCTTAAGCTTGATATGAATTGATAAATAAATAAATAAAAACGACTATATTTGATAAAAATAAATACGTTAATAGATAATGAGAAACATGTTATGGTAGAAACCAAACTAACAATATCCGTCATATGTTACATCAGAAATTAGACAATAATATTTTTATCATTGTCGGTTATATTAGATAACTATGACATTGTTCAATTTCTGATTAAATATTATTCAAATATATGTGGTTAAAAACTTATTTATGTTATTAATATTTAATTTTATTAACATAATAAAAGAACACACAAAGATACTTCAACTTGATTGTATGAAATAAATAAATGTTTTATTATGATACAATAATTTTTTTTGAAACAGATACAATAAATATTTATGATATATTTATGCTAGATATATCAGTATACATGGATATTATTTGTTCATGCATAATTATAGACTTATGTTATATGATGATAATAGTCTTGGTGTTTTAAGTTATATAAGGATGAATAATACTATATATAATCATTTTTTTGTTTGTATTTATTTTATGAAAATTGTTAAGTAGTGGGAACAAAGTCCCACGTCGTCACTTTAGCTTTGAGACCCGATAATGGCTTAATATATAATAGGGTTGAGCCCATTATTTTAAGATTTACCAATTAAGATAAACTTTCAATTGTCATAACCTATTTTGACTTTTGTCTTTAGGCTTCACAAAGGTTGTAGCTTTTATCTTTCTCCACTATAGAAATATTCTCTCTTTCGCTCGTGGATGTAGGTCATATTGCCAACCGCGTAAATATGATGTCTTGCCTTTTTTCTTCCGTCTTTTATTCTGTGTTGCCGGTGTTAAAAGTTATCGCTCGGTTTTGTTTTTCTTAACAAATTGGCCGGTATCAGAGCCGAGGTTTTGAAAATTATCCATTATGACGGTAATTAAGTATTATTATGAGAAGTTTGAAAGAAAAGTCAACTTCGAGATGTGGCAGTTGAAGATGGAGGTCATGCTGATTCAGGATAGCTTGGATGTTGCGCTACTTGGGAATGAGGAAAAACCATAGAATAT
Source organism: Gentiana macrophylla (assembly GCA_026214975.1). NCBI lineage: Eukaryota > Viridiplantae > Streptophyta > Magnoliopsida > Gentianales > Gentianaceae > Gentiana > Gentiana macrophylla. The sequence continues at coordinate 12,149,563 of CM047812.1, read as the reverse complement.
GTGAGATGAGGAGTTTGCTGCTCTCAACAAAATGGCCAAGTTAGGTATCATCTTTTGTCTTTTGATGAAGTTTAAGAGAGCTAGCCACTAAGGTTACTGGTAAGGATTGGTGGGGAAAATTAAAATCCTTGTATATGAAAAAAAAAACTGTGGAAAATGATCTTTATTTAAAGCAGAGTTTGTGTATATTTCATCTATATGAAGGGTCATCTATATTATCTCATTTGGATGAATTTGATTCTCTGCTTACGGATTTGAGTAATATACATGGTAAGATTGATCATGAGGATCAGACCTTGTTGTTATTGTGTTCACTTCCCCAATCATTTACGCATATTATTGAAACAATGCTTTAGGGTAATTATTGTAAAAAGATTGGTTATATCAAATCTAATTTCTTTCCACTTAAGAACAACGAAAAAAGTAAAGAAAAGAAAGACAATTGGAAAAAAGTCAGCTCAGGACAATATTATAGATGATAAAAGTGATTGAGAGATTTTCTTTGATGATGATAAATTAAGGTTTGTTAATGAATGAATCTTAAATTCTAGTTGCTCTTATCATATGTGCCCAATAGGGATTGGTTTTTCACGTATGAGTCAATTCAAGGTGGAGTTGTTTTGATGGGACAATATACAAGGTTGTCGATATTGATACGGTTAGAATCAACACCCATGATGGTGTTGTCAAAACATTTACGCAAGTCAAACATGTTCCAAATTTAAAAGAAAAAACTCATCTCTTTGGGTGTATTTGAGACTTTTGGAGATAGGTACACCGCTGAATGTGGAGTTTTGAAAGTAATTAAATGCGCTCTGGTTATATTTTCTTACGAAGTTTTGTTATAGCATCTATAACCGCTTCTGCTTTAGGTGGACATCCTGGCAAATAGACATCCACAGGAATTAGCTTAAAAGCTTACAGGTATAATAGTTTGTGTATTTTACAGGGATCCACAGTCATTGATGCTTCTGCAACCTTTACATCATCATGTTCAGAATTAGATATTACGATGTGTCGTCTGTTTGTTAAGTTCAACCAGTTCTTGGACTTGTTTTACACTTTTGAAGACTTTGGAGTTTGTGGACTATTTCTGGATGCTGGACTTTTTCCCACGGTGGAGAATTGTTAAGTAGTGGGAACAAATTCCTCATCGTCAATTTAGATTTAAGAGCCGGCAATGGCTTAGTATATAATAAGCTTGAGCCTATTATTTTATGATTTACCAATTAAGATAAATTTTTCATTCCCTTAGCCTATTTTGGCTTTGCCTTCAGGTTTCAAGAGAGTTGTATTTTCTATATATCTTCAATATAGTAATATTCCCTCTTTTGCCCGTGGATGTAGGTCATATTGACCGAACCACGTAAATTTGGTGTTATGTCTTTTTTCTTCCGTTAGTTATTTTCGTTATCATTGTTAAAGGATATCGCTTGCGTTCGTGTTTTTCTAGCATAAATTATTAGTATTATATTAATTGATTCATGTTTCATGTTTTGATGTTTGTTATGCTCCCTTCGGGTTATCTTATAATTGATAACCTAGTTTTAGTCATTTCCGGATTCTTAATGACTTTCTAACAACATATTTTTAGTATTAACTGTATAATTTAGGCAATAATACGAATAATTGTTTATACTTTCGGGCATCTTTTTTGCCAGGACTAAGAAAACTACAATTACAATTCAATTTGATTTTAAGTTTTGTTAGTAGGAAAGACGAATAAGTTTCAAAATGATGTTGACTATATCATGTATTTCATCATATGTTTTATGGCTCAAGTTTTGATTTTTTTTTTTTTTTTTTTTTTTTTGCATACCCAGTTTTGAAATTTTAATTCTGAAAATTATTTTTTTCATTCAGAACAAAATTATTAGCATGTTGTATTTTAGTGAAAATATATTTTCATTGCACTTATAATTAGCATGTATGATAACTTATTACTACCTACGTACTTAAAATAATAGTTATTATATTGATGAAAGCGTGATATTGTATTATTTATTTTCTTTAATGCACTTGAAATGTATTTTTTAATTTTGTTATTATCGTTGTTGTTATGTGGAATAAAATAATAGTTATAAAACAAAAGTATGATAATGTGTGAAAAAAAATTTTGCATAAAACCCCTGGTATCCGGAATCCACTAGTCCGACTAATACGGAGTTCGGCTCGGGTCGTGCCTGCAGAGTCGGACTCTTACTCAGGGTAAAGCCTGGCTAAGTGTATTAATGCAGGTGAAAAAAATATTTTAATTATGATATAATCACTATTAATGCAACATGCCTGAGTATAATATAATTTTATTTTTTTAAGCATAGTTATATAATCACGTTAAGCCATTACGACAATTCATCTTTGAAGTTCGATAATGATGAACAATGATAAAAAGAATAAATGTACATATGTAAATGAACTTATTATAATTAATAATGAACATTATTTTTGCAAAGGGTGCCCACTGATAATATGTTTTCAAAGGGTGTCCACTAATTATATTTGTGTCACACTAATATTTTCATCGGTGCATCAAATCCAAATGCTATTCTTCTGAGTTTTGGTTAATCAACGAGATTACTCTTCATTTGACATTCCACTTTATTAGAATATTTCACACTTGTATTTTTAGCAAGTAAATATTCTTGCATTTAGTAGGTAAATATCCATGTAATTATTAGTGATTTGGTCGAATATCTAAACATAAATGTAGAAGATCATAGCCATAAGGTCAGCGGTAAATCATTGTATATACAGGGCTTCCACGGCAATTGTAAATCAGGAAAATATTCTCCAAAAATATCTTCTTACATGGTATCGGAGCCTTAGGTTGTCTCTCTCACACGTGCCTTCTTCTTCTTCTTCTCATCGTGTTCAATCCCCCTGTATTCGACCATGGCTGATCCCAAATCCACCGTTTTGCATCCTGCTCTCACCGTCTCCAACATCTCAAGCTTCATCAAGGTGACTCTTGACATAGAAAAGGGTCATTACGTCACGTGGTCCGAACTCTTCAAAATTCATGCCAGAGCATATCAGGCTATTGATCACATCATCCCTCCTCTCACCGACAAAGGCACACCAAAACAGACTCTGAAGGAAACAAATCCCAACTTATGGTCTCGGGTAGATGCAGTTGTCCTTCAATGGATATATGGGACAATCTCTGAGGATCTTCTTCACACTATCCTCGAAAAGGACACCACAACCGAAATTGCCTGGAATCGGCTCAAGGACATATTTTCTGACAACAAAAACTCGAGGGCGCTCTACCTCGAACAAGAATTTTCTAAGGTGCAAATGGATGATTTTTCTGATGCCTCCTCCTACTGTCAGCATCTCAAATCTCTTTCCGATCAACTTTCTAATGTTGGTGCTCCGGTGTCAAACGAAAGATTGGTACTTCAACTCGTCTCCGGCCTCTCTGATGCATATGCTACTGTCGGCTCCCAAATACTCCATGCTAGTTTTAGAAGAAATGGCTCGGGAAAAACGGACTGCGATCTCCTCCCCTAACTCCGCCTTCGCAGCATCTCATGGCGAAGGCTCGACCGCAGCTCGTAACTCGAATACTCAGCCAAACAGCAGCAATTGGCCCTTCAACTCTCGTGGAAAAGGACGCAGTAGCAGAGGCCGTGGTCGGGGCAACAATAGAGGAAATGGAGGTGGTGGCCGTGGCACCCAAAATCAGTCCACCCCTCCGTCGGCACCCGCTTCCCAGCAACACTGGTGGTCCGGTCAGCCTTGGTTCTCTTCTCCTTGGACTGGCCAATGGCATCCATGGGCAATTCCTCCTTGCCCATACCCCACAGCCCCTTGGCAACGCCCTCCGGTAGCTCAGCAACAACCAGGCATTCTCGGCCCTAGGCCTCAACAGGCACACCTTGCCAGCACCCCTTCTCAACAGGAGCAACAGAATCTTGTACCTACAAATATTGCTGAAGCTATGCATACGATGTCATTAAATCCGCCGGATGATCAGTGGTATATGGACACCGGCGCTACCTCACATATGACTGGTAATGGAACTCCCACGACTATCCTCTATCAAAACAACCCCTCCTACTCCCACCTGCGGACTTTCGGTTGTCTATGCTACCCATTATCCCCACCTAACAATATCAACAAGTTACAAGACCGCTCCACTCCGTGTGTCTTCTTGGGATATCCACCCAATCATAGGGGATATAAGTGTTACGACATCTCGAGTCGGAAAATCATTATCTCGCGTCACGTGATTTTCGACGAACATACTTTTCCTTTTGCTCGTTCCGAAAGCCCACCTCACACATACACTTTCCTTGAACCCGGCCTGCACACATCATCGGTCCACCCAGCCCAAATGTACACATCCGATCCATCTACTCCCATCCAGCTACCCACATCTCCTTCAGCCTCCTCCCCTCAGACGGCCCAAAATCAATCCCCATCCAGCCCAGCATCTTCACCAAACAGCTCTCTCTCATCCCAAAACACTTCCCCCCTCTCCCCCCCCCCCAAACCCCCTTCCCTCCCCACACACAGCTCTCAAACCACATCCTCCCGCCCCCTCTCCACAAATGACTACCCGGGCACAACATGGCATTTTCAAACCCCGAAAAATTCTCAATCTCAATACCACGGTTACACCGTCCATTTCCCATCTCCCCACCAACCCACTCCACGCCTTGCATGATCACAATTGGAAAATAGCCATGAAAGACGAATACGATGCTCTAATTGAAAATAAGACGTGGGATTTAGTTCCCCGTCCCACTAACGCCAATGTTATTCGTAGTTTGTGGATTTTCAGGCACAAAAAGAAATCGGACGGATCCTTTGAACGGCACAAAACCCGTCTTGTTGGCGACGGCGCAAGCCAACAACCCGGCATTGATTGTGGTGACACTTTTAGTCCGGTAGTCAAGCCGGCAACCATTCGGACCGTACTAAGTCTCGCACTTTCTAAGTCTTGGTCCTTACATCAATTGGACGTCAAGAACGCCTTTCTTCATGGTAATCTTCATGAGACTGTCTACATGCATCAACCTCTCGGTTTTCGCGACCCGGCTCATCCTGATTATGTGTGTTTACTCAAAAAGTCATTATATGGGCTTAAACAAGCTCCACGTGCTTGGTACCAACGTTTTGCAGATTATGTGACTCACATTGGTTTCTCTCATAGTGTATCTGATCATTCTTTATTTATTTACCGACGTGACAATGACATGGCTTACATTCTCCTATACGTCGACGACATTATTCTTGCCACTTCATCCGATGTTCTTCGTGAGTCAATTCTCTCCAAACTCGGCTCGGAATTTGCTATGAAAGATTTGGGTCCACTGAGTTATTTTCTGGGTATTTCGGTCTCACGTCATTCCGAGGGTTTGTTTCTTTCTCAACGGAAATATACGGAGGAAATAATCGAACGCGCTCATATGTCAAATTGCAAACCCTCACCTACCCCTGTCGACTCTAAGTCCAAGTTAAGCGTCTCAACTGGCAATCCTTACAGTGATCCCACCGAATATCAAAGTCTTGCCGGTGCTTTGCAATATTTAACATTCACCCGGCCGGATATATCATATGCCGTACAACAAGTATGCTTATTCATGCATGATCCAAAGACTCAACACATGTCTGCCCTGAAACGCATCATTCGATACATTAAGGGAACTCTTGAGTACGGCCTTCACATTTCTCCGTCTTTGGCGCAAAAACTCATTGCCTATACCGACGCCGATTGGGGTGGATGTCCGGATACTAGACGCTCCACATCGGGCTATTGTGTTTATCTTGGAGACAATTTAATTTCCTGGTCCGCCAAACGACAGGCCACCCTGTCCCGCTCCAGTGCCGAGGCCGAATACCGCGGAGTTACGAACGTAGTCGCAGAGTACTGTTGGATTCGAAATTTACTCTTGGAACTCCACTGTCCCGTCAAGAAAGCAACCTTAGTTTACTGTGACAATGTAAGTGCCGTCTATCTTTCCGGTAATCCGGTTCAACATCAACGAACAAAGCATATTGAAATGGACATACACTTTGTTCGTGAAAAGGACGCTCGTGGTCAAGTACAGGTCTTGCATATCCCTTCGCGTTATCAGATCGCCGACATCTTCACGAAGGGGCTTCCATCGCAATTGTTTGATGATTTCCGTGATAGTCTCAACGTCCGGCCACCTCCCGTTTCGACTACGGGGGTGTATTAGAATATTAGAATATTTCACACTTGTATTTTTAGCAAGTAAATATTCTTGCATTTAGTAGGTAAATATCCATGTAATTATTAGTTGATTTGGTCGAATATCTAAACATAAATGTAGAAGATCATAGCCATAAGGTCAGCGGTAAATCATTGTATATACAGGGCTTCCACGGCAATTGTAAATCAGGAAAATATTCTCCAAATATATCTTCTTACACACTTAACCAAACTTAATCTGATAATTATCTCTTTTATTGTGAATAGGAAGTACTAAGCAACACCATTCCATGCCAATATAGCAACAAAAATTCAAAGACCAATCCAGTTCAAATGATACTAATCATCTTTTATTTTTCTACTGGCGTATTTAATATAATAACATAGTCATATTAAGAATATTGGGACAACGGCACTTTTGTTCCTTTTTTGTTTATTTTTATTTCATGATTATTGTACTTATGCTCGCAACATTTCATCTTGACATTCTTATTCCACCCCCATAAATCTTCTTTTACATGTTCTTTTCAAAGTGTCACGTGTCTAACAACCTGCATTACAACCAAGACGAACTTGACACGTGACAAAAATGGATTGAAAAAGTAAAAAAATGCATACTTTAGAAGTAAAATTACCCACATGAAACATCAAGGATAGAAGTACATGCACAAAAATCGTGAAACAATTGAAGCAAAAGTGTCTTGATCCCTTAGAATAGAATATTCGATCTGCTATGTGCTGAAAGTAATTTCATAAGTTATAACAAGTCTTAAAATCATGAATGAATTATCTTTTCACATTTAGAAAAATTCATGTCATTTATATATGTATATTTAAGCAATAGCTACTTGTCCAAGATCATGGGTGCACCATTTACCAGTCAAGCAAGTACATGCAAGTCCGTCAATTCCTCAAGTTCTTTTACTAGACATCGATACAGCTGATACGATAGTATCTGCCTTATAATTCCCATTTCACGCACCTTATATCCACCACAAGTAATTTTTATAGTGGAGTTCGCCCTTCCGACACCCAATATCCTGGGGCTTCCAGAGAGTCCACTTTCCTCAGATCCCACAACCGCGGTCACAGGCCCGACGCGCAGCTAACTGATTGTGAGACACTCAGCGGGCCCATCAAGAAAGCAGGCAAGCAAGAACAAGCACCATACCGCGCAAAGCAGGTAGTACGATACCATGCCACCAAGATAGGACATGCAATGACATTTGCATAAGATTTGTTTATGCACGTTATTATCTTTAAAAGCGAGAGAATATTTAAATCCTTTTTAACAAGGTACATATTATATCTATGTACATATATCAATAATATATTTAATTAAAATATTTTGATAAAAACACACTTTGGCTTTTATATAAAATAAGAACTCACCTGATCCGACCCGAGTTGTGTTCTATAAAGGAAATTCTCGATATTTTCGAGCACCTTAGTGCAAGCCTAATATCACGAATTCACTATTATTGATACGAAGAAACAATACAATTATATTTACTACAGCTGATTTCTATCGCACCCTTTTAATTGCACTACTACAAAAGAGGCTTTTTAGGACATAGCTATCAGGACATTTTTTAAGAAATGTCCTAATATGTGGCTGATGGGGCGTTTGAATGGGATGTCCCATAGACAACGAAAAAAATGAAGTATTTTCAATTTTTTTTATTAGGTAAAATGACTAATGTATGCTTGGAGCGCAATTGACTAAAATTTAAAATAAAAGATAGATGCGCGAACTCTTTTTACCCTAAATTCCTTTAGCGGGTAAAAAAATGACATGCCCGCCTCCCCCCAAATTTTTTTCCTTCTTCACTTTTCTCTCCTTTGTAGATCTTCAGCGTGGTAATCATTATTCAGTAGCCTCTCCGTCTTCTTCCTTGTTCTTAACTAAAGGATCTGTTTATCTTAACAGTAAGGTTATCCTTCACTATACATTGATTTGGTTTTTTGTGGAATCCAGATTGATGCATTCACGGAATCAGCGTTTAAAGGGAATCCGGCGGCTGTGTGTTTGTTAGGACACGAAACCGGAGGATTGGCTTCAAGATGTTGCCTCTGAGTTTAATCTCTCTGAAACTTGATACCTTACTCGGATCGTTGACTCGGAGTCAGAGGAGACCGGCAGACCGCATGCCCCAAATTTCAGCTTCGCTGGTTCACTCCCAAAGCTCAGGTCCGTCACTCCTGCAAATTTGGTCTAATTCTTGTTTACTCGCTGTGTGTTTACAATTAGCTCATTTTCCTTTCGTGGTTGTAACTTTTATGCTGAAAATAGCCTTTTTTTTGGATTGATGCTGATACATAGTTATGTCTGCCATTAATAAGGACATAGTTCATCAAAATGTAAGGAGAATTGTTTATAATGGGATGGGAGTCGTGCAACTTGAAGCAAATAATGAAATGCCAATTCAAACCAATAATTCCAACAAAACTGTGATTCTAACATAAATAATACATTTCACTGGAAAATTGAACGGAGTAATCTAATTTTTTTGGTCTGAATTGACATTTTAGCTTTTGCTTCAAAACTCACTGATATAAATTTCCACAAGAAAGTCATTTCAACATTTGTGCAAAATAGGCTTATTTTGCTATAGCAGTGTCATGATTTGTTTGATGAGCTTACTTTACACAAAGTAAGCTTACTTTGCACTGTCACTGGACAAATCATTGTACCGGCCTCATCAGAATGGATCCAATCGCTCTTCCACTCTCCAATCCTTCATCATCAAGCGTAATCGAAAATCCCCTTACTAACATTGTGACTTCGTTATTCGCTTGGTTTTCGTAGTGACACAATATTGAACATCTGCTTCTGTATTGTTCGCAATTAACTGTAGTTGGTCGCCTTAGGTATGCAATTACCCGTTCACAACTAGAGGAAGCTTGATGGGACATATTACTTTGAGCTATCAAAACTTTCAGGTTGAAAAGCAACTTCAAGATTGTATCTTTTTTCATTCTCGCTATTGAATCCGTCCTTTCTTACCTTGCATAGTATATTTTGTTCGCTTTTAGGAGTTGTTGACATGACTTAAAAATAATTTTATGCAGCTAGGAACTCTCAACTCGCATATTAGTTTCCCGCAGGATATTATGGCGTATTGGGCTTTCGGCCATCTCATGGGATCATCTCTCAGATTGGAGCACTTCTTGTTTTGCCCAGACTTGATACTATTGGTACGTTTTGTTGTCCCATTTTTTGCATACTACGTTGACATTTTTTAAATGCGTCTTTGATAGAACCACGGTGTTTTTAGGGTGGCACCACACTGAAAACAATCATCCGGCGGAAAGTCGAAACTCTAGAATCGACTGTTATCACAACAGTAGATTTGGATTGCTAAGGATCCTGCTATTACAGCTCAACTTAGACCATACGGAATAATTTCTTCATTAATCTTTTACGAAATTTCGCAGGATGGTTTGCTAAGGATCTTGCTATTTTACGTCGTGTCAGACATAAATTGTTGCAGTCCCAATTCGCTGCACAACGTCCCAGGAGCATTATATTAGCCCAAGATTGTTTCGTGTTTTTAAACATGTTTCGACCGATCTCTCGTGCATTGGTCGGATATGTGGAGAAGTTTATTCGGAAGTTCGTTATTTCGATTTCCTACCGTTTGATTTTGATTATAAGAGACTTTTTAGTATCTACGTAGTTTCACTTAGTATCTAAGTGCTCGTTTTGCTTGTGACAAGTCTTTCAAGTAACAAAATCTTAGCGATTATTTCAACTCGAAACTTCTGAGTTTGAAAGCATTTAATTCTGGGAAATCCAATGGTGAAGTGAAGCTCTCGTCGTTAAGATTGTTGGGAAATGTAATGCATACACTAGCAAGGTTAGCGTGCTTGTCATTATATCGAAAATTGATTTTGTTTTGAATGTGTGTACGCGGGCACGTGTTTGTTCCCTCAAGTGGTGTTTTATGAGAGCATGACATCTGTATAGTCATCATATCCTATATATTTCTCAAATATCTCACTCCCACGTAACCCGTGATCTCGTGTACCCATATATATGACAGATATGAATTCAATCAAAATCATGATGAATGGATCAAGCAAGTGAAGCCCGGCTTTGACCCTATCATCTCAAAGACAAACACGTGAGGGGCAAGAAGTGCGTGATTCGTAGATGGATATCTATCAAGAAGTGAGGAACGATGCACGCTCAAACTCTAAGTCACCGCTAAGGTATTATTTAATGGCGCGTGTCATATTGTTTTAGACTAACTCCTATAACAACAACACACAAGGCTTAACCCCCACTAGCTCAGGTCAGCTATATAGATTGTTGTTTATTCGTTGATCACTTTGACACTTAAACTGCTTCATTCATTCCCTATATTGTTTTTCTAGTAATTTCGCGCAAAAATGTGTTGTGCTTTTGGATATCAAGATATGTTTTGAATCCTAAACAGCTATTAATAGTGCATTAAATTTGTGATGCCCTTGATCTCTGCTTTTTTTTTTCCTCCGCTTTTGTGTGATTTACATGGACTTAGAAGCTCAATTCTCTTCTCAAGCTCAACCTAATATGATAGTATTCATTTCTTTGTCTATGTTGGAATCTTGACTCTAATTTACATCCTTATGATCATTTTCTTTTCCACCATAACCTCCGCCATTAAAGAGTATCAAGAAGTTTATTTGTGTTGTGGTTAAATCATTTTTAGTCACACCCTTTCATCTTATTACAGGTGTTGATGACGGAGAAAGCGTATGTGAATCAACGCCACAAGTATTTTTTGTATTGGTAGACATGTTCCCAAGTAGTAAGTAACTCTAATGTGTAAAAAAGTTGATTATTGTTGTATTGTTTGGTTAATGAACCTTGTGATGTATGTTAATTGTAGCCTGAAATTTGATTTGTATAAAAAAGTTGGTATTCTGCTAGTATTGCTATTATGGTTGGTCAATGCATCAGCATTTTTTTTTTTTTTGATTGAATTACTTATGGGGGCGTTTCGAAATGCCCCTGTGTAATGTTTCTGAGGGCGTTTCAAAATGCCTCTATGTATAATTTCTGGGGGCATTTCTGTAATGCCCTGAGAAAATTTGGGACATTCGAAAATGTCCTAATAAATGTCGTGTAGATACACTTTGAGAGCCCTAACAGATCCATAATAGGACATTTGGAAACGCCCTAAAGGCTATTAAGACGGCGACAGAAAGGGCGGTGGAATGGAACGCCAGTAACATAGAAACGCCCTAATAGACCGTTTTTTAGGACGTTTCAAAACGCCCTTAAATCCCTTATTTGTAGCAGTGTTGATAGTCTATAATACCCCGCGTGCATGACACTCGAAGCTTTACTCTACGTACCCCTTCTTTTTTTTAAATTAATCATGTTCATTAGAATATCACGATTATTACCATAGGAAACAAATGATTACACATAAAACATGTATAAGATAAAACAATTAGATATATATATTAAATTGCAATTAGAGGCCCTCGTAAAATACCCAGAACATGATGTTACTATTCCATCAACTCTAATCAACCGACTCATGGAATCGAGAGACCAAAACATCATAACATTTCATGGCATTAAGACACCGTCGGTTAGCAGGAGATAAAGAAATATATAAGGGCTCACTCACTCTCTGAGTTTCTAGATATAGCTTAGCTTACTTCTTGCTTGAACAGAGAGTGTTGTAGCAAACGACTTTAGCCGGGCCGTTTTGTACTATGTCCTTAATTAAATGTTGTGACACGATAATCGCCCAAGATCAAAAGGGTTAGCAGAATGCTTCAACGATGCCTGTTGTACGAACAACGGGCGCTACATGATGATCTGGCGGACTTTATGGCCGTAGTGGCTTCCGGCTGTCACCCGAAGATGATTATGTAGTTGTTTCGGCAGGAAACCGTAAAAATGTGTTATGATTTGGGGAGGATTTGATGATGATACATTTGTTTACAAAAGGGTGAAAACAATGAGGCTTCAACATCGGAAATGAAGTTGTTGCTTTACAACGGAGAGTTAAAATGAGATATGTGAGACTGTGAGTAGCTTATATAGGTGGATGGGAGATCCATTTAGGGAGACAACGGAGGAAATGCAATGATGACAATAATGCAATGATGACAATTTAAGGTGTTGACCACGTATACTAAGGAAGTGAATTGGTGATTTAGTGATTAATTCATGCCTAAAATTTTGATTCATAAACTATAAGAGATAAATACAATAGATAAAGGTAGTCAAACCATTTTTTTTCCAAAATATTTATGGTAATAAAACATTTAGTCTTAATTCGTTTGATTAATTCACAATATATCATTTATCTCTCAAACAACATGGGGAAATATGTACATTACATGACAATATACATACATATATGTATTATATCCAAAAGTTGAACATGAAATATGTATACATAAATACTTATAAAGAAGGTTGAATAAATTGTGTGGTATTTTGAAATCCAAAAATCATTTGATCACTACCCTAATATATATATATATATATATATATATATATATATATATATATATATATATATATATATATATATATATATATATATATATATATATATATATATTTTTTTTTTTTTTTTTTTTTTCTAAAAAAACATTATGTCAAGTACCGAAATTTGGGATGTTATAGGATATGCATTCTAAAGTAACGTATGTATAATATATATAATATGGATAAATTTGACAAATTAAAAATATACGAAACTATAAAAATTTAAATTAAAAAAGGGAGAAAATTTTGTGGGGGAAACACCAAGTGTCACGTGTATGAAGTCGGTCATATTCATGTCACTAAGAGAGAAGTGTTGAAAATGAAAACAAAATTGAATAATTGATCAACTAAATTTATTAAACTAAAAATATGGGGAAGCACATCATAAAATCAATGTACTATTAATATAATATTTTATTGTTATTTTGTTCACCGTAATGTAACATATTTTATTTTGTTGGTTGTACGTATAATATTTTAATATTATTTTGTTGGCTGTAATGTAGTATTTTATTTTGTTGGCAGTATGTATGTATGTATGTATGTATTATTATTATTATTATTATTATTATTATTATTATTATTATTATTATTTTCTGGATTGTTACAATAATTGTAAGACTTTTTTGAGGAAATAATTATAAATCTTGATGCATTATATGAAAAACAATACGTGGATAATGATTGATTTAAAATTATAAAATAAAAAATAAAACGCATGTAGGCATGCTATGCTCTCAAAAAACAAAGTGCATGCTAAAGTTCGTTAAAAAAAAATGGGATATGCATTCTAAAGCAAAGTATGTATAATATATATAATATGGATAAATGTGGCAAATTTAAAACATACGTAACTATAAAACCTAAATTAAAAAAGGGAGAAAATTTTGTGGGGGAAACGCAAACATTTTCTGAGGGAAATACTGAGGGTAGGAAACAATTTTGGGAGAAACACATCATTAAACTTTTATTATGGATATAGATATGGATATAGATATACATACATATAAATAACAATTCACCATTCCATCTCAAAATCATAGACATAAGTAAACAATTTTATTTTGATTATTAGATGATGATTGAACTCATCAATGAAAAAAATTAAACGAGGTGAATATACACTTTAATAGTTCAATATCACATGAAAATAATGATGTTGATGGTTGGAAAAGTCACCACTTTTGTTTGTTGTCAAAAGATGAAGTAAACGTTAATTTATCCCGAGTTATACAACAATTTCAATGGTGAAGTTTATTCAAAATCTCTTAAGTTTCCTCAAAAAAAAAAATTTCTCTTAAGTCTAACTTATGTTTTCTTGAACTATAGAAAAATAAAAGAGATAAAGTATTTGTAATTACAAGAAATTGTTAGAGATATATTTTCTATGCCCGTGACTACTACGACTTCTAAACCAACTTTAATAATAAAAAATAGACCGAACAAAAAATCTCCAGTATAAATGTGCTGAAAGTAATTTCATAGTATACGTACCAAAAAAATTATTAAAAAGTGGCATTAGAAGCATTTTTATGGCACCAATTGATTGGAGCTAAAATTCACCCTTCAAAAACAATTTATAAAAACTCGAAACCGTGTGCAAACTAACTCTCTAACCGGCAGTGTACCGGGTCGATTGCTAGAATAGCTACAGGAGTACGAGGTCGAACCCAAGGGAAAAGTGTTTGTGAGTACCAAAGCGAACGTGTTACTTAGTCTAGGTGATCAATCTTTTAGAGTGCTTGTTTACTACAATGACACTAAAGTGATTCTTACTAACAAGTCTAAAGATAGAAAAGAAAGAAAAAAGATTAAATTACTAGGTTTTAAAGATTGATTAAGGGACATAGCCGAACCATGATCAAAATAGCTAGTTTCAACCCCAAGGATAGATAAAACCGGGAGTGTGCATTAAAACAAACGAACTCTCGCATTCAATTTCACGAGTGCGTACTCCTAATCCCAGTGCTAAGGTCTGAACAACTCTCTCCTAACACCTTATGCCATGTTAACTACCCTTCCCTAAAGAAGATTCACTAACAAGACATGTTATGCACTAGAGCCGCTTAAACGTTAAAACGAGTAACCTCACTTTGGGCTCGGGCTTAACAACTAAGCCGAGTCTACGCCGTGATCTTAGAACCCCTTTTGCCACATCCCTCTATCTGAACAACTCTTTAGAGTGATGTGTGTGATTTTGACCTAGGTGATCAATCTAGCCCAAATCTGTTATAACAAGTTCTAAGACATGAAACATGCAAGATACAACAATAAAAAACACTACCCACTCCCAATTTCATCACCCAAAGGGTGATTTCACCAAATTTCACATGATTCGACTATGAAGAGGGATGCGCTACTCATTATACTAGTTAAAACATAGAAGAAACTGTAAATTAAAGACATAACAAGTGAAAGAAAGAAGAAATATACCATTAATTTGCAGAAATTCGAAATTAGATCCAAAAAGTACAAAATAGAAAACTAATTAAAAGATGGTCTCTTAGTGTTTGGAATAGAAATCTGAGCTAAGAAATGGAAAGATTAAGCTAAAATAGTGTTGATTTAAGCTAAGAGAATGTATTCTGAGCTATTACAAAATTCGAGCTAAGAAATGGGTAGAGTTTTGATAAGAGAATGGTTATCATTCAAGAAATAGTCTAAGGGGGGTATTTATAGGTGGGGAAGAAATCTGCAGAAAAATGGGCCAAACGCACTTTTGGAAGGCTGAGACTGGCGTTTAACTTCTTCAAACGCGTGTTTGGATTAGTGCAAACGCACGTTTCACTTCATTTCTGGGCAGGGACTTGGCTGATCTTCGTCTGGAACACGCGTTTAGAAGGTTCAAACACGCGATTGGAGAACTTGGAACGCGCGTTTAGGGTAGTTTCAAATGCGCGTTTGGAGGGGTTGAACTCTGAATCAACTGATGACTTCTGAAACACACGTTTAGGGGGTTCAAACGCGCGTTTGAACCCCTGTTGCCCCAAAACTTCACTTCTCTTCCTCTTTGATCTCTCATCTTGCCTCGATCATGCCTTTTGCCACAAATCAGCACCTCTCGGGTCCTCGAGACACCAATACCCTTCAACATCATAAACAACCAAAAACATCGAAACAATTCCGGAGGGTAAAAGTGCTCGAGAATAGGGTTAATATCAACAAAAAAGGGGTAATAATCCATCAAAGTAACGGATTCACTCCCCATGCCATGAGCTCACGATAACACCCCGAAAACGGTCTAAATCACCCAAAAATGTGCCAAAAATGTGGTAAACGGGGATAAACAATGCACCGGAGTCACGTAAAGTTGACTCCCATCAACCACCCCACACTTATCCTTTGCTCGCCCTCGAGTAAACTAGGCGTTTCAAAACAAACCAAGGGATTCAACGTTGTTACGTAAGTGCTACTATTCACACCCTCGAGGTAACCACAAAGTAGAAAACACGAACATGTACACACCGGTTATAACATTATCAAGAAAATGGGGTGTGTGTGGTGCCAAGCTAAAACCAAGTGCTCAAAATGATTGTCGGGGCTTGAATCCCGACCAAAAGTCTACCAACCGTCTCATACCAACCATTCTCTCCACTAATCAAGGTCACTAAGTTTGGACACAATCGGGTAGGACTTGAAAGGTTATAACGTTAGGCTAGGGTAATTCGGTTAATCGAAAAGGATATTTTGGGAACTGGAGAAAAAGAAGTACGAGTGAACCTAATCAACAAGTGTAGCACTTCATCTCTATCTAACAAACCATCCAAAATCCTCTTTGATTGATTTAAACACTTTGGGAACCATAGGATACTAACACACCCGAACTCATTGCCACACTCAACTATGTTTCAAGTGTTATGGGGCGAGATCGAATATATTAGCACCTATCTCAATATCCCAACTCCAACATCAGAAAAATCACTTCCGAGCTCATTCCTTTGATTCCAACCTTTTATTTCTATAAACTCCAAGCTTTTATTCAATGAGAGCTGTCTACTTTATTTTGAACTTGGTTGATCTCTTTTTTTTTTTTTTTTTTTTGAAAGAAAGAAGTTTCACAGATTTTTCTTCTTCTTGGGCCAAACCCAAACACTAGGCCCACATGAGCTCCTATTCTCCTTATAGCTCACAACCAAGAAAACACCAACCCATCAAAACATCATTTCCCCCACCCCACACTTGCCTTAGCAAGTGTGTCCCAACAAAAGACTAAGTCCACTCGTAGGGTATAAATGAAGGAAATGTGACCATAATTAAGGCTCAAGGTAGGTTTCTGACTGAGTAACAAAACGGCTATAAAACGAATGGTGGTCAGACCATTCTATCAAGGCTGAGAGGGGCTACGAAGGTCTAACGTTTCGGGATAAGGCTTATTTGGCTTTGATAGGGTCAAAGAGACGCCAAGACCGTCATCCCGCATCCTACTTAGGTGAACCTTTCTATTTCGCCTCGAGACTAGTGGTATGTGAAGTGGTAGCAATCAAATTGTGCACAAGGTGTAGCTTACGTGAGATTAATAAACTCCATTCTCAAGATAATATCAAACCGCAGTGTACACGTTCGGGGCCCTACTAAGGTGGCCACCACTCGAATATGAAAATAACACATACAACACGGTGTTGAAAACCCTTGAAAAAAATTTAAAAATTACCCAAAAATCGACTCGAGCCCGGTCATAGGCTAAACATGCCACATATCAAACACATTTAACAATGAAAACAAGAAAACGGCTAAGTCTCGGATGAGAGTCAACTTTACGTGATTCCGGTGCATTTTCCACCCCCGTTTATCCCACTTTTAGCACATTCTCGGTGTTTTTAGGCCATTTTCGGGTAATATCGTGAGTTTATAGCACGGGGAGTAAATCCGTCGCTTTGATGGTTTACTACCTATTTTTAGTGATATTAACCCATTCCCGAGCACTTTTACCCTCCGGAATCGTTTGTGTGTGTTGTTCGTTCATGAGATTGTAGGATCTAGGTGTCATGAGAACCCGGAAGGCGAATATTTATGATGAGAAGTATGATCAAGGTGCAAGAATGAGCCAAGGAAGAAGAAAAATGAAGAAAAATAGTTGGTATCTTCACGCTACATTCTGTTCAGAAGCAATTTGACCTATGATGGCTGCATTTTCTGGTCATGGTCTCTTCATGAAATTTGTATATAATTTAAAGAGCTTTCCAACGCATTTTGAATCACTCAAATCGGAGTTCTACACGCTAAGATATCATGGTTTTACTGCAGCCAGAAAACACTAACGTCCCAAACGCGCGTTTGAACATTTCAAACGTGCGTTTGGAACTATTTTTTTCGTACAGAGAGTTAGGTGCTGAAACGCACGTTTGGGACCTCCAAACGCGTGTTTGGGGCCATTTTCTGAAGATTTTTGCCTCTATAAACACCCACTTCCATCGAATTTCACATTATTCTCCCCTCTCTTAGCTAAACTATACCCACTTTTTGCTCGAAATTTGTAATGGATTATTCCACTTTCTCTTAGCATAGATTTGCATAAACATAGCTTAATTATTCCATTTTCAAGCTCAAATTCTCATTCCAACTTCTAAGTCACCATCTTTTAATTAGTTCATCGAAGTGTACTTTTTGGATCTCAAATTCGAAATTCTTGTTTCTATGGTATATTTCTTCTCTTTTACTTATTATGGCTTTCATTTACTGTTTTATGTATGTTTCGATTAGTATAATGAGTAGCTAATCCCTTTTCATAGTCGAATCATGTGAAATTTGGTGAAATCACCCTTTGGCTGATGAATTTGGGAGTGGGTAGTGCTTTTTATTGTTGCATCTTGCATATTTCACGTCTTAGAACTTGTTATAACGGATTTGGGCTAGATAAGCTACCTAGGTCAAAGTCACACACATCAATCTAAAGAGTAGTTCAGATAGAAAGATGTGGGAAAAGGGGTTCTAGGATCGCGGCGTAGACCCGGCTTAGTTGTTAAGCCCGGGCCCAAAGTGAGGTTACTCGTTTTGACGTTTAAGCGGCTCTAGTGCATAATATGTCTTGTTAGTGAATCTTCTTTAGGGAAAGGTAGTTAACTTGGCATAAGGTGTTAGGAGAGAGTTGTTCAGACCTTAGCACCGAGATTAGGAGCTTGCACCCGTGAATTTGAATGCGAGAGTTCGTTTGTTATAATGCACACTCCCGGTTTTGTCTATCCTTGGCGTTGAAACTAGCTATTTTGATCATGGTTCGGCTATGTCCTTTAATCTATCTTTAAAAACCAAGTAGTTAATCTTCTTTCTTCCTATTTTTATCTTTAGACTCGTTAGTAAAAATCACCTTAGTGTCATTGTAATACACAAGCACTTTAAAAAGATTGATCACCTAGACTAAGTAGCACGTTCGCTTTGGTACTCACAAACACTTTTCCTTTGGGTTCGACCTCAGACTCTCGTAGCTATGCTAGCAATCGACACTGTGTACACTTGCCGGTTAGAGAGTTAGTTTGCCCACGGTTTCGAGTCTTTATAAATTGTTTTTGAAGGGTGAATTAAGCCTCAATCAAAATGGCGCCGTAGCCGGGGAATTGAGTGCAATTTGTGATATCTTGCAAGTGAACCGAAAGCTTAGGCCTAGGTTGTTTTCTTTTTATTATTTTTTTTTCTTCTTGATGATGGCTTTTTGTTGAAAAGTCACACCACCTATTGCGGTGGTGGTGGTGACTAGATACGGTGATTGTGTTCTTGTTGTTTTCTGAGATCTTGCAGCTTGAGCTTAAATGGATGGATTTTTCAATCAATACTACTCACCTGAACAACAAAACCCCTACCAACCTCAGGCACCTGAACAATGTTATCAACAACGATTCAGGCCTCACCTCAGATCACAAAGCAGAGTAACCAAGGTTCATGGGCTTATCAGTGCCCTAGTGCATGCAAAAGTCAAAATTATGGTTATTCAAGTTATGAGCCACAACACTATGAGGGTTGTCTGAACCCTAATGCTTATCAGGATTACGGTGTTCATACTCAACGCGTTGATAGCTTCACCCACATTCAGCCACTTGATCAGAGTCTGGCATGGCAAGAAGCCTACTACTCACCTCCAATGAATCAAAGTCAGTATGATCAGTTTCCCCCCATGCCACAAGAAGGCTTCACCGACATTCAAATGGAGCAGTTGATTCAATTGAATGAGAGTTTGATTCAAATGAACAAGGATATGCAAGAGTTCAATAGAAGCTTTGACTCCGATATAAGAAATCTTGAAGACGGGATGGGGCAATTGATTGAAAAGAGGAGGCATGAGAAAGAGAAAGAGGAGGCATGAGAAAGAAGAAGTGCAGGTTGAGAGTGAGGTTGATGATTCAGTTTGCTATGATGAGATTTCTAAGCCAGATAGTGAGTTGGGATTGCTCATAGTGCCACCTCCAATTGCGATATTTGATTATGGCAGGTTTCACATTCTACCTACTGCACCTTTACCCCTTGAGATGAAAATTGATGAAACCTTGGTGGAGTGTGTGGTGGAACCGACCACTGTTATGACTGAGCAAAAATTCTTTGGTGATGAGAATAGCTCGTTTTGGGGTGAAGAGGTAGTGCAAGATTTGGAGATGGAAGAGGTGGAAATTTTATCTATTACACCGCCTCCCGAAGAAATGAAAAATGATGACCTCAAAGGGTTTATGATAGATTTGAGCACACTGTTTGATGAGACAGAAATAGAGTCGGAAGAGAAACTGGGAGCGCCCATTTCACCCTCACTCCCAATTGAAGTAAATGAAGATGTCATTATGAAGAGTGTGGTGAAATCGTATGAGACTGAAGAGCCATCTATGTAGAGCTACCGGGAGAAATGGATATTATTAGCATGCCGGTCCCGGATTATTACACTCTTCCACCTTGTGTTGATGAGTATTATGCGATCGATTTTGTGTACTCACCGGTAGATGAAGCTCATAGAATTTGTAAATGGCGACAACTACCATGGAATGGCAATTACAAGAAGAAGGTGATGAGAGATTTTGACAAAAGAGGATTCCCGAGTTGGGAAAAGGTAACATCGAGGGCCATGAGAGGTAAGTTTCTAGTGAACTCGGTTTCCGTGATGCTTGTTATTTTTAGTCTTCTTGAGTTGTTGATCTTTTTGAGCTCGGATTTTGGTTGATGTCTTTGGTGATACTTGTTTGAAATAAAATATTTGAATTTTTGTTTTGAATCTTTTGAGGTATGAGTCCGTTTAGTGCAACTACGTCGATGCTAACGACGTTAAACAAATCACTTCTACCTTTTCTCGCCTGTGCCAATAGTATAACTTTGAAAAAATTGGCACCGTATAACTCATCTTGTCGAGCCAACGATATAAAACAAAGGCGCTTGGGGGAGGCAACCCACCTTTTTGGTAGTTTTTGGTAGTAATAATGAGTTTGGAGTGGTCTTTGGGTGCAAGAGGGGAGAGTTTAGCTTAAAAGAGAGGTTGGGGTGAGAATTTCCTTTTGGTTCCGGCTCTTGTACGTAGACGGGGATGTTTTTATGTGAGCCTCTGTGGCCTTATTTTATGCGGGGATGCTCTGTGTTTCTTTTGATTATCTTTACACCCAGTGCGGATCCCGTCTAGTATTGTTGATATGCTTTGATACTTTGTTTGTGGCATGGCTTCTATTTTTATATATCTCGTATCTATCACCATCTTTTGGCACGTGGATTTTTCCCGTGCATGTGTTTTGCCTTGGTTTTTGTTTCTATGGTTTTAGATACTTAAGATCGAGCTTACTAGAAGATGTCACGTGGGCTACGAGTGCGCCTTTCTTCCGGGTTTTTGGTCAAACAACTAAGTCTTTTACTCTTTCTATCTCTCACACACTGAGCACAGTGTTTCGTTTAAGTGTGGGGTGGGAGACTTAGCTGTTTTATTGTTCTCGTTGTTAAATGTGCTTAATATGTGGTATGATTAGCCTATGACCGGGCTCGAGTCGATTTTTGGGCAATTTAAATTTCAAGGGTTTTTAGCACCGTGTTGTGTGTGTTATTTTCACATTCGAGTGGTGATCACCTTAGTAGGGACCCCAAACGTGTACACTGCGGTTTGATATTATCTTGCGGATGGAGTTTATTAATTTCACATAAGCTACACTTTGTGCACAATTTGATTGCTAGCACCTCACATACCACTAGTCTCGAGACGAAATAGAAAGGTTTACCTAAGTAGGATACGGGATGACGATCCTGGCATCTCTTTGACCCTACCAAAGCCAAATAAGCCTAATCCCAAACATTAGACCTTCGTAGCCCTTCTCAGCCTTGATAGAATGGTCTGACCACCATTCATCTTATAGCCGTTTTGTTATTTAGTCAGAAACCTACCCTTGAGCCTTAATTATGGTCACATTTCCTTCGTTTCTACCCTACGAGTGGACCTAGTCTTTTGTTAGACCACACCTCCTAAGGCAAGTGTGGGGTGGGGGAAATGATGTTTTAAGTTGGGTTGGTGTTTCCTCGGTTTTGAGCTATAAGGAGAGGAGGAGATCATTTGGGCCTAGTGTTCGGATTTGGCCCAAGAAGAAAAGAAAAATATGTTCATTCTATCAAAACAAAAAAAACAAAAAACAAAAAACCAAGTTCAAAATAAATTAAAAAGTTCTCATTGAATAAGAGCTTGGAATATAGGGAAATAAAGGGTTGGAATCAAAGAGATGAGCTCAAAAGTTAGCTTATGATGTTGGAGTTGGGATAGTTAGATAGGTGCTAATGTATTCGATCTCGTCTCATGACACTTGAAACATAGTTGAGTGTGGCAATGAGTTCGGGTATGTTAGTATCCTATAGTTCCCAAAGTGCTTAAATTAATCAAAGAGGAGTTTGGATGGTTTGTATGGTAGAGATAAGGTGGTATATTTGTTGATTAGGTTCACTCGTACTTCTTTTTCTCCAGTTCCCAAAATATCCTTTTCCATTAACCGGAATTACCCTAGCCTAACGTTATAACCCTTTAAGTCCTACTGTTAAGGCCATATTTATATGATTATTAAGGGTTATTTCATTATTATTTTTCCCACATTTGCGTAATTTACATGAGAATTAAGGGTTTAAGTGTAATTATTTAATAAAGATGATTTTAAGAGGGTTGTATGCAAAATTGATGATTTTAAGTGTTAATTTAATGGAATTATTATTATTTGGATTTTATTACATTTTTGCATTGTTTATTTATCATGTAGGTGTTGATTTTCGAGTGCTATAAGTGGATAAATGAAGCTCAAGTCGAATTATAAGAGATAGAGTTGGAATTGGCTCAAAGAAATTGGATAAAGATGATGAAATCCGACCTCTCAAGATCTTGGACGAAGCGTCGAATCCCGTCCATTCTAGACAGGCGTTTGATTTCATGGACGACGCGCCCGAGAGAGGAAATCACATACGAGAGAGTTTGGACGCGCAGCATGGACGGACGTCTCAGAGCAAAGTCAAGATCCACCGGACGGGCGCCCACAAGACTGCACAGCGTCCGTTGCCGACTTAACCCTAACCGACTTGAAACTCTATATATAG
Source organism: Gentiana macrophylla (assembly GCA_026214975.1). Classification (NCBI taxonomy): domain Eukaryota; kingdom Viridiplantae; phylum Streptophyta; class Magnoliopsida; order Gentianales; family Gentianaceae; genus Gentiana; species Gentiana macrophylla. The sequence continues at coordinate 12,126,362 of CM047812.1, read as the reverse complement.
CAAAGCAAGCCTCTCAACCCTAATTGATACCACATAATTGAGATCGCAATTTTACACCAAAAAGCTGCGGCTACAAGCTTTTTTTTACACAGAGATGAACTTCTCCAACCCATCAATCATCTTCAACATGATTGTTGGCTAAAAGCCTTGCAGTGAGTCGACGGAGGAAGCCTATCAACAACACAAACCAACTAGAGAGTTCGATGCTTAAGTTTAGTGAGTTTATTTCATAGTTTTTCATTACTTTGGATCTGTTTTATATTGTTTAAGCTTTATTGAATTAAGATTTGATGAAACGATCTATGTTTAATTTATGCTTGAATAAATTTATGAAAGTATGTTTATTTGAGTTTGATTTTATTCAAAGTAATGCATCTAATCATGTTATAAGAGATTAAGCATGTTTAGTGGAGTAAAAGTTTGGAAACAATCTTGTGATTGAGTTTTGATTGTTGTTTGGTTTGTTTGAAAAGATAGACGAAACCCTAGAATTTGATTGAAGATATTTAATTGAATTCGTGAAATAAATCACTACTAAAAACTATGTCTTTTTAATCACCGTCTAGTTGAGTTGTTGGTTGATAGGTGGAATCTAGTCGCCTTGCTGTGTTTTCCTTTAATTGTTTTAATCAAATCGTTAGATTAAGTTTAGTTTAAGTTTTAGTTTTATAAACCCTAGTTTCCTGCTGTTTTTCTGCAATTTTCTGCTTCAGTTCATAATCAGACGCTCGTCCGCAATAGCAGACGCTCGTCCATTAGGTTTAGTTTTCAGACGCTCGTTCACTTTAGTGAACGCTCGTCTGGCTTTCTGTTTTCTTATTTTTCTAGCTTGTTTTTATTCCTGTTTTAGTTTTAATTCTTAGGTTTAGGTTTTAGTTAGTTTCAGCCTTAGTTTAGTAGTTTAGATAGATAATTGTGACATAATCGTTAGAATAATTGTTCCTTGATCCGATAAACATTCCACTCCCTTAGGACGACCCGTAAACACCCTATACTACGATCCTTATACTTGGGGTGTTTCGGTTATAAATATTAAAACTAGTTTTTACCGAACAAGTTTTTGGCGCCGTTGCCGGGGAGTCGGTAACGGTTGTCGGATTCTTCATAGGACAATTTTCTGAGTCAAAAGGGATCGTTTTTAGCACGCAGTAGTATTTTGGCCGTAACTTTCGGCTCGAGTGTCCGTTTGGAACGCAGGACCCCAATTCGGAAAGCTCGTTCCGACGCCGACGACGTGGTGAACGCGCCGAGGCCGTTCATCGCGTTTTGAGGTCAAAATCCACTGTTTTCCCCTCCTTTTTGGCCCTAGAAGATTTCAACACGTTTTTTTTTTCCGTCTTAGTGTTTTTCTTGTTTTTTTTTTTTTTAAACTTTTCGTAGGTAGGTTTCTTTTCCAGTTTCTTGTTTTTCTTGTTTTTAAACTTACTGTTTTATTTTATTTGATATTTGTTTGATTTTATAAGTTTTTTTCTGCTTTTATTTTTTTACCTCGTTTTTAATTTCTGGTAACCTTAGTTTTTAGGTTTTCGTTTTTGAACGAAGCGTTCAACAACTTGAACGCCCGTCCACCTCAATTTCGCATCCTCGAGCGAACGTTCATTCAATCAACGAACAGCGTTGATTCGAACGAACGTCCACTAACACCGACGCCGATTCGATCGCTTCAATCATCACTTCTTTTCTTTCTTCTCTTTTCTTCTCTTTTCTTTTCTCCTCTAAACCATCTAATCTTTTCTAAAACTGTTTCTAATCAACCCCAAAGGGTTGATTTCTTCCTTTCCTTTCTTCCGGTTTATGCAAACGAGAAGTAAGAAAGGACTTCGATCTTTGATCCCGAGCACGAACGATCTATCCTTAGAAGAAGGCTTCTCCCGATTTGGACAAAATGGCGGATCAAGATCCACCAATTCCAAATCTCGACCCCAAGCTCGATTAAATTTACTCCTTCAACAGATGCAAGCTCTGCAAAGAACAACAGAATCGAGAAGTCGGCATAAATCAACAACTTCAACAATTTAGACAAAACCGGCTTAATCAATCGAACCAGACCCTACACTCCATATCTAAACCAAGATTTTCTCGAGGACATAGACTATTCGTCCTCCCGACATGGGAGGAGCGAACTTTGATCTAAAGAACGGAGTTGTTGCAATGGTTTGAATAGCTCTTTCCATGGTATCGCTCGGGAAGATCCACACGACTTCTTGTCCACATTCGTACAAATCGTGAAGCGTGCCATTATCCTGGTGTTGATTTACGAGATCGTAAAGTTGAAGCTATTTCCTTTTGCTTTAAAAGGTGAAGCAAGCAGATGGTTTAAATCGTTAGCACATCATTCCCTCCATACATGGAATGATGTCAAAAGAGCCTTCGCTCTTAAGTGGGTTTCACCAGGCAAGATTATGGAGATGAAACGGGAAATAGCTACGTTTGAGCAGATGGAGGATGAGACTGTTGGCAAAGCTTGGGAGAGATTAAATCTGTTGATGAGGAAGTGCCCCAATCACGGATATGATGCAGACATGAGTTCTTTGGAATCGTTTCTCTGAGGAGTCTCTCAACCTAATAGAGACTATCTTGACTCCACGGCTCATGGATCCTTCTTAGGGGAGGTGATGAGATCGCCACTGAGTGGCCGAGACCATCGCCAAGAACAATATGTGGTCGACTCCTAAGAAGACCAATATTGTTAAGAAAGAAGGTACTGCAAGCAATCCTGATACACAACTGTTGGTTGCTCAGATGGAATTGATAAGCAAGCAGCTAGCCAATCTTCAGACGCAGCCCTCTGATCTGGGAGTGCAGGTAGGAACGGAGATGACGGAAGAAGTAAATTTAATGGATAATCAAAACCAACCCTTCCGAAACTTCAATCAAAGCCAGAACTACTCGGGATTTCAAAGACAAAACTTCAATCAAGCCAAGTTACCACCTGGCCCTTCAAATTCGAATTCTTTCAACTCGAACTATCAAAGGCCAGTTCAGAACTCCCAAAGGCCTCCAGGTGGCTGGAATCAAACTCAGAACAATAATCATACCACCTCATGTGTCCCTCAACACAAATTCGATGAGCTGGTAGACATGGTGAAGACTCTGTCTACTAGTGTTAAAGCAATTGAGAGACAAGTTGGTCAGATGGCAGACCAACAAGCAAGCAGACCTCACGGTAAACTCCCGAGTTATACCGAGAGAAACCCAAAAGCTGATGTTAATGTTTGCACTGCCATTACACCACAATGGGAGTATGGACAAGAAGAGGAGTTGAATGAAGTAACGTTAAGAAGTGGTAAACAGGCTGGACCCGGCAAGATGTCGGGAAACGAGTAGCCCCTCCTGACGCCATGAGTTCAGGAGGGGGAAATCAGAAACCACATGCCGAAGAAAGCAACGATGAGGAGCTTAGTGATAATTCTTCGGAGGACGAAAATAATTCGATGAAGAGAAAGGAAGGAGAGTCGGAGATTTGTACTCGACTAAGAAAAAGAAAGAAAAGTTTGTGAGATGGAAGGATAAGGAGGATGAGGCGATAAAGAATCAGGCCACGAAGAATGATAAAGCCCTTCCTTATCCACCAAAAAGGAAAGAGAAAGCCCTCACTAATGACAAGCAGTATGATGGGGTGAGGAGGATACTTAGGGACACTAAAGTGAGTATGCCCTTAGCTGAGGTATTGTCTGAAATGCCTAAATGTACTAAGTATCTTAAAGAATTCTGTGGGAGTAAGAGAAAGCTTCAGGGGATGGCTGAAGAAGTGTTTGAGAAGATTGCGCAATGGTTTTCACGTAAAATTCTTCATTAAGCGAGGTGACCCTGGCAGACCTTCAATCTCCTGTGAGATCGAAGGCCATTTATTCGAAAATGTATTATGCGACTCAGGGGCCTCCATCAATGTGATGCCATTAAATGTATGCAAGAAGCTCGGGCTAGACAAAAGAATGCGAGAACGCCCCATTTCTCTTGGATGGTAGACAAATCTAGTAAGATCGCAGCCGGTTGTGTAGCTAATGTTCTCCTTCAAGTTGAACATTTGGTCTTCCCTACCGATTGGGTTATTCTAGACTATCCACGATAAGGAGATGCCTCTAATTCTAGGCCGAACCTTTTTAGACACTTCTAACGCCTCATCGACTTACGCAAAGGACAGATTACTCTTAGAGTCGGTGACACATCTGTCACCTTCACACGAGGGACACATCCTGAAAGAGCCGTAATTGATGAAATATCGTTTGTCGAAGCTATCTATGAGGACGAAAAAGATGCCTACTTTGAAGAAGCAGAGAGTTGATGAGAGATAGGTGTTTTTGAAGTCATGGACATTGAAGATCCGGCCGATGCGGACCATCTTCTAATTCATTTCAGCCGTAGGCATTGACGAAGTCATCTTCACTCGCTCATCACCGAGCTGTTATTGAGTTGGAAGCATGGAGATACCCAAGCAACAAACGAAGATTTCAAAGAATCTGAGTCGGAAGACTTCATCCCTGGTGAAGAAGAAGCTCGATGGGTAGTTGGGACGAGGTAGAGTTTTGGAAAGAAGCTACTCATTGGGAAGTAGATGATTGGGAAAGAGTCGCGAAGAGCTTAAAGATGAAGAGTTAAGAAAAATGATCGATCACAAGAAAAAGGAAACAAGTGTTGACCGGAGGATTCCGATGGATGATTTGATCCGATGCCTTTGGGGTTGAGCCTCGGGAAGATGAGTTATTCTTTAGTCAACCACTCCAAGCTCATAAAGAGAAAGGTGGCCCGTTAAAGTCTAGTATTGAGCAACCACCTCACCGATTTAGAGCTTAAACCGCTTCCAAAACACCTTAAGTATATCTTTCTTAAGGATGGAGATAAATTGCCTTTGATCATTTCTTGAAACTCGACCAAGAGCAAGAAGCTGGTGATAGAAGTGCTTAAGAAAAACATCCTCGCGTTCGGTTGGCAAGTGGGTGATATCCGAGGATCGGCCTGGACATATGCATGCATAAAATCCGAACGGAGGAAGGAGCTAAAAGGTAAGACAACCTCGTGAAGGCTGAATCCGCATATGCAAGAGGTTGTCAAGAAGGAGGTTATAAAGTGGCTTGACATGGGAATCATCTACGCAATCGCCGATAGCGAGTGGGTCGGTCACCTACTCAAGTTGTGCCAAAGAAGGGTGGAATCACTGTAGAAAAGAATGAAAAAGGGAGGAAGTTGCCTACGCCTCGTGGATGGCTGCACATGAGTCTCAGATCGACTATCGTAGATCGAATGAAGTCACCGCAAAGACCACTTTCCTTACCCTTCATTGACCAACTAATTGAAAGACCGAGTGGTCACAAGTATTATTGTTTCCTTGATGGCTATTCGGCTACTTCCGAGATAGCCATTGATCCTAATGACCAAGAGAAGACAACTTTACGTGTCCATCTCGGTACTTTTGCGTTCCATGAATGCCATTCGCCTATGCAATGCGCCCGCGACTTTTCAACGGTGTATGTTGGCCATTTTGATGGACTTGTTGAGAAATGCATGGAAGTCTTCATGGACGACTTCTCGCCACGGCGATAGTTTTGATGAAATTTTAGAAAACCTAGATATGGTACTCCAACGTTGCGTTGAGAAAATCAGTGCTCAACTCGGGAGAAATGCCATTTTCTAGTTGATGAAGAAATCGTTTTGGGACATAAGGTGTCCAATTTGGTATTCAAGTTGATAAGGCTAAGGTTGAAGCCATTGAAAGATGACGTACCCAAAACAAAGTGAAAGAGGTACGAGGTTTTCTAGGACACGTTGGCTTCTACCGGCGTTTCATTAGAGACTTTTCTACGATTGCCAAGCCTTTATCAAATCTCTTGAAAGAAGATGTAGATTTCTTGTTCGATGCGAAGTGCAAGGAAGCTTTCAATTGTTTGAAAGATAAGCTTATCGGTGCCCTATTTTAGTTGCACCGATGGACCAAGCCTTTCGAGTTGATGTGCGATGCCTCTAATTACGCCGTGAGGGCGCAGCTTTTAGGTCAAAGACTTGATAAAAGGTTCAGCCCATCTATTATGCGAGTCGTACCTTGAACCCGGCTCAATTCAATTATACTACGATCGAGAAGGAATTCTTAGCCGTCGTCTTTGCCATTGACAAGTTTAGAAGCTATCTTCTCGGTCTCAAGTGATTGTATGGACAGATCATGCGCTTTACGCTACCTTATGGATAAAGCGGATGCCAAACCAAGGTTACTTAGATGGATTTTAATTCTACAAGAGTTTGACCTTGTGATCAAAGATAAGAAAGGTAGTGAGAATATTGTGGGTGATCATTTATCTCGTTTAGTAAATGAGGTGCGTAAAATCACAATGATATAGGCATTGATTTCCCGATCGAGCAATTGATGAAGCTTGAAACGGTTAGGCCGTGGTATGTCGACTACGCCAACTATTTAGCGAGTGGTCATTTAGAAGACATGACGTATCGGAGAAGAAAAGTTCTTTTCGATCTTAAATATCTCGTATGGGAAGATCCTTATTTGTTCGAGTCTCAGTAAAGACGGGTTGCTTCGACGGTGTGTTCCCGAGCATGATCGGTGGGATATTCGGAACAATGCCATAGCGGTCCTACCGAGGTCACTATGGAACACCGAAGACGGTTGCAAAGATTCTTCAATTTGGATTCTCTTGGCCGACTCTGTTTAAAGATGCAGAAGCCTTTTGTAAAGGTTGTGATAGGTGCCAGAGAACAGGAAGGCAGAGTAGTCGGATGGAAATGCCACTTAAGCCCATTCTTGAGTGTGAAGTTTTCGATGTTTGGGGCATAGATTTTATGGGACCCTTTCCATCCTCTTGTGGTAATAAGTATATCCTCATCTGTGTGGATTATGTTTCAAAGTGGGTCGAGGCCATAGCTACTCAAACTAATGATCATAAGGTTGTAAAGAAATTCTTGCAAAAGAATATCTTTACTAGATTCGGCTGTCCGAGAGCACTCATTAGTGACGAAGGTACTCATTTTTGCAACGCGCCGCTTGATAAAGTCCTTGAGAAGTATGGTGTCAAACATAAGATTGGTACACCATATCATCCTCAAACCAGTGGCCAAGTCGAGGTAAGCAACCAGAGCTTGAAAAGAATTTTGGAGAAGACCGTGAACAATAATCGATCTAATTGGAGTCTTAAGTTGGATGACGCGTTGTGGGCTTATCGTACTGCATTCAAAACCCCGATGGGCACGTCACCCTTCCAAATGGTCTATGGCAAAGCTTGTCATTTAATTGTCGAACTTGAACACGAGCTTTACGGGCAATTAAATTCTTAAATTTTGATAGCCAACTCGTGGGGAGAAAAGGTTGTTACAATTGAACGAGCTCGATTTAATTCGGACTCGTGCATACGAGAATGCTAAGCTCGACAAGGAGAGAACTAAGATACTCCATGACGCTAAGATCAAGGACCGAGAATTCAAAGTTGGTGAAATGGCTTTACTTCATAATACTAGACTTCACCTGTTTCGGGTAAACTCAAGTCTAGGTGGTCCGGTCCATTTGAGATTCTCGAGGTTAATCCAAGTGGAGTAATTACTTTGAACGGGTATGGTAATCAAGCTTTTAAAGTGAATGGCCATCGACTTAAGAAATATTTTGGCCAACCAAAGGAAAAGCCTGAGATTCTTTATTTCCAAAGAAGAGATGAGAATCTGAGATGTCCTGATTTGTGAAGAGATTCCATCTTATTTCTTTGAGTCGATGATGATGACGTTCCTATATCCACCCGTAAGGTACCTCTCACGACACTTCCGATCATACCACTATGACTATGCCTATCGTCCGCAAGAACAAGAAGAAGAGAGTCGATTGTCGTTTGGAGAGAAAAGTTTAATGAACTTATTGCACACTTGACTTGTTGTTGTGGTGAAAATCATTTCCGCCCAAATGCTCCCGATTACGATCATCGAGGTGGCGGTAGTCAAACCAAAGTGGCCCGATCCGGGTTGATCTTTTGAACTTTGTGTCAAGCTATTCACATTAAAAGAGCGCTCCTAGGAGGCAACCTAGTTTTCTTTGTTCGTTTCCTTTTCTTAGGTTGTTTTGTTTTATTGTTTTAGAAATAATACTTTAGTTGATTTTGTGTTGACGGTTATTCCTCCTACGTTCATTGTAAGTGTTTTGTGTTATGTGTTGCTCATATACCCCGTGTACCCCGAGATTATATGGTATGTCGAGTGTTGCAGAGACTTTTGAGCAGGTTTTCGAGTTATTACTGTCCAGTGTTGTCTATTCGAGTTGTTGCGGTATATTCATGCTCCGGCCTGAGCTCTGCCAACTTTCATCCGACAACCACTGTTGAAACCAGCTAAGTTTTCTTTTCTTTTATATTTGCACATTCTGCGGACATAATGTGATTTAAGTGTGGGGGGTAAATTGGGTATGTTTTTATGCTATATCTTTGAAATATGAGTGAATGTTGAATTAATTTCTGCTAAATTTAAATTTTTTTGTGAGTCTCGAGCATATAATTGGAACTAGATGCTTGCTAGTTGTAGTTTTCTAACGATGATAGTATGTGACTTAGTGAGATAATTATAGCATGTTTTACTTTTATGGAGATAGTTTCGTTTTTTCACTCACGAAAGCCTTTGATTTTGAAGCATGACTTTTGAATTATATCCTTTCATTATTTTTAATGATTTATCTTAGGAAGGTCAGTATAGTTACACCTTAGTTAGACCGCGTACTGTGAATATCATAAAGTTTGAATGTGATGAGTGAGATGTAACTTATGACTTTGAAAAGTGAATAAATAAAGTGAGTGAGCAATTATTAATAAATACGTTTGTCGGAAGCTGGTCGATGATTGGAGTGCGGTAGGGCGTTATCTCGAAATGTCCTATACCACTATGATGACCAAAAGCTCACGACAGTCAGGAGAAGCTACCTTATGATTTGAGTAAGGTAGGGTGTTATCACGAAATGTCCTATTCTACTATGATGGGTAAGAGCTTATTCTGATATGCGTCAAATTTGAAAATTTTGAAAAATGATGAATAAGAATAAAGTAAGTCTTTGTTATCATGGATCTTATACCCAGTAGAACCGCATGATATGCTGTAGGGATTATCCTACTGAGTGCGTGGGAAGGCTTTGAGTGGGGCTATTCTTTATCTGTACTACTAGGATAGTCATTGGAATTTTTGAAAGGATATTTCTTTGAAAGGCTTGCTAGATTGAGAATGGCTTGTCACACTTACACCGAATCTATCTCTGTGTTGGTATCATTTGCTATAGTTGTTGTATCTTTTGTTACGTGAGTTAGAGATCTATGTGGATTATTTATAAAGTTGAGCTATAGTTTTGATTGTTTTGTCCGAGGACGTACAAAAAGCTAAGTGTGGGGGAGTTGTTAAGGCCATATTTATATGATTATTAAGGGTTATTTCATTATTATTTTTCCCACATTTGCGTAATTTACATGAGAATTAAGGGTTTAAGTGTAATTATTTAATAAAGATGATTTTAAGAGGGTTGTATGCAAAATTGATGATTTTAAGTGTTAATTTAATGGAATTATTATTATTTGGATTTTATTACATTTTTGCATTGTTTATTTATCATGTAGGTGTTGATTTTCGAGTGCTATAAGTGGATAAATGAAGCTCAAGTCGAATTATAAGAGATAGAGTTGGAATTGGCTCAAAGAAATTGGATAAAGATGATGAAATCCGACCTCAGATCTTGGACGGCGTCGAATCCCGTCCATTCTAGACGGGCGTTTGATTTCATGGACGAGCGTCCCAGAGAGGAAATCACATCTGAGAGAGTTTGGACGCAGCATGGACGGACGTCTAGAGCAAAGTCAAGATCCACCGGACGGGCGTCCACAAGACCAGACGAGCGTCCGTTGCCGACTTAACCCTAACCGACTTGAAACTCTATATATAGCAGCAGCCTCTCAACCCTAATTGATACCACATAATTGAGATCGCAATTTTACACCAAAAAGCTGCGGCTACAAGCTTTTTTTACACAGAGATGAACTTCTCCAACCCATCAATCATCTTCAACATGATTGTTGGCTAAAAGCCTTGCAGTGAGTCGACGGAGGAAGCCTATCAACAACACAAACCAACTAGAGATTTCGATGCTTAAGTTTAGTGAGTTTATTTCATAGTTTTTCATTACTTTGGATCTGTTTTATATTGTTTAAGCTTTATTGAATTAAGATTTGATGAAACGATCTATGTTTAATTTATGCTTGAATAAATTTATGAAAGTATGTTTATTTGAGTTTGATTTTATTCAAAGTAATGCATCTAATCATGTTATAAGAGATTAAGCATGTTTAGTGGAGTAAAAGTTTGGAAACAATCTTGTGATTGAGTTTTGATTGTTGTTTGGTTTGTTTGAAAAGATAGACGAAACCCTAGAATTTGATTGAAGATATTTAATTGAATTCGTGAAATAAATCACTACTAAAAACTATGTCTTTTTAATCACCGTCTAGTTGAGTTGTTGGTTGATAGGTGGAATCTAGTCGCCTTCTTTGTGTTTTCCTTTAATTGTTTTAATCAAATCGTTAGATTAAGTTTAGTTTAAGTTTTAGTTTTATAAACCCTAGTTTCTCTTTGTTTTTCTCGCAATTTTTCGCTTGATTCATAATCGACGGCGCTCGTCGCAATAGCAGACGCTCGTCCATTAGGTTTAGTTTTCAGACGCTCGTTCACTTTAGTGAACGCTCGTCTGGCTTTCTGTTTTCTTATTTTTCTAGCTTGTTTTTATTCCTGTTTTAGTTTTAATTCTTAGGTTTAGGTTTTAGTTAGTTTCAGCCTTAGTTTAGTAGTTTAGATAGATAATTGTGACATAATCGTTAGAATAATTGTTCCTTGATCCGATAAACATTCCACTCCCTTAGGACGACCCGTAAACACCCTATACTACGATCCTTATACTTGGGGTGTTTCGGTTATAAATATTAAAACTAGTTTTTACCGAACACCTACCCGATCGTGTCCAAACTTAGTGACCTTGATTAGTGGAGAGGCTAGTGGATATGAAATGTTTGGTAGACTTTTGGTCGGGATTCAAGCCCCGACAATCACTTTGAGCACTTGGCTTTAGCTTGGCACCACACACTCCATTTTCTTGATAATGTTATACCGGTGTGTATATGTTCGTGTTTCTTAATTTGTGGTTACCTCAAGAGTGTGAGTAGTAGCACCTACATCACAAAGTTGAATCCCTTGGTTGTTTTTAAAACGCCTAATTTACTCGAGGGCGAGCAAAGGCTAAGTGTGGGGTGGTTGATGAGAGTCAACTTTACGTGATTCCGGTACTTTTTCCACCCCCGTTTATCCCACTTTTAGCACATTCTCGGTGTTTTTAGACCATTTTCGGGTAATATCAAGAGTTTATAGCACGGGGAGTAAATCCATCGCTTTGATGGTTTACTACCTCTTTTTAGTGATATTAACCCATTCCCGAGCACTTTTACCCTCCGGAATCGTTTGTGTGTGTTGTTCGTTCATGCGATTGTAGGGTCTAGGTGTCATGAGAACACGGAAGGTGAAGATTTATGAAGTATGATCAAGGTGCAAGAATGAGCCAAGGAAGAAGAAAAATGAAGAAAAGGAAGAAAAATAGTTGGTATATTCACGCTATGTTCTGTTCAGAAGCAATTTGACCTATGATGGATGCATTTTATGGTCATGGTCTCTTCATGAAAGTTGTAGATAATTGAAATATCTTTCCAACACATTTTGAATCACTCAAATCGGAGTTTTACACGCGAAGATATCATGGTTTTACTGCAGCCAGAAAACAGCAACGTCCCAAACGCGTGTTTGAACATTTCAAACGTGCGTTTGGAACTGTTTTTTTTTTTCGTACAGAGAGTTAGGTGCTGAAACGCGCGTTTGGGGACCCAAACGCGCGTTTGGGGCCATTTTATGAAGATTTTTGCCCCTATAAACACCCACTTCCGTCGAATTTCATCACATTATTCTCCCCTCTCTTAGCTAAACTATACCCACTCTTTGCTCGAAATTTGTAATGGATTATTCCACTTTCTCTTAGCATAGATTTGCATAAACATAGCTTAATTATTCCATTTTCAAGCTCAAATTCTCATTCCAACTTCTAAGTCACCATCTTTTAATTAGTTCTTCAAAGTGTACTTTTTGGGTCTCAAATTCGAAATTCTTGTTTCTATGGTATATTTCTTCTCTCTTTTACTTATTATGGCTTTTATTTTCTATTTTATGTATGTTTCGATTAGTATAATGAGTAGCTAATCCCTTTTCATAGTCGAATCATGTGAAATTTGGTGAAATCACCCTTTGGGTGATGAATTTGGGAGTGGGTAGTGCTTTTTATTGTTGCATCTTGCATATTTCACGTCTTAGAACTTGTTATAACGGATTTGGGCTAGATTAGCTACCTAGGTCAAAGTCACACACATCAATCTAAAGAGTTGTTCAGATAGAAAGATGTGGGAAATGGGGTTCTAGGATCGCGGCGTAGACCCGGCTTAGTTGTTAAGCCCGGGCCCAAAGTGAGGTTAATCGTTTTGACGTTTAAGCGGCTCTAGTGCATAATATGTCTTGTTAGTGAATCTTCTTTAGGTAGTTAACTTGGCATAAGGTGTTAGGAGAGAGTTGTTCAGACCTTAGCACCGAGATTAGGAGCTTGCACCCGTGAATTTGATTGCGAGAGTTCGTTTGTTATAATGCACACTCCCGGTTTTGTCTATCCTTGGGGTTGAAACTAGCTATTTTGATCATGGTTCGGCTATGTCCTTTAATCTATCTTTAAAAATCGAGTAGTTAATCTTCTTTCTTCCTATTTTTATCTTTAGACTCGTTAGTAAAAATCACCTTAGTGTCGTTGTAATACACAAGCACTTTAAAAAGATTGATCACCTAGACTAAGTAGCACGTTCGATTTGGTACTCACAAACACTTTTCGTTTGGGTTCGACCTCGTACTCCTGTAGCTGTGCTAGCAATCGACCCGGTACACTGCCGGTTAGAGAGTTAGTTTGCCCACGGTTTCAAGTCTTTATAAATTGCTTTTGAAGGGTGAATTAAGCCTCAATCAGTCTCCCACCCCACACTTAAACGTAACACTGTCCTCAGTGTGTGAGAGATAAAAAGAGTAAAAGGCTTAGCTGTTTGACCAAAAACCCGGCAGAAAGGCACAATCGTGACTCGAAACGTGTGACACCCTCGTATAAATCCATCCCGAAACCTAAAGCGAGATCAACAGAAACAAAGAAAGTGCATGCACGGGACTGAATCCACGTGCTATAAAGCTAGCAATAAGGTAAGCGGGTGCGTAAAATAACGAGTCCATGCCACAGTAACGAAATCAAAGTAGAACGAGGGAGGATACGGGATATAAAATGGAAGGATAGAAAAGAATCAATAAGAACAGGACATCCATTCAACAGATAAAACCAATAGAAATAAAATCCCGTCATCCCAGAGTAACAATCCAAGAAAAGGAAAACATACATGGTCAAACAGGCCTCAGGGGCTCAAAAATAAGTGTGCGTGCATGCAAAGTGAAGTGTATCAATGGAATAATGAAAGAATGTCAAAAGTAGCTGAAGCAAACTAGCAGGAAAAAACGGCTAGTCTGCTCCCCTGCCCTGTCCGTCAGGAGAAGGTGTGGTAGAAGTTGGTGTAGCCACAGAAGCTGCACTCTCTGGCTGTGTAGAACCTGCAGCACCTGTCCTCTCTGACTCTGTCCCAAGTGTCCCAACTGTCCCAATCAGCTCCTCTAACGATATGTCATCAAACCCCTCCTCAGGCTCATCAACAAACAACTCCACTGAGACCCTCTACAAGTCTGCCTCATCTCTAGGGTATACTGAAATTGTGATAAATCCAAATCCAGTGAAGGAAGATCAATCTGTCTGGCTTGAGCGAATACCCTCTGATTCTTAACGATTCCACTCAGAGTAACCCTCAAACTGTCCATCCAATCCCGCTGTTTATGTGCAATAAGAAGCCCCTGCCGCTCACTTAGCCACGGTCCTCCGGTTGTCGGTGTAAAAGGTGGAGGTGGAGGTGTAGGTGTGCTGGAAGGTCTAGTAGTGAATGGAGGAGGTGGGGGTATTGTGGTGGTGGTAGTGGTGGTGATGACAGGTGGAGGTATAGGGTGTGTGGTGGATGTAGTCGAGGTGGTGGGGCGAAGGATGGTGTGAATAGGTCGTGGGGTGGACCTAGGAGGTCTTGGAGTGGTACGGGCATTGAACGGCTTAGGAACCACGGGCTGGTTCTTCTTCCTCAAGATCTGATCATCGGGATATTCCTCAACCGGTGCTCCCTTGCATAAGGCATAAATGAGGTAAGGGCACATGAGCATACGATGCTTGCCCTTCTGATTTTCTCTAAACTCCTCGAAAATAGTCTTCCCGACATCTACCTTGAGATCATAATGTAAGGCATACAACAATTGCAAGTCCTTGATGTGGAAATGCGTAATGTTGTCCTTCGGTAGTAGGCGATTCTGGGAGAACTTAGCTTTAACTTTCCACTCATCAGGCCAAGTTGTCGTCACTAACTGATTCCGTGCACTACTTCCCTTAGATACCCACTGTAAATCTGGATTGATGTCCTTCCTCATCTTTTCTAACGGATCCTCAGACTCAGTATTCCCCCAATGTTGTCTCTCCGCAAACTAGCTAATATAATCCTGGCCCTCAAAAGCTGGTATCCGGTAGTAATCATTAATTGCCTTGACGGACCACGGGACATTGACTCCTCGTACCTTTATGAAACCCGACTCTAGATTGGCGACACTAAAATTCGCATACCATTCCCGAACTAGTGTGAGGTTGAGGTTCCCTTCCGGCTCATAAATCAAGTTGTTCCATCCTCTCTTTCTCAAGTTGTCGATGAAGGTTGGAGGAACCACCTTAAGATCTAACCCCCTCTCGTAACACATGTTCTTCGTGGTGATATACTCATTATAGTTGGTCATGGCCACTGGTGAGTTAAAACGCTGGTCGAAAGGTAAAGGGTCGTTAGGAGGAGGAGCTAGAGGAGGATCTTGCTCGGGGGCACTTTGTTGAGGGAGTGAAATAGGTATTTGTGCAGTCTTGGCTCGCATCCGTGCTAAGGGCATAGTCTCACTCTCAAGGTCTGTTGGCTCCTCACTCTCACTACTTGAATTCCTCCCCTCACTATCCGGCGCAAAGTCCTCATCTGAAGTCTCATCCCGTAACTGTCCGAGAGGCTTAAGGGCTCTAGGGTTCCTACTCTCGGCACGGCCCGTATCACCAATCCGGATACCACCCTTAGGTATTCGGGGATAAACTAGGGTTTTCTGCTTTTTGGGCATGTGTTTTGTTACCGGCTGTTTCCCTTTTCCCGTACCCTCAGTTTCTTTCCTCTTGGTTTCTCTCATAACTTCTATACTCACCAAAACACCACCAATCAACCGAATCAAACAATCAAAACCAACCCGGTTAACGTCCAACCGGGATTTCAAAACAAACCAATCCAAACAAAGAATCACCCACGAAAGCCACACCATTCATCGTCAACCATAAGACAAGCAAAACAAAACACAAAACAGGATACATAATCAATAACAATCAATAACGGGATAGGGGTGTTAAACCAAAAAGGCTAAAAACTAACCCTAACCGAAACTTAGACGTAAAACCAAAATGTACCTGTACTATGCTTAAACGAGATGAGATGAACGATTTGGAGCGAAGCACAAGTCCCGAAACGTCAATGGAGGTCAAATTCGACATAGGCAAAAATTTGCCAAAAGTGAAGATCGAATCGAGAAAACGGGTGATTTGTTGTTGGAATGGATTGATAGAATCAAGAGAAGGGATTGAGAGGTGTTGTTTGGTGTTTAAATCGCTGAAAATGGAGTAATATTGAGTGATTTCGAGTGAAAAGGGGTGAAGAGGCCGCCGGACGTCCGTAGGGTTGAAGATAGATTCTGAAACGCCGGTTTGAAAAAGCAGGGGTATGTGAAGGGGACGATCCCAAACGCACGTTTGAAAGGGGTGAAACGCGCGTTTTGCATGTTCAAACGCGCGTTTGAAGTATGGAACGTGCATTTGGAATGGGAAATTATGAACAGAGAGTTGAGGCCTGAAACGCGCGTCTGAAATGGTTCCAAACGCGCGTTTGGAAAGGGGCAAGCCTAAACGCACGTTTGAACTGGGCTAAACGGGCGTTTGAAAAGCTGGAACAATGCTAACTCAAGATTTTCACCCCACACTCGATTCTTACCACCCCGAGACCACTAGAAACACCAACTTTCTCAGCAAAAACTACGAAATGGTGGGTTGCCTCCCCTAAGCGCCTTTGTTTTACGTCGTTGGCTCGACAAGATGGATTATACGGTGCCAACTTTTTCAAGTTATACCGTTGGCACAAGGCGAGAAAGGGTAGAAAGAGAGATGAAAGGATGGATTGAAGATTATACGGGTCAAGGTTTAGAGTCCATGACAAGACTTACACAATTCATCACACGGTATGGGGTCCTCAAGGCTCACTATTTCTAGTGCTTCGTCGTAAGGCAACCTCTCATACCTTTTCAACCGTAAGCTATTGGTGGTAAACGTACCAAACTTCGGATGGGTGATTTCAATAGCACCGGACGGATAGACTTTCGACACCACATAGGGACCGAACCACCTAGACTTCAACTTCCCTTGGAAAAGATGCAAACGAGTATTGTTGAATAAGACTTCGTCACCCTCATTGAAAACATGAGGTTTGATCAACTTATCATGGAGTAACTTAGTCTTCTCTTTATACTTTGTCGAAAGATAGCAAGCACAAAGACGAAACTCATCTAATTCTTTCAATTGGGCCATACGCTTCTCACCAACTAAGGTGTCATCGAGGTTTAGCATGTTGATAGCCCAATAAGCCTTATGTTCGATTTCTACGGGAAGATGACAAGATTTACCATAGACTATCATATAAGGTGACATGCCTAAGGGTGTCTTAAAGGTTGTCCTATGGGCCCAGAGAGCATCATCTAACTTTAAAGACCAACTCTTGACATTCATGTCTACCATCCTCTCCAAGATACGCTTAATACCCCTATTCGTGACTTCAACTTGACCACTCGTTTGGGGATGGTAAGCGGTGCCTAGCTTGTGTTTCACCCCATACTTCACTAGGAGTTTGTCAAACGGTTTATTAGCAAAATGGCTTCCATTATCACTAATTATAGCCCGAGGTACCCCAAACCGACAAAAGATGTTTCTTTTAAGAAAACGGATAACAACATTCCTATCATTGGTGGGTGAGGTTAAGGCCTCAACCTATTTGGAAACATAATCACAAGCGACTAGGATATACTTGTTACCACACGAAGAAGGATAGGGGCCCATAAAGTCAATGCCCCACACGTCAAAAATCTCACAAACAATGATCGGCTTTTGAGGCATCTCACTCCTCCTAGATATACGCCCGGACCTTTGACAAGCGTCACAAGATTTCACATAAGAATGTGTGTCTCGGAATAGAGTGGGCCAATATAGCCCACTTTGCAACACTTTCAAAGCAGTCCTTTGCCCCAAAAAGTGGCCCCCGGCCTCTTTATCGTGGCAAAACGAAAGCGCACTCAAAATCTCACTCTCTGGGATGCATCTTCTCAAAATGTCATCCGAACACAACCTATATAAGCAAGCATCCTCCCAAGCATACTTACCAACCTCACTAAGGAATTTACGTCTTTGATTCGAGTCAAGGTCGGGATCTATGAAACCGCACTCGTGCTAGTTGACAAAAGGTGCAAACCAAGGGCTACCTTCCTTACCGATTTTTAGAAAGTTACCTTTCTTAACCGGAAGGAGGGTGTCTATTGCACAAAGTTGCTCATGCGGGAAAGAATCATTTATCTCCCTTTGTGCCTTAACCAACTCCTCACTAAGCTCCATGCGGCTCAAATGGTCCGCTACGACATTCTCACACCCTTTTCTATCACGGATTTCAAGATCAAACTCTTGCAAGAGCAAAATCCACCTCAAGAGGTGGGGATTGGCATCTTGCTTGGCAAAGAGATAACGCAAAGCGGCATGATCCGTGTGCACAACTACACGAGAACCTACGAGATGAGACCGAAACTTATCAAACGCAAAGACGACCGCTAGAAGCTCTTTTTTAGTGATGGTGTAGTTTTGTTGGGCCGGATTCAAGGTGTGAGTAGCATAGGCGATAGGCTTGAAGATTTTATCGATCTTTTGACCGAGGACCGCACCAACCGCGGTGTCACTCACATCACACATTAGCTCAAATTCTAGATCCCACTTCGGGGCAACTAAGATAGGAGCGGATACAAGCAATTTCTTGAGCAACAAGAATGCCTCAATGCAAGCTTGGTTGAAATCAAATGGGACGTCTTTTCCAAGAAGAAGGGTAAGAGGACGGGCTATTTTCGAGAAATCTTTGTTAAACCTACGATAGAACCCCACATGGCCTAGAAAACCCCTAAGAGTCTTAATAGGCATAGGAAGCTTAGCTATCACTTCAACCTTAGCCTTATCAACTTCTATACCCTTACTAGATATCTTATGCCCTAAGACTATCCCTTCCGTGACCATCAAGTGACACTTCTCCCAATTAAGCACCAAATTCGTCTCCTCACATCTACTCAACACCTTTTCTAGATTATCTAGACACTCCTCAAAGGAATCACCAAAAACGCTAAAATCATCCATAAAGACTTCTAAGAATCTCTCAATCATATCCGCGAATATGGAAACCATGCACCGTTGGAATGTCGCGGGTGCATTACACAACCCAAATGGCATTCTACGGAAGGCAAAGGTACCATAAGGACAAGTGTAGGTAGTCTTTTCTTGGTCCTCTAAGGCCACATGTATTTGGTAATACCCACTAAACCCATCAAGAAAGCGATAATAAGCATGACCACTCAACCTTTCTAACATTTGATCAATAAAAGGGAGGGGGAAATGATCTTTACGGGTTTGGTCAGTCAATTTACGATAATCAATACAAATTCTATGACCACTAACCAAACGCACAGGCACCGCCTCACCTTTGTCATTGATTTCAACGGTCATGCCTCCCTTCTTTGGTACCACTTGAGTGGGGCTCACCCACTTGCTATCCGAGATGGCAAAAATGATCCCGAGCTTTAACATCGTGACCACATCCTCCCTTACAACCTCTTGGAGGTGTGGATTGAGCCTTCTTTGAGGTTGCCTCACCGGCTTCGCTCCATCCTCTAGAATAATCTTGTGTTGACAAATGGTAGGACTTATGCCCTTGAGGTCACACATCTTCCACCCAAAAGCACGTTTGTGCTTCTTAAGCATTTTCACCAATTCCTCTTCCTGCAAGGCCGTTAGTGTAGCAGAAATAATCAATGGAAGTAAATCATCATTCTCAAGAAAAACATACTTCAAATGAGGTGGAAGCGGCTTCATTTTCAAGTCTTTCGGTGGGTCTTCAATTGATGGCTTCTCTAGTTCCCCTTCAAGACCAAGAT
The DNA here is from genome assembly GCA_026214975.1 of Gentiana macrophylla. NCBI lineage: Eukaryota > Viridiplantae > Streptophyta > Magnoliopsida > Gentianales > Gentianaceae > Gentiana > Gentiana macrophylla. The sequence continues at coordinate 12,106,913 of CM047812.1, read as the reverse complement.
CAATCTTCTCGGTGCATTTTTCACCCACGAAAGCCGTCTCTTCTAGTTCCATTGCTTCACCTTCCAACTCTTCCTCTTCATCAAGCTCCGTGCTCACTCTTGCCATGAAAATGTTGATTGGTACCATCATCTTATCTCCAACTCTGGACCAAATGGTTTAACATATTCTCAATAAATTTGACCTCTACATCAAATGGTTTAACATTTGTACCATATCTCAATTGAATGTATGGGTGATTGAAAAGTGCCCAGTGGGACTTTCAGATGGTCAAACCTCCCATGCCACACATGAAGGAACTATTATACTGGCCGGTGGATTGAAACAGGAAAATGTTATTTATGTGCCTAATTTGGCATGCAATTTATTATCCGTAACACAATTGCTAGATGCATTTGATTGTCAGATTCAACTCATTCCATATTGTGTGTTATACAGGACCGAACGATGAGGAGGCTGATTGGAGTGGGTGAGCGTGATGATGGACTTTTCTTTTTCAGGGGAGTTCCACATGTAAAGGTTATGGCTTTTGGTGGAAGAGATTCCATAGATCTGTGCCATAAGCGGTTTGGTCATCCTTCATAAAAAGTACTGAAACATCTTCCCATGGTAAGTGAGTCTAGTTTGTTGAATAAAGATGGGTGTGACGTCTGTTTTTGGGCTAAACAACATCGGGAAAGTTTCCCACGTAGTGATAGCCGGCAATGGAGGATCCAGAAATATTATTTAGCGGGGTCCGTAATTTTTTTTCTGAGTAAATTTTATTTTTCACCGGGTCCGAAATATTTTTCTACACATAAAATGTAGAGTATTCTTATATTTAACGGGGTCCATGGACCCCCTTTGCTTTGCTGTAGATCCGCCTATGATAGCCGGGCAAGTAGAATTTTTGAACGTATGCATTGTGACTTGTGGGGACCATATGCGACATCTTTTTTTGGCCACTGTGGACGATTACTCTCGTTCTGTTTGGGTTTATTTACTATACAATAATTGGGAAGTTGAGACTATTTTTTTGAATTTTATGGCGTTGATTGATCGTCAGTTTAGTGGAAAAATTCTCCGTGTTCGGATTGACAATGGGACTGAATTTAAATGATTGCTTCCGTATTTTAAAAAAGTAGGAATAATTTTTGAAACATTTTGTATGGGAACCCCTCAACAAAATGGTAGAGCCGATAGAAAACATCAACATATTTTGAATGTCGCTAGAGCTTTGAGGTTTGAGGGACACCTTCCTCTTAAATTTTGTGCGGAGTATGTCATGACCGCTTGTTATTTAATTAATCGGACCCCGTCAAGAATTTTGAACTATAAGACACTGTATGAATGTTTGTTTGGTAAATGTTGGTCCCTTGAAAAGGCTTTGGTTAAGTTTAGAGGGGGGGTGAATAAACTTAACACTTAAAACTTTGGAGATAACAAATTCTGCAACTTCAAAGATCTAGCGATGATACTTGATGAGTCTGTTGATACCTCGATAGCCTGGCCGATAAATGATGAGTCTCATTGACGGTTGAGTTTCTTTGAATTTGTGCAGCGGAATAATATTAAAATTAAGCCTTAATACTTGTTTTTAAATATGATACTAAGTATTAGATACTTAGTAGTGTAAGTGTGTGATTTCAGATTCTAGATTCAGTAGGTTGATGTGTAAAATAAACTAAGTGCAGAATGTAAATGCTGAAAGTAAGTAGGCAGATTTTATAGTGGTTCCAGGTGGTGTAATCCTGTCAGTCCACTCTTCTCCTGTGATGTTGGAGGTAATCCACTAGAGATCTTTGATATAGCAGTTACAAAGATTCCTAAGTTGCTTGTCCTTCACCAATAACTATGGCTTCACAAACTGAAAACTGGGAACAGGTAGGATTGCTGCTCCTGAGTCTTCCACTGGTCCTTGAAGGGTAGGATTGCCTCTTCACCAGCTCCACCACAAACAACAGTCTTTCACACAAGCGTGCTTCTTTGTCTTCAAGTGAGTTCTTTATAAAATAAAGATTGAATCAAATAAATGATTGATTGCAAAGGCTTGATTAGGATGATATAATCAGCAGCTTGCAGTCTTCAAGTGTGTATGCTTGATATAGCTTGAATGCAGAATACACTTGAAGAATTTCTCTGGATCAGTAGCTTTAAGTTCAGTAGGTTCAGCAGGGTGTTTTTCAGCTCAGTAAAATATCTCTTCAAAGTTTATCAATTTTCATCATCTTGTTTCTGAGTTGAAAGTCCTCTATTTATAGGCAAGAATGCATGTGACTTGTATTTGAAATTCAAATGTAACCGTTCCTTTTTTTGTCCCATCTGATTTGCCTTCTGTCACTATTCATAGGGGTGACATCGTCGTAATTCCTTTTGATGGTGCAATAGTCCACCCTTTGACTTATAACCATTGGATAAAAATCAATCATCCAACGTTCTTTTAATCTCAGCCTTTGATTTGTTTGATAAGTCGAGGTAGTTGGTCATCCTTAACCATGTAATCTTCCAATATAATCTTGAATTAACCGAGGTATATTATCAGCAGGTTCATCAGTCTGCTAAGATACCTATCAGTCTGCTGAACTGCAATTTGCTGTGTATAAAATACAATGCAGCTGACTTCTTTTATCTAACCTTTATTTGTGAAGTTAGATTACACCTTTTTAATTATAACCAAGTTCCAAACATCATCCAACTTATGGAACTTATATTTCTACACAAGGTATATGTAATCGTTTAGGTCATCACAGACACGCCTAAATTCGATTCCATATCCTTGACTTAAATTACTAAGTTTGATCCCTTAGTCTTTCAGAATCGAGTTTGAGCCATCGACCTTTCGGTCTTGGCGAGGTTCGAGACTAGTCCATCGACCTATCTACCCTATCGATGTGGACCGTCTCATCGATATGAATCGCTGACCTTTACGATTGCTTGTTTGATCAAACCTATTCATAAATCAAACTCTAATAAACCTATACATTTGATCTAGACATCTTTTTGTCTTTGCACTATAATGACTAGTCGGCACTCATCATCAAAACATAGAAATAAGTCCAACAATTTCCCCTTTTGGTGATGATGCCACTACCCTCACCTAACAAAGAAAGCAAAAGATAAAAACAAACAGAACAAATATAGTCATTTTTCATTATAATCAATTGTTCAAAGATATTCTGATCTAGATTCAAAAAAAACATAATGCGCTTAAAGTATCTTTGATCATCTTCTTTCTCTTTCTTGTCTGGCCTTCTCCACTTGTTCATGGTAGGCCCTGATTTCTTCTATCATGTCTCTCATCCATTCATTTTCAATCAGTGTAAAATCAATGTAGGGATTGACCTCTTTCCACCACTTCCATGCTTCAGGCAGGAGAAGATTAATTTGATTCACTCTGAATCCAAACTTCATGTAAAGTTCCTTGAATTCATCATGTGAGTCCTTTTCATTTGTGATAGGCAAAGTCCTATCACCTCTGCCACTTCTTCCACCTCTTCCACCTCTGTAAGTTGCCCTTAAGGCTTTGACTCTTGCTTCTCAAAATTTTAATCCCAAGAAAGAGTTTAGACCTTCATGATATCCCTTGTCATGATAAGGTTTCCTTCTGTTATAGTATTCTTTCTTGTATTGTTTGAGGATATCATCAGTAAGTTGAACTCTGTCAGGTGCAGGTTGTCTGTAAGCATTGGTTTCATCTATCCATCTCTTTTGTGCAAAAATTCTTGCAGCCTCTTTTGCTGCTGCTGTTTGGCCCTCTTCCCCCGTAGTGACATCATCAACAAACCGGGACATTAGGCCATAAACACTCTCCTATGAGATAACCAGATTATTCAGTTGCCCTTCCATAATCTCAGTTCTTGTGTCAACTGCAGTAATCCTGGATTGCAAAGTTTGTTCCAGTAGATTGATCCTCTCAGTAACTTTAGGATCCAATCCAGCAGGTTGAGATGTTCCAGCAGCCTCAGCAGGCTTAGGTGTTTCAGCAAGCTTGTCAAGTTTCTGATGAATGGATATAAATTGGTCTTTCAGAAATTTCTATTTTGCTGTGTTTCCTACCTTGATTCCCCTCACATCTAGTATCAAGTTATGCACAGCATTTTGAGTAGATGTGAAGTTTGAAGCAACTGTATCAGTAGATTGTCTGTTTTCATTCACCAGTTTCATCAGTTCTTCAAATCTCTCTTCTTGTTTATCCAGTTGAGTTCTTAACTGTTGCATATCATGCCTCACAGTCCTTAACTCATCCAAAATTTCTACTGGTATCTCACCAGTCATTCTTCCACCAGTAGCTTCATCAGCAGGCTCTTCAACATTGTACTGTGGCCTCTGATTGCTCACAACCATTGCCCAAATCCTATCTAATCCAGCAGGGACAGGATCAATGGCTGGTTCTTCAAAAATAGGTACAAATGCCTGTGGGGATCAACATTAACATTCTCTTCTTCAGGCATTTGAAACTCCTCATCACTAAAGTCATAGTCCAGCAGCTGCTCATCCACATTAACAGCAGTCTGCTGACCATCTTTCCCTTTAGTGGTCTTGTCTCCAGTAGGCTCCACTACAAAGCTGACCTCTTCAAAGAATGGGGGTTTCTCCAAACCCAAAACTGGTTCCAACCTTTGTCCAGGTGTTGTTTGTAACTCAGCAGCCTGTACCTCATGTTCCAACCTTTGTGCAGGTGCTATTTGTAGCCCAGCAACCTGTACCTCCTCTTCAACTCTTTGTGGATTGAATATAGCCTCATTATCCACTTGGAATCCTTCAGCATGACCAATCTTGTTCAGGATAAAGGCAGTTTTAGTAAGAATGCCCTCAAAGTCAAATCCATCTTGATATTCAATAGATTCCTCTGAGCTGGAACTAGGTTCACTATAATCAGTAACCTTTTCTTCATCCAAATCAAAGACTGCTCACTTCGGTTTGTGCAAGAGGCTCACAACATGGAATGTATAAGATTCATCAGCTAGCCTACCAGCACTTAAATTAACTCCTTCATTGATCAATGCCTCTAGATCATCCATGGTGAGATCCTGTAGATCCTTATCCATCTCTCCAATCTGCTGGCCCTCAGCAGACTTACCAGTATCAGTGGACTGTTGTGCAGGTGGTTCTATTAAAATTGCAGTCCCACTGGTTCCTCCTGGTCCAGAGGGAAAATCACCTCTAGAATCTGATGATGAGGATGAATCATCATTGTCATCTCTTGGATCCCTAAACTTGATACCCTCCTCTTTTTGTTGTTCATCAAATAAGTCCATCAATCTGGATTGCAGCAGAGTGGTATCAACTAGGTCCAACAAATTCTCTACTCCCAACTTGTCAAAAGCCCATTCTTCAAAGTCTGTCATAGGTTCAGCAGCTGGCTTTTGTCTCTTGTAGAAACCAAACTTCCATTGGAAATAGTCAGCAACTTGCTGAAGTTTGGGATCTACATACTCTTCTGTTTTCTTATTTTCTTTGACATGCCTTTCAAAGGGCATGAAAGATCTTCTGGGAGCAACTTCAGTGCCTTGTTGACCTCCGAAGGTTCCAACAAGTAGATTCATTGTTTCTTCAACAGATGTTTGAAAGTCAATAGGTTGCTGAGGTGGTATATTTGTACCTACTACTTCCATCTGTACAACACTTGGTTCCTCCTGACTTACATGCTCATCAACAGGGTTAGCAGCAGACTGCTCTTCCCCCTGAGTTCTTGCAACTCTTGCAGGGTCTTCAACCAATTCTTCAATTACCACAAAGATGTTCAGTTCAAGTGGTTTGTTGTGGGTCTTGATGAGATACTACAAGAGGGCTCAGGGTCGTGAGAGCTGTCAGATATCTCCAACATTGCTCAACAACAACTCAGGCGGCTTGATGAGACTTAATGGCCTCTTCTAGTGAGGAGTCAGTAATTTCCACAGGCTTGATGATAGTTAAGGGCTCAGCCTCAATAGCCTCTTCTTCCTCTTCTACTGATGCTTCTTCTTGGACTCTTTGTGCCTCCAAGTTTTTCAATTCTTTCCCCTTTCCATGTTTCTTTTTGTGGATAATTTCTTTTCTTCTCTTGGGAAGTGGTTCATCATCTTTTTCAACCACAATAGACTTTCTCTTTCTACTAGCTTCCTTCTGTTGTTCCCTCAGAATCTCAACAATGCTTTTTCTTCTTGCAAAGAACAAAGCAGGTCCAAAGACGTTCAAATTCAATTTGGACCTCACAGACTCAATGAGCCTCTGTGGTTTGCTTCCTTGTCTTCTTAGGCTTTAAGATCTCAGTGATCTTCCTTGTATCTACAGCCTTTCTTTTCTTAGAGGTCTTCTTTGGTGCAGCAGGTTTAGTAGATTTCTTCTTAGTTTGCTTGACCTGCTCACAACCTAGCATCACCATTATCTCCATCACTATCATCATCAGCAGCAGGGTCAGCAACATCTTCATCATCATCTAGACCAAGAATAGCATAATCAATTTCCTTCTTGTATCTAGACTGATTAATCTTCTCAGGTTCAATATCAGGAACCTTCAAGTGATTCAGCAGGGTCTGAACCATTAATCCTAAGGGCAAGGCCTTGGATTTTCTTTTTCCATCTTTTTCTTCCTTGGCTACCTTCTTCTTGTAATGAATGAAGTAACCAGCCCAATCAAACTTCATGCACCTGCAAATGATCATCATCAGCTCTATCTTGGGTCCTGATAGAGTGTCCATACTGCCAACCAGTCCAAGTATGTTCTTTGTAATGAGTTTGCTCAGCAGACTGTACTCATTCCCAATATGTCTGCAATTGATGCCTGGAATGGATTTGGTGGCTGCATTTGTTTTGATTTGATCAACAAAAGCCATCTTGGATAGTCCTATTGCTTCAGGATTTACTTGACCATCCACTACTTCTTCAAATCCAAACACTTCCCTCAGTAGACTAGGGGAAACTTCAATCTCCTCAGCATTCACAGTTGTCTTGAATGCTTCACTTCCTTCTTCCACACCATGTTTTTCCAAAAATCAATAACATTTGTGTATGATATTGTTTCCAATCTGATATTGAGTATGTTTTCCAAACCTACAAACCTCCTTATTCTTCTACCAATGTTGATGGCCAACTCTGTTTTGTTTGCATCAACAACAAAGCCTCTAACACTTTGGCTTGATTCAATCTAGACATCAATCTTTTCCGCCATTGTTAAGAGAAATAAAAGATGAAGAAGATAGATTGTGAATCTGTGTTCACACAGTGTAAAAATAGAGATATGAATCTGATATTTTGCAAGTAGAGAAGATCTGCTGAGTGTAGGACTGTATAAATAGACAGACGGTAGTTGTAACTGTCAGTGCACGTACATCCATGTCAACCACGATTAATCTGAGTGAATTCTGTCTTGACACGTGTTCTATAACTCCTCTATAACGTTTGTAACCGTTGGATTGTGTTAACTATGGTAATAAAGGGTAGGATAAATATCCCGCCAAACTGCTTTTTGACTTTAGTAAAGTTTGACTATGTAACGTTCCATTCAGACAGGTTGTCCTCGGCCGAGGTTGGCTCAAAGATCTGGCGATAAAGGTATCAAAGCAGACTGGTGACAAAGTGACTCTGTTGATCCTTAATTTCTTCTTGTTTTGTTCAATTGATAATACAAGATGAAGTTTAATACCAATGACTGATCTGTCAAGTGAGCTCACCCAACATGACAAAGACCAATCCCCTTGGCAACCTCATTTGCTCAATTGTCCAAACATAAGTACATGGAATTGTTGATACCAATGACTAATCTGCTAAGTGAGCTCACCCAACATAGCAAAGACTAATACCCTTGGTGAATTCCAGTACATTGCTGAATATCAGTCAACTTTTATAATTCCAAGTTCAGTCCCTAATTTGGCAAATCTTTCACCATCAAGTGGTTTAGTGAAAATATCAGCAAGTTGATTTTCAGTAAGGATATATAGAACCACCACATCTTTCTTTTCAACATGATCTCTTATAAAATGATGTCTCACATCAATGTGCTTGGTTCTTGAGTGCAAAACAGGATTTTCTGTGATTGCAATTGCACTTGTGTTGTCACACATAATTGGAATTTCCTTTTCTTCAATTCCATAATCCCTTAATTGTTGTCTTAGCCATAGAACTTGTGCACAACAACTTCCAGCAGCTATATATTCAGCTTCAGCAGTGGATGTTGATATTGAATTATGTTTCTTGCTGAACCAGGAGACCAGTCTACTTCCCATTAACTGACAAGTTCCTGTAGTGCTTTTTCTATCAATTTTGCAACCAGCATAATCAGAATCTGAGTAGGATATAACTTTGAAGCTTCCATCCTTGGAATACCATATCCCTACTCCCAAAGTCTCCTTTAGGTACTTGAGAACTCTCTTGACTGCACCTAAATGACTTTCTTTAGGTTTAGATTGAAATCTTGCACAAACACCTACAGCAAAGGATCTATCAGGTCTGCTGGTAGTAAGGTACAGCAGACTGCCTATCATCCTTCTGTATAAAGTCTGATCAACATCTTTGCCTTCTTTATCTTCATCCAATCTGATGTTTGTACTCATTGGAGTTGATATCTTGGTGCTGTTTTCCATACCAAACTTCTTCAGCAACTCCTTGGTGTACTTGGTTTGATGAATGAAGATTTCATCTTTCATCTGTTTAACTTGCAATCCCAAAAAGTAGTTCATCTCTCCCATCATACTCATTTGGAATTTACTCTTCATTAGATTTGCAAACTTTTCACAAAGTAAATCATTTTCAGAACCAAATATTATGTCATCCACATAAATATGTACCAGCAGGGTGCTGTTCCCTTCACTGATTCTGAAAAGTGTCTTGTCAATGGTGCCTTTTGTAAAACCATTGTCCACCAAGAATTGAGATAGAGTCTCATACCATGCTCTTGGTGCTTGTTTCAATCCATAAAGTGCTTTGTTGAGTCTATACACTTTATGGATACCATTCAGAAATGCACTTTATGGATACACTTTATCTTCTTGATCTTTAACTTCAAATCCAGGAGGTTGCTGTACATACACTTCCTCCTCTAGAATACCATTCAGAAATGCACTTTTGACATCCATTTGATATACTTTAAAGTTTTTATAAATAATATGATAGCTTCCAATCTTGCAACAGATGCATAGGTTTCATCAAAATCTATTCCTTCTGCTTGAGAATAGCCTTTTGCAACTAGTCTGGCCTTATTCCTCACAATGGTACCAGATTCATCAAGTTTATTTCTGTATACCCACTTAGTACCAATGATATTTGCATGACTTGGCCTTTCAACTAGTGTCCAAACTTGATTTCTTTCAAATTCATTCAATTCTTCTTGCATAGCTATTATCCAATCTGGATCTGAAATAGCTTCTTCAACAACTTTTGGTTCCAATTGAGATAGAAAACAAGTAAACAAAGCTTCCAGTTGTCTTCTAGTCCTTACACCTTGCTGTACATTGCCAATAACTTGTTCAGCAGGGTGATTCCTTAACCATTGTGGATTCTGGTTAGTTTGATTATCAGGAACCTCATCTTCAGTAGGGTCTACTGTAGCTTCTTCAACAACAGGGGGTTCAGCAGATCCTTGAATTTCTTCAGTTGTTGCATCAGTAATGTTACCAGCAGGGGCAGTATCAGAAACTTTTAAATCATTGAATCTTTCCAAAACTTCAACACAATCTGGATCAGTGACTTGTTGATTCTCAGCAGGTTCACAATCTTCATCTTCCATACCAGTGAACTTAGGTTCATCAAACACAACATGGATTGTTTCTTCATATTTCAGTGACCTCTTGTTCAGTACCCTGAATGCCTTGCTGACTGAAGAATATCCCAAGAAAATCCCTTCATCTGACTTTGATTGGAATGTTTTCAGATGAACCTTGTGATTTAGGATAAAACACTTGCTTCCAAATGGATGGAAATAGGATATGTTTGGTTTCCTTCCATTCCAAATCTCATAAGGTGTCTTCAGCAGCCTTCTTGTTCATGGATGTTCTATTTTGTGTATAGCATGTTGTATTAATGGCTTCCCCCAATATCTTTTCGGTAGCAATGCTTCACATATCATTGTCCTTCCTGCTTCCTTTAAAGTCATGTTTTTCTTTCAAAGAACCCCATTTTTTGAGGAGGTGTACAGCAAAGCAGACAAGTTGATGTAGTACACCATTCTGCTCACTGAGATTCTCTTATAACTTTGTTGAGAAATTCGGTACACGATCCGATCTTATTTTTATTATCACAAACTTTTCTCATTTTGTAATCTCTTTAAACGATTAGGCATGCTTTTGAATGTTTCACTTTTCTTGTTCATAAAAACCACCCAAGTGTACCTTGAATAATCATCCACAACCACTAAAGTGTATTTCTTTCCGATTACACTTGTTGGAGTTATTGGTCCAAAAGATCCATATGCATAAGCTCCAACACTCTATTAGTTGATTGTTTAGTTTTTGACTTGAAGCTTGACTTTATCTGTTTACCCGCCGACATGCATCACATATAGCATCCTTCTTGAATGTGATCTCGTGTAAACCAATCACCGACTTCTTCTTCACCAACCTGATTGATATCATCAAAGTTCAAATGATTCAACTTCTTGTGCCATAACCAATTGAGTTGATTTGGTATGCACAATCGATTGAGTTTCGAGGCTCGCATGAGACCACTCCACAACATACATGTTTTTTTGTCTTCTACCGGCCAAGTACAACTTGATCACCTCTTTCACTAATGACAATACGATCGCTTTTGTCAAAAGTGACCTTGTATCCCATATCACAGAATTGTCCAGTGCTCAGCAAGTTGTAGTCCAGTCCTTCCACATAAGCAACATTCTTGATTGTAAGTCCACTTCTCACAAGTGTGTCATATCCTCTTGTGTATCCAGGTGTATTCTTGTTGCCAAAATTCACCCTTGGACCATCTTTTGCCACAAAGTTTAATAAACAGTGCTTATTCTTTGTCATATGTCTGGAACATCCACTGTCAAAGTACCAGACACCATACAAAACAAAGTTAATACATTTTAGGTACCCAAACCTGTTTGGGTCCATAGTGGTCAGTAGTAAGCATGACTTTTGGTAAGTTTCCATAAGGTCTTCTCCTAAAAGTGTCATACTTTGGTTCATACATGTATTCCACACATCCATAAGTTCTAACAAAGAGGTTGTGTAGGATTCACATATGTTTTTGGCCTTTTGGTTTATAATCTTTGTTTGAAGTGATTTTCGGTGTTAGAAGCATTAGTATAACCATTTGTTTGTTGTCTGTTAGGAGTGACTACGTAGTATGGAGTCTGCTTGAGGTCCCTGCTTTGAGGCCTTTTATGAGTCCTCTCTTTGAGTCCTTTCTTTGAATCCATTGCTTAGGTTTTACCCTAGCAAAGATGGTTATCTTGGTTGTTTCTATCAGCAGGTACAGGAATATTCCAATCATCATCAGTAGGAAACAGTCTACCTTTCCCCCTGAGATAAGTATCCCTTGAATGATTAACATTTTTAGATTTGGGATTCTTATCTTTGGAATATTTCTGACCTTTACCTTTTTGTGGTTCAGCAGACTTGGTAGCAGGTCTGCTATCAGTAGGTCTAGAAGGTCCAGCAGTCCTATTTTTAGATTTGTTCTTTTATTAGAGTCGTTGACTTCTTTGACTTCTCGATTTTGCTTCCTTGAAGTATTATTCTCAGTAGGTTTTCTCGCCTCAAAGAACCTTACTTGGAGTTGGATCTTGTCTTTGGTACAAACTTAGGACCACCTCGGTGCTAGGTTCAAGAACCTTCATGGATCCACTTTTTGGGTTGTTGAGTTCCAAATCCAAGCCATGTTTTATCACCATAAGGCTTTCCGGACTTGTATGCAATTTGTGGAGCAAGATGGTTCAAATAGATTCAGTGGGTCAATGAATGATCGTGCAGCTTACACTGATTCTGTCCAACATCTTTTTCCTTACCTTTGAGAACTCTTAATTCAGCTTTCAATCTTCCAACTTCTAATTCAAGAGCTTATTTTTCATCCTTCACAATCTCATAACCATATTGTATTATCCTCAGTTGATTAAGGATGGCATCCAAAGTCTCATTATTGTCAGAATTTCTAGGATTTGAACCACAAGTTGATTCACAATCACTTCCAGCAGGAGTATTCATGGATACAGTATTGTATACCTCCTCAGTTTCATCCATATTGGCCATCAAAGCATAATCTTCCATATCAGCAACCAGTGATGTGTCATCTGATTCATTTCCTTTTTCAGATTCCACTTCATACCCTGATTATCTTCAGCAACCATAGCCTTCTTTCCATGTCTTCTTTGTTGACTCTTGGTCTTCAGTAGGTCTGGACAATCAGGTCTAAAGTGTCCAGGCTTCTTGCAGTTGAAGCAAAGATAATCAGGTTCCTTACTTTATTTTAACTCAGGACAGACAGGTTTGAAGTGTCCAGGTTTCTTGCAATGAAAGCACAGATAGTCATTATCTTTCTTTGATTCTTCTTTCTTTCTTTCAGTAGGCCTTTTTGTGAAGTTTCTTGCAGGGGCCTTTCCTGTCTTCATCATCCTGATTTTCTTGGCTCAGGAGGGCAGCACATTCTGCATCTCATCCAGCCAGATCATCTTGTCCTCCAGATGTTTCTTCCCGATGTGAAGCAGCCAATGGTGGTCTTTGGCTCTTCCTTTTTTCGCCTCAGTACAAGCTTTTGCTAAATTCATAGGCCTTGAGATCCGAAAACAACTTGAAAGTGTCTTCTTCATGCAACTTTCTCATTTCTTCTATTGCGATCACCTTCATTTTCCAAACATCTTTGCGAGTAAAGCCTCCAAGATTTTAGTGTTTATTTCTTCTTTTGAATGACTTACACTCAAAGAAGGTAAGTTCATCCAGACAAAGATTAAATCGTGATTCCATTTGCTCAATGGTTTCATTTGGCAAACATCTTGAACTTTTGGAACCTCTTTCTCGCCACACCGATTTTATTCTTCTTTATTGCATCGGTGCCTTCACAGATCAACTGTATCTTGTCCCAAAGTTCCTTTGCAGTTTTGCAATCTTTAACCTTCATGTACATAGTGCTATCCAAGGTTCTATAAATGATGTCAATAGCAATATTGTTGAGGTTTGCTCTTTTTCTGTCTTCTGCATTCCATTCTCTTTTTGGTTTAGGAATGTACTCAGTTGTATCACCCACTGTTATTGCCTTGGTAATATCCAGTGGTCCATCAGTTAGTACATCCATCATCTCATCATGAGTTGCAGCAAGGTAAGCCTGCATTCGACGTTTATACTCATCAAATCTATCTAGAGAACACATCAACATAGTTCTAGCATACTGGGTGTTATCCATGATGCGAATCTTTGAAAAACAGTAACTTGAAAGAAAGTTTCAAAGAGTTTTCACAAGCACAACAAGTAGGATTTCTTCAGAACAGAAGCACTGCTCCGATACCAATTGTTGGTCCCTTGAAAAGGCTTTGGTTAAGTTTAGAGAGGGGGTGAATAAACTTAACACTTAAAACTTTGGAGTTAACAAATTCTGCAACCTCGATGAGTCTGGCGATACTTGAAGAGTCTGTTGATACCTCGATAACTCTGGCCGATAAACATGATGAGTCTCTTGACGATTGAGTTTCTTGAATTTGTGCAAATGGAATAATATTAAAATTAAGCCTTAATACTTGTTGTTAAATATGATACTAAGTATTAGATACTCAGTAGTGTAAGTGTGTGATTTCAGTTGCTAGATTCGGTAGGTTGATGTGTAAAATAAACTAAGTGCAGAATGTAAATACTGAAAGTAAGTAGGCAGATTTTATAGTGGTTCCAGGTGGTGTAATCACTGTCACCCACTCTCTCCTGTGATGTTGGAGGTAATCCACTAGAGATCTTTGATATAGCGATTACAAAGATTCCTAAGTCGCTTGTCCTTCACCAATAACTATAGCTTCACAAGCTCAAAACTCGGGAGCAGTAGGATTGTTGCTCCGAGTCTTCCACTTTGGTCCTTGAAGGGTAGGATTGCCTCTTCACCGGCTCCACCACAAACAATGACCTTTCACACAACTGTGCTTCACTGTCTTCAGCAGGTTCTTTATAAAATAAAGATTGAATCAAATAAATGATTCAGTTGCAGCAGCTTGATTAGGATGATATAATCAGCAGCTTGCAGTCTTCAAGTGTGTATGCTTGATATAGCTTGAATGCAGAATACACTTGAAGAATTTCTCTGGATCAGTAGCTTTAAGTTCAGTAGGTTCAAGGGGTGTTTTTAGCTCAGTAAAATATCTCTTCAAAGTTTATCAATTTTCATCATCTTGTTTCTGAGTTGAAAGTCCTCTATTTATAGGCAAGAATGCATGTGACTTGTATTTAAAATTCAAATGTAACCGTTCCTTGTTTTTATCCCATCTGATTTGCCTTCTTTCACTATTCATAGGACTGACACTGTCAGAATTCCTTTTTGACAATGCAGTCTGTCCACCCTTTGACTAATAACCATTGGATAAAAATCTGAATCATCCCAACGTTCTTTTAATCTCAGCCTTTGATTTGTTTGATAAGCCAGAGGTAGTTGGCTGTCCTTATCCATGTAATCTTCCAATATAATCTTGAATTAACCGAGGTATATTATCAGCAGAGTTCATCGATCTTTGAGATACCTATCGATCTATTTGAATCGCAATTTGTTTGTGTATAAAATATAATGCAGCTGACTTCTTTTATCTAACCTTTATTTGTGACGTTAGATTACACCTTTTTAATTATAACCAAGTTCCAAACATCATCCAACTTATGGAACTTAGACCTTCTACACAAGGTATATGTAATCAGTTTAGGTCATCACAGACTTGCCTAAATTCTGATTCCATATCCTTGACTTAAATTACTAAGTTTGATCCCTTAGTCTTCTGTAACTCCTCAGCCTTGGTCTTCAAAGAGGTTCCGGACTAGTCTCTCGACCTATCTACCCTACCTGATGTGGTCCATCATTGATATATCAATGACCCTTTACGAAGGCTTGTTTCATCAAACCTATTCATAAATCAAACTCTAATAAACCTATACAATTGATCTAGACATCTTTTTGCCTTTGCACTATAACAGCTAGTCTGGCACTCATCATCAATACATAGAAATAAGTCCAACAGTAAACTACCGAGTGTTGAGGCTTTGCGGGTTTTTGGATGTTTATGTTACGCTCATAATCAACGCCATAAGGGAGATAAATTTGAGAGTCGGAGTCGAAAGTGCGTGTATTTGGGGTATCCATTTGCTAAGAAAGGATGGGCCCTCTTTGATTTGGAAACTGAACAAATATTTGTGTCTAGAGACGTGAAATTTTTTGAGCATATTTTCCTGCTAAGAGAACTCCCAATAACTACCCCTTCACAGATCACCTTTCCGAAAATTGATGGCGACGGCCTTTATACGGATGTTAGTGCCCAGTGTGTGGAACCAACTCCACCTAATAGGAATGACGTAGATAATGGTGAGGGGGTGGTGGCCACTAGTGAAGAGGTTGACAAAGTATCACCGGATGAGGTTGTTGTTAGTGAATAGTCAACCGTCGAAACGATAGAGTTGGGGAGAGGGAAATGTACAAAAGTTCCAAATTCCAAATATCAAGAGTATGTGACACATACGTAGTGGATAAGAAAAGTCCTTCGGCGCACTCCTCCATTCCATGAACCTTCTCAGGTAGTCTGTATCCTCTTACGCATTTTGTGAATTTTTCTCATTTTTCTGATGCACATAGAAGGTATATAGCAAATGTTACGGCAAGAAATCCTCCCCGATTTTTTAAAGAAGCTATAAAATATGAAGGATGGAGAAAATCTTGAAAACAACAGTGTATTAATTTTTTGTTGAAAACCATTGTATTAATTATATTTAAGAGATGTTAGGGTCATTTTGATAAAAAAAAAATCATATGATTTTGTAGGTCCGACAATTAAAAAACACACGGAGAGAGTAACATATTATTTGTGATTGTCTTTTTACATAATAAAATATCTTAGTACATGATAGGAGTCAACTTTACGTGACTCCGCTACATTGTTTGGCCTCCGTTTACCACATTTTCAACACATTTTTGGATAATTTAGACCACTTTCGGGGTAATATTGTGAGTTCCTCGCACGGGGGGTAATTCCGTCATTTTGATAGTTTACCACCCCTTTTTATGATGATACTGACCCCATTCCCGAGCACGTTTACCCTTTGGAATGTTTTGGTTGTTTTTGGTCATTGTGATGATGTAGGGTATTGGTGTCTCGAGGACCCGAAAGGCAATGGTTTACAATGAGAAACATGACCGAGGCGAGAAAAGAGGTGGAAAAGGGAGAAGAAGTGAAGAATTGGTGGCACACAGGTCCAAACGCACGCGTTTGGAACCCTCAAACCAGCGTTCCAGTCTCCAACCGGCGTTCCAACCTCAAAAACGGCGTTCCAGAGTTGCGAGTCATACAGAGTTCGGCTCTTCAAACGCGGCGGTTTAGCAACTACCCCGAACGCGTGCGTTCCAGGCCATTCAAACGCGACGTTCCTACCTTCAAACGTGCGTTCCAGGCCTCTTAAACGCACGTTCCATACCTGTAAACCAGCGTTTCGAAAGACAAAAGCCCTAAGCTGCCCAGAATTTCAAGCAGAACGCACGTTCCACTCATCTGAAACCAGCGTTCGAACCAAAATCTGCAGGATTTTCCATCCACCTATAAATACCCCCTTAGTCCATTTTGGGATTATTATTCATCTTCTTAGCCAAACTCTACCCCTTTCATAGCTCGAATTTTGTAATAGCTTAGAATACTCTCTCTTAGTGTAAATCAACAACATCTTAGCTTAATCTTTCCATTTCTTAGCTTAGATTTTCATTTCAAACACTAAGAGACCACCTTTTAATTATACATATATTTTGTACTTTTGGGATCTCAACTCGAATTTCTGCAATTTTATGGTATATCTCTCTTCTCTTTTACTTGTTATGGCTCTTATTTACTGTTTTATGCTTGTTTTGATTAGTATAATGTGTAGCTAAACATCTTCATAGCCGAATCATGTGAAATTTGGTGAAATCACCCTTTGGGTGATGAAATTGGGAGTGGGTAGAGCTTTTTATTGTTGTTTCTTGCATTTTTCACGTCTTAGAACTTGTTATAACGGATTTGGGCTAGATTGATCACCTAGGTCAAAAATCACACACATCAATCTTGAGAGTTGTTCAGAGAGAGGGGTGTGGGAAAAGGGTTCTAGGATCGCATTGTAGTGCGAGGTTACTCGTTTTTAACGTTTAAACGGCTCTCGTGCATGATTGTATTGTGAATGAATCTCTTAGGAGCGGTTAGTTGACTTGGCATAAGGTGTTGGGGAAGAGTTGTTCGAGAACCTAACACCGGGATTAGAGATGCGTACCCGTGAAATTGAATGTAAGAGTTCGTTCGTTTATTGCTCACTCCCGGTTTTGTCATTCCTGAGGTGAAACTAGCTATTTTGATCATGGTTCGGCTATGTCTCCTTAACTATCTTTAAAACTTAGTCGTTTAATCTTCTTTCTTTCTTTTTATCTTTAGACTCATTAGTTGGAATCACTTAGTGTCGTTGTAGTAACAAAACCTTAAAACTTTGATCACCTAGACTAAGCATTACGTTCACTTTGGTACTTGCAAGCACGATTCCTTGTCGGGTGTGGCAGCAATCTTGTAGTAGTATCGGAACACGGGCACCGAAAAGCATACCTGGGCCACTCGACACGCTATGATGAACCCCATCAGAGTTCTGACGCCATTCGAGGCGAGTTGGGAGACGCTTATCTCGTAATGGTGAAGGATGGCGTAAGCAATTTGGACAAAGTGGAAACCTTAGTCCACTCGCCAGTTGATTTTCGTAAACAGTGCAAAATCCCTCTGGGGGCTCATCCGCGAATCGATGCAGGCCTGACGGGAGTCGATATTCGAACGGAGGATGAACGATGTTATACTTCCCGTAGATTTCAACAATATCCTCTAGCGTAAGTGTACTAAGGCACCCTTTTGCACCCTTTCCGTCCATCCTAGTTACTAGTTTTTTAGGCTGGTTAGGGACAGGAGGAGGGGAAGCTACAGGCTCACCGGAATCTCCCCGGAGAAGAAGATCGGAGGTGACGATTATGGAGATTGGCTATGAATGGGTGTGTCACTACCCCTATCGATTCGAGAGGCAGTGGGGACGGGTCTTCTTTGAGACTACACACACTGGGAGTGCGATTCTTTGTGGATCGCACCATCTTCCAAAGACACAGATCCTCCATTTGATGTACAGGGCGAGCTTGACTAGCTTGTTTTTCATTATTTTTGCATTTCTTTTGAGAGTTGCGGCTTCTTTTGGCTAGTCTGCTTTTCATCTATTTGTGGGTACTTTTGGTGATTCACTTTGAGGCGAGTTGACTTTTGATTTCGACTTTTTGTTTGCTTTTATATCCTTCACTTTTGATACGCATTTGTAATCATTGTTCACCCACGAGGCCTGTTTGACCGTGCATGTTTTTCTCCTTGTGATTGACATTTTATTGGGATATTTATCGCTATTTTCGCATGCGTGGATGTTCTGAGTTTTATTGTTATACTGTATCCGTCCATTGGATATCCCATTCCCCCTCGGCATGCTTTGATATCGTTTCGTGGCATGGACTCGTTTTCTTACGCACCCGTTTGCCTATTGCTTGATCTTTAGCACGTGGACTTTTCCCGTGCATGCGCTTTCTTTGTTTCTTTTGTTCTCGCTTTAAGTTTCGGGATGGACTTATACGAGGGTGTCACGAGTTTCGAGTATCGGTTGCGCCTTTCTGCCGGGTTTCGATTAAACAGCTAAGTCCTCCTTTCTTTTTATCTCTCACACACTGAGGACAGTGTTTCGTTTAAGTGTGGGGTGGGAGACTTAGCCGTTTTCTTGTTTTTGTTGTTAAATGTGCTATAAATGTGGTATACTTGGCCTATGACCGGGCTCGAGTCGATTTTTAGGTAATTTTTAAAATTTTCAAGGTTTTTAGCACCATGTTGTGTGTGTTATTTTCACATTTGAGTGGTGATCACCTTAGTCGGGATCCCGAACATGTGCATTATGGTTCGATTTTATCTTGAGAATGGAGTTAAATAATCTCATGAAAGCTACACTTTGTGCACAATTTGATTACTACCACCCTTCATATCATGAGTCTCGAGACGAAATGTCATAGGTTTACCTAAGTAGGACATGGGATGACGGTTTTGGCGTTCTTTTGACCCTACCATAGCCAAATAAGCCTTAACCCGAACATTTACCCTTCGTAGCCCCTCTTAGCCTTGATAGAATGGTCTGACCACCATTCACTTATAGCCGTTTTGTTACTTAGTCAGAAACCTACCCTTGAACCGTAATTATGGTCACTTTCCCTTCATTTTAACCCTACGAGTGGACCTAGTCCTTAGTTGGAGCACACTCGCTAAAACAAGTGTGGGGTGGGGGAAATATGATGTTTTGATTGGGTTGTTGTTTCTTGTTTTGAGCTATAAGGTGTTGAGGAGCTCGTTTGGGCTTGGTGTTCGGCTTTTGGGCCAAGGAAAAGAACCTTCTTCTATCTCTTCTTTCAAAAAAAAAAAAAAAAAAAAAAATTCAATCAAACAAAGTTCAAAATACATTAGCTCTCATTGAATAAAAGTTGATGTTTATAGAAATAAAGGGTTGGAGTCAAAAGTGTTGAGCTCAAAAGTTACTTTTATGATGTTAGAGTTGGGATAGTGAGATAGGTGCTAACGTATTCGATCTCACCTCATGACGCTTGGAACATAGTCGAGTTTGGCAATCAGTTCGGGTGCGTTAGTATCCTATGGTTCCCAAAGTGTTAAAATGATCAAAAAGGAGTTTGGTGGTTTGTATGATAGAAATGAGTTGGTACTTGAGTTGATTAGGTTCACTGTACTTCTTTTCTCCAGTTCCCAAAATACCTTTTCGATTAACCAATTTTACCCTAGCCTAACGTTATAACCTTTCAAGTCCTGCCTGATCGTGTCCAAACTTAGTGACCTTGATTAGTGGAGAGGCTAGTAGGAATGAAACGGTTGGTAGACTTTTTGGTTGGGATTCAAGCCCCGACAATCATTTTGAGCACTTGGTTTTAGCTTGGCACCACACACACTCCATTTTCTTGATAATGTTGCACCAATGTGTATATGTTCGTGTTTCTTACTTTGTGGTTACCTTGAGAGTGTGAGTAGTAGCACCTACATCATAAAGTTGAATCCCTTGGTTTGTTTTAAAACGCCTATTTTACTCGAGGACGAGCAAAGGCTAAGTGTGGGGTGGTTGATAGGAGTCAACTTTACGTGACTCCGCTACATTGTTTGGCCTCCGTTTACCACATTTTCAGCACATTTTTGGATAATTTAGACCACTTTCGGGGTAATATTGTGAGTTCCTCGCACGGGGGTAATTCCGTCATTTTGATAGTTTACCACCCCTTTTTTGATGATACTGACCCCATTCCCGAGCACGTTTACCCTTTGGAATGTTTTGGTTGTTTTTGGTCATTGTGATGATGTAGGGTATTGGTGTCTCGAGGACCCGAAAGGCAATGGTTTACAATGAGAAACATGACCGAGGCGAAAAGAGGTGGAAAAGGAGAAGAAGTGAAGAATTGGTGGCACAGGGTCCAAACGCACGTTTGGAACCCTCAAACCAGCGTTCCAGGTCTCCAAACTGGCGTTCCAACCCTCAAACCAGCGTTCCAGAGTTGCCAGAGTCATACAGAGTTCAGCTCCTTCAAACGCTGGTTTAGCAACTACCCCGAACGTGCGTTCCAGGCCATTCAAACGCACGTTCCCTACCTTCAAACGTGCGTTCCAGGCCTCTTAAACGCACGTTCCATACCTGTAAACCAGCGTTTCGAAAGACAAAAGCCCTAAGCTGCCCAGAATTTCAAGCAGAACGCACGTTCCACTCATCTGAAACCAGCGTTCGAACCAAAATCTGCAGGATTTTCCCTCCACCTATAAATACCCCCCTTAGTCCATTTTGGGATTATTATTCATCTTCTTAGCCAAACTCTACCCCTTTCATAGCTCGAATTTTGTAATAGCTTAGAATACTCTCTCTTAGTGTAAATCAACAACATCTTAGCTTAATCTTTCCATTTCTTAGCTTGGATTTTCATTTCAAACACTAAGAGACCACCTTTTAATTACTTCTATATTTTGTACTTTTGGGATCTCAACTCGAATTTCTGCAATTTTATGGTATATCTCTCTTCTCTTTTACTTGTTATGGCTCTTATTTACTGTTTTATGCTTGTTTTGATTAGTATAATGTGTAGCTAAACATCTTCATAGCCGAATCATGTGAAATTTGGTGAAATCACCCTTTGGGTGATGAAATTGGGAGTGGGTAGAGCTTTTTATTGTTGTTTCTTGCATTTTTCACGTCTTAGAACTTGTTATAACGGATTTGGGCTAGATTGATCACCTAGGTCAAAAATCACACACATCAATCTTGAGAGTTGTTCAGAGAGAGGGGTGTGGGAAAAGGGTTCTAGGATCGCATTGTAGTGCGAGGTTACTCGTTTTTAACGTTTAAACGGCTCTCGTGCATGATTGTCTTGTGAATGAATCTCTCTTAGGAACGGTTAGTTGACTTGGCATAAGGTGTTGGGGAAGAGTTGTTCAGAACCTAACACCGGGATTAGGAGTACGTACCCGTGAAATTGAATGTAAGAGTTCGTTCGTTTATTGCTCACTCCCGGTTTTGTCATTCCCTGGGGTGAAACTAGCTATTTTGATCATGGTTCGGCTATGTCTCCTTAACTATCTTTAAAACTTAGTCGTTTAATCTTCTTTCTTTCTTTTTATCTTTAGACTCGTTAGTTGGAATCACTTAGTGTCGTTGTAGTAACAAAACCTTAAAACTTTGATCACCTAGACTAAGCATTACGTTCACTTTGGTACTTGCAAGCACGATTCCTTTGGGTTCGACCTCGTACTCCTGTAGCTATTCTAGCAATCGACCCGGTACACTGCCGGTTAGAGAGTTAGTTTACCCACGGTTTCGAGTCTTTATAAATTGTTTTTGTTGGGTGGATTCTAGCTCAATCAGTACACATATTCTCTTTTCCAATTTTAACCTTCGTATTTTCGCGCTTATATATTATGACCCAAATTTAGGCATAATGTTGAATTTTTTTTGTCCGCATTTGGTCAGAATGTATGAAATAGGTTTTCTTACCGGGTATTGAGTCTAGAAAACTCTTAAATTATGACTGAAATTAAATCTAAATAATCAAGTAAAATCTGACTTATGTTGGGTCAGAATAATGTGTAATGTGTGAACAGATGCTCCTATCAGCGTAAAAACTCTAAATTGACTAAAGATTTAGAAGGGAGAAATTACTTACTAACCTTTAGAGGAATGAGTCCTTCAGCCACAAAACTGGGAAACAAAGAATCCACTACCGAAAGAGTGCAGCTGCTCGATCTTAAAACAACACTCGGAATTTTCAGTCGATTCGCAACAAATTCTGTTTTAGACATGAAACAATCATAGATTACGCAACCAATCCTCCGTTTCTCAGATTCAACCGAACCCAGTAATCTCGAAATCTTGATGTAAAATCCTACGTTGGTAAAGTAAAGTCTTGCGTGTGAGACATAAATATCTTGTCAACTCGGGTTAGCCTTTTTTGACCAAGTGAGGACGACGATCTAAGTTGTTGACCGGACCATTTATGAATCATTTAGAGCTACCAGGCCCGGGGTCTGGGGGCGTTACAGAAAGGTATTCAGAGCTGACTGCCATACGGAACTAAGTGCCACACCATGAGAGGCGGTGGCGGCCACCTCTAGAATCCTATGGTAGGGACGAACTGGGACAAGTCCACTGGGACAAATCTTGGCCGTCCTGGAGAGGACGCCAATCCCTTATAAGGGGGGAGGGGGGAGAATGTAAAATCCCGCATCGGTAAAGTAAAGTCCTGCTCATCCCTATATAAGTGTGATGAATAATTGTCTTGTCAACTCGGGTTAGCCCTTTTAGACCAAACGAGGACGATGGTCTAAACAGTTGACTGGATCATTCATGACTCATTTAGCGCTAACAGACCCGGGGTCTGGGGCCGTTACACTTGACCTCTAAATTAACATTAATATGCTTTATCAGTGCAATTGGATCCATGGAGGAAACAATGGATTTTGTCGGTTCATCAGGAATGGTGAGAAAATTGATGTTTGGATGATTAGTGGCATCTGGTGATTTGAATCGGGTGTGTGCAATGGTGATTGAAAACCCATTTGAATGGATGATTGTAGCAAGTTGAATCATTGGGGTTAAATGACCTTGTGGAGGAAATCGGATTAAAACTATGTTTCTTGGATTTGCCATTTTTATATCTTGTTTTGATTTTTGGAAGCCTTTTACTTTGTTCCTCAACTCCCAAGTCATTTTTAGGCTACTCAAAGTAGTACCACCCGTCCCATTTTATTTGCGATATTTTGAAACTCACAATATTTAAGGCGACATCAATTAATGAGTTGTCTAGTCATTTAAAATTTGACCAGTTTACTTTTTTTTATCATTTATATATGACATTATTTTCACAAAATTTAAGAAACATCAATTAATGAGTTGGAACAATTTAGACAATTAAAGCAAAAATTTTAAGCCTATTTAGAGTTATTAGACTTATTTTGGGACAGCCAAAAAAGGAATAAGTCCCAAACAAATTGGGACGTAGGGAATATTATTTGAGGGGATAAGGATGTGCGCGGTTAACGAGACGAGCCGAGTCAAGTCGAATCGAGTCGAGTACTGGTGGTTTGAACTCGAGCTGAAGAGGTCAAAAATAGGGATGACAATAGTCACGGGTGGGTACAGGTTTGGTAGTATCCATACCCTAACCATCATAAATTTTTCGTATCATACCTTACCCACTACCCGTGCAGATAGACATTTTTAAATCAATACCCTACTCATGCGGATATCCACGGGTATCTATGGATATTTGATTTCATTCAAAAAAAAGAAATGAACAAATATTGGTGATGGGAGTCAACTTTACGTGACTCCGGTGCATTGTTTATCCCCGTTTACCACATTTTCAGCACATTTTTGGGTGATTTAGACCGTTTTCGGGGTGTTATCGTGAGCTCATGGCACGGGGAGTGAATCCGTTACTTTGATGGATTATTGCCCCTTTTTTGTTGATATTAACCCTATTCCCGAGCACTTTTACCCTCTGGAATTGTTTGGATGTTTTTGGTTGTTTATGATGTTGAAGGGTATTGGTGTCTCGAGGACCCGAGAGGTGATGATTTGTGGCAAAAGGCATGATCGAGGCAAGAGGAGAGATCAAAGAGGAAGAGAAGTGAAGTTTTGGGGAAACAGGGGTTCAAACGCGCGTTTGAACCCCCTAAACGTGTGTTTCAGAAGTCATCAGTTGATTCAGAGTTCAACCCCTCCAAACGCGCGTTTGAAACTACCCTAAACGTGCGTTCCAAGTTCTCCAAACGCGCGTTTGAACGTTCTAAACACGCGTTCCAGATGAAGATCAGCCAAGTCCCTGCCTAGAAATGAAGCGAAACGCGCGTTTGCACTAATCCAAACGCGCGTTTGAAGAAGTTAAACGCCAGTCTCAGCCTTCCAAATGTGCGTTTGGCCCCTTTTTCTGCAGATTTCTTCCCCACCTATAAATACCCCCCTTAGACTATTTCTTGAATGATAACCATTCTCTTAGCAAAACTCTACCCATTTCTTAGCTCGAATTTTGTAATAGCTCAGAATACATTCTCTTAGATTAAATCAACACTATTTTAGCTTAATCTTTCCATTTCTTAGCTCAGATTTCTATTCCAAACACTAAGAGACCATCTTTTAATTAGTTTTCTATTTTGTAATTTTTGGATCTAATTTCGAATTTCTGCAAATTAATGGTATATTTCTTCTTTCTTTCACTTGTTATGTCTTTAATTTACAGTTTCTTCTATGTTTTAACTAGTATAATGAGTAGTCAATCCCTCTTCATAGTCGAATCATGTGAAATTTGGTGAAATCACCCTTTGGGTGATGAAATTGGGAGTGGGTAGTGTTTTTTATTGTTGTATCTTGCATGTTTCATGTCTTAGAACTTGTTATAACAGATTTGGGCTAGATTGATCACCTAGGTCAAAATCACACACATCACTCTAAAGAGTTGTTCAGATAGAGGGATGTGGCAAAAGGGGTTCTAAGATCACGGCGTAGACTCGGCTTAGTTGTTAAGCCCGAGCCCAAAGTGAGGTTACTCGCTTTAACGTTTAAGCGGCTCTAGTGCATAACATGTCTTGTTAGTGAATCTTCTTTAAGGAAGGGTAGTTAACATGGCATAAAGTGTTTGGAGAGATTTGTTCAGACCTTAGCACCGGGATTAGGAGTATGCACCCGTGAAATTGAATGTGAGAGTTCGTTTGTTTTCATGCACACTCTCGGTTTTGTCTATCCTTGGGGTTGAAACTAGCTATTTTGATCATGGTTCGGCTATGTCCCTTAATCAATCTTTAAAACCTAGTAATTTAATCTTTTTTCTTTCTTTTCTATCTTTAGACTTATTAGTAAGAATCACTTTAGTGTCATTGTAGTAAACAAGCACTCTAAAAGATTGATCACCTAGACTAAGTAACACGTTCGCTTTGGTACTCACAAACACTTTTCCCTTGGGTTCGACCTCGTACTCCTGTAGATATTCTAGCAATTGACCCGGTACACTACCGGTTAGAGAGTTAGTTTTCCCACGGTTTCGAGTTTTTATAAATTGTTTTTGAAGGGTGAATTTTAGCTCCAATCAAAATGGCGCCGTTGCCAGTGAAATGTGTGCTATTTGTGATATCTTACAAGTGAACCGAAGGCGTGGGCCTAGGTTTTATTTTATTGTTTTCTTGTTGTTTTCATTTTGTAGTGCATGACCCGGAGATCTCAAACACCACTCGTGCCATACATAGACGGGATTGAGGCTTACGCGAGGCATAGAAATAGTCAAAGAAGAAGAGGACTTCAAGTAGAGGGGTCGAATCTGGTCTTTGAAGAGAATAGTTTGGGTGATTTGGAAGAAGGATCCGGTATGGCACAAAACAGTGAACAAGGATTGGAAGGTAATTTGGGGAACAATAATGGAGTCCCGAATCAAAACCCGCCTCTTGTCAACAACAATGCACAAGAAGGTGGGAATGGACAAGGACATAACTATGTGAATGCAAATGGGCCTATACCACAAAATGTTCAACATGAGGCCCAAGGAAATCAAATGGATCCCCTCGTTATGCAACAGTACAATGTATGGATGTTGAATCAATTTCAACAGAACCAAAATCAAGCTCACAATCAAGGTGCAAATGCGATGCCTAATTGGTTCAACGGTCAACAAGAGCAAAATCAAGGCGGATTGACTTGTAGAGACTTTGTGATGGCTCCCACGGTAACCATGGGGCATAGTCCAATTCGAATGCCACCGGTGGCCGCCAATAATTTGGAATTGAATAGAAACATCATACATTTGTTGGGAGACAACGCTATATTCAAGGGAACCGCTATGGAAAACCCTCATTTGTTCATTGATCACTTTCTTCAAATAGTCAACTCAACGAAGATCAATGGAGTGAGTGAGGAAGCACTCAAACTTATGCTTTTTCCGTTTGCCTTGAAAGAGCAAGCTAAGCGGTGGTATGATTCATAGCCCAATGATTCTTTACACACATGGAAGGAAGTGATTAAGACTTTTCTACTCAAGTATTATCCCTCATCGAAGACCATGGATATGAAAGAGGCTATCATGTCGTTCAATGCTTATGAAGGAAAAGAGCTACATTAGTCATGGGATCGGTTTAAGGCTTTGTTGAGAGAGTGCACGGGGCACGGGTTGAGATCTTATGAGGTAGTTCATGCTTTCTTCCGGGGTTTGGATCAAGTTCATCAAAGTACCTTGCATGCTTCATGCAACGGAGATATTATGAGTATGGTTCCCGAAGTAGCACTGAACCAAATAGAGAAGATTTTCGAGACCTCGAGGCAATACATATCGTCAAGTAGAAAGGGCACAAGGAGTA
The DNA here is from genome assembly GCA_026214975.1 of Gentiana macrophylla. Classification (NCBI taxonomy): domain Eukaryota; kingdom Viridiplantae; phylum Streptophyta; class Magnoliopsida; order Gentianales; family Gentianaceae; genus Gentiana; species Gentiana macrophylla. The sequence goes on along the minus strand of CM047812.1, from coordinate 12,079,902 downwards.
AAAAGCCCGGTTTGGTTGAAGTGAAAGAAATTGAGGCAAGTGATCAATATCATGCCCAAGTACAAGCTATGGAACAACAATTGGGGAGATTACAAAAGGAGAATGAGAGTGCTAGACTTTGCCAAATTTGTAGTGGATCACACTCGGCAAAGGATTGTAGGATGACTACCAAAGCTCAAAACATGGCTTATCCTCAATCCTCAACTCAAGGGCAACCTAGTACTCTATCTCAAGACAACATGAATGAGTTGGCTAAGCGGATGATGAGTATTTGTTCTATAGAGCAATGGAATGCGGTGCCTCAATATCAAAATCAATTGGAAAGCACCTATCAAGGCCAATACATGGGAGATCAACAAAGTGGGCGACCGTATGAAGAATCTCAAGATATAAACTTTGTGGGACAAGGTCAAGGAGGGAATTATGGAAATCAAGGTGATGGCTCTTGGAGGAGTAACAACAATCAAGGTTGGAACCGAAATCAAAACCAAGGTTATAGACAAGGCCAATCTTCTCAAGGGCAATTCTATCAACCTCCACATCAAAGGCAACAACAAGGAGGGTACAATCAACAAGGCTCTAGCACTTATCAAAGCCATCCACCTTTGGCTCCTATACCACAAAAGAGTGCAACCGATGTCATATTAGAAAAAATGAACAAGAATTTTGCGAAGATAAAGAAGGACATGGTTGAGATGAACTACAAACATGGGTCCGCCATAAAAAATCTTGAGACTCAATTTGGTCAAGTGGTGGAACATGTTTAGTTCAAAGGCGGCTTACCGAGTAACACTGAGAAGAATCCGAGAAATGTAAGTTCCATCTTAACTCGAAGTGGTAAAGTGTTGAGGACAAGTGGTGAGAAGAAAGTCCTATAGGAAGATAAAGCTAGAAAAGCTCTCATTGAGACTGAGGCGGGAGCCATGGATGGCGATATTGATGGGATTTAAGATGATGAAGATCATGGAGAGTATGTCAAGAAAAAGGAAGTGGAGAAGAAAGAAGCGCAAGCTAAGGGAGACTATGTGGTGATTGATGTGAAAGAGAAGGAGCCAACTAGAAGAGAAGGGAAAAAGCCAATGAAAGAGCCGTCTTCCCCACGCACCAAAGGTAAGAAAGGTATGATCCCTCCTCCTCCAAAAGATTTTGATTTGAGTACTCTCCCTTATCCCCCTAAGAATCATAGACAAAGTTGCTTGAATAAAGCACAAACTCGATTTATTGAGATTTTGCGAAAAATTGACTTGAACATTCCTTTTCTTGAAGCACTAGCAAACATGCCCTCTTATTGTAAGTTCTTAAAAGGATTGCTAACTAACAAAAGTAAAATGCAAGAGGTTTTTTGTTTGAATGAAGAGTGCTCCGCTATTTTTTATGCTAAGTCTAGAATTCCCCCGAAGGTTAGAGACAAGGGTAGTTTTACTATCCCGGTTACTATTGGTACGACTCATTTTCCTAGTGTTTTATGTGATTTGGGAGCTAGCGTAAGCTTAATGCCCCGTGCTATATATGAAAGCCTTGACCTAGTAGAGTTGGAGCCAATGGGGATGACCCTTCAAATGGCGGATAGGTCAATTAGGGAGCCTATGGGAGTGATAGAGGATGTCATTGTGAAAGTGGATAAGTTTGCCTTCCCGGTAGATTTCATAGTACTAGATATAGAGATGGACTCCAAAACACCTTTGTTGTTAGGATGTCCCTTTTTAAACACCGGAAGGACCTTAATATATGTTGCGAGCGGTGAGATTATTTTGTGAGTTGGGGAGGAAAGAGTCGCCGTCAATGTTTATAAGGCCATGAAACATCCTAAGGAAAGTACCGAGGACTATTTTTCTGTTGATGCTATATATTCTTGTGTTTCGGAACATGTTGACATGCAGGAATATAAAGATAAGCCCGAGATTTTTAGGTGCTTAGATAATCCTTTCCTTGAATGACCCTTAATTATCATATATGTTGATGTTAAAGTTGTTTATCATATATGTTGTAATTTTTTTTCCATTGTTATTGAATGTGTTATTTCAAAAATACACAAGTTTTTTGGGTGTTAATGTGATTACATTATTGTCTAAATGATTTTTAGTTTATGGTTTGTTTCCGTTTTAATCCATAAAGGAATATAGGTTGTCGGTGTTGTTGTAAAGCTTTGCCGAGTCCATGATTTTTGGCTAATCGTATACTATTAATGGTAATGATAATGGTAATGGTGTCATTGTGTTTGTTAATAAAATGTGTTAATGTGATACTGTTATTGTGATACTGATACTGTGTTAGTGTAAACGCTGCGATTAAACTCAGCTTTAAAAAACCACGTCGAAAGGGTATTGTATGAGATCTCAAAATGAAGATAAAAAAATATAAACTTTGGAGAAAGAATTTTGATGATCGGTGCTTTAAATCAAAAGTTATGGTAGTTTATAAGAAAAACGCTCTGATTAATGCAAATATTATTTTGGCTATCAAAATTTACGTCGGAAGGATATCGTATGAGACCTCAAAATAAAGAGCAAAAAAATATGAATTTGGTGAAAAAAAATTTGATGATCGGAGTTATAAATCAAATGTTACGCTTGTTTGAAAAAAACGGAAAAAAAAGGATGAAGCAAGCAGCGATGCAACCAAACGCAAGAAAGCAGCGATGTCCAGTGCGAATTAAAAAAAGATGTTATTTTTGTCCGCCTGATATTTTTTGTCATTTTTACAACTAAAAAAATGAGTGTGTCCTGTTTATTTATTTTGGGTCAAAATTTAGACTTTTCAATCTTTCCCTCTCTTTTTTTCTGAATTTATAACAAGGTACAATTTGATCTTATACATTTTGTAATAAATTATTTCTATCGATCGACCTGGTAAACGTTATACGAAAAAAGAATTAATAGGATGTAATATTTGCCGTCTTAAAGAATAAAAATTTTTGTTCAATCCAAAAATCCTCATCGCGAAGGTCATATTTGCCATTTTTTGAAGAATAAAACATTTGTGTACAATCCAAAAGAGAAATGATGTACGCGATGGGAATATTTGCCGTCTTGAAGAATAAAACATTTGTGTACAATCTCAAAAGCTTGTACGCGAACTTACCAACAGAGGATCCTTACACCGTTCGGTAGGAGGTTTATAAAAACAAGCAAACGAAAACACAGATCGAGATACCAGCACGCACACACACGAAAAAAAAAATACGGTTGTTACAGGGTGCACAAGAAAAAATGCATGCAAGGACCAAAATTGTGTTGTTAGTTACCATGCTTCAGTTCATCATGGCTTTCAATGCTCAGTTTCCGCCTACGGCTGTTCCTGGCGGCATTGATATTGGTAAGTCAATCTGAATCTTTGAATTCGTTCCGATACCCTTCACTAAGATTTTTTTTTTCGAGTCCGCCACTCATAGATATATGACGAAACAAAATTTGTCGGGTATAAAATCTGGGTCTTTTGGTTTAGTGATAACTGTTGAGGATGCATATTCAAGATAAAATATGAAAGAGGGAGAGGGATTTTTTTGGGGGTGATTTAGACTGAGCCTGGGATTTTCGGCAGGATGCCTACGTATCCAATATATATGTTAGAATCAAGTATGTCGTAGTTCTTTATGGTTGTTTATATAGGGGGCGATGGTGCCCTAGGCCTTCGTGGGCCGTGTCCAATGTGGACTCTCTTTTCGTGTTATTCAAGTTAGAGATAATTCTGGGATAATCCTTTGATTTTAGAAGCTAATTATGATATACAAACATTCGTATTAAATGACAAGGATCGAAGTCTTAATGGCTTGGGATTCTTTCCAGCACTTAACGTATAATTATTGTCATTATCATATTCGCTAGCCGACGTGCGGCGAGATTCTGAGGTCGGGTTGACCGAGCTACGTTGGTCTGCCCATCATTGACCTGCAGTGGATCGGCAGACGACCCGAACAACCTTCTATGAGGTCTCAATTCGGCTCTTAACCCTGTGATTGAACTCCAGGCCCTTCATGGTTAGGTCATTATGCATACTCTTGCCCTTATTTAGAGTGTCACGTTCTTGACACGCAGAGTGGTGAAATCAGATATCGTCATAAGCCCCTCAGATCCAGCTGAAATCTTGAGATCAGGTCGGATCTAAGCTAAATTCTTTGTGGCTCTTAGGCTGGCTTGATCTGGTCGGGCCGGAGCTCGACCTCTACCGTAACAAGGGGGGATTGGACGTATACAATTGTTTTTAAGCAAAATGTGGGCTGGTTGAGATTGGACATATGCAATTGTTTTTAAGCAAACTGTGAGCTTGCCATGACGGTGGGCCTTATCATTTATCATTTTGTAATAAATTATTTCTATCAACCGACCTGGTGAACGTTATTCTGAAAATAATTAATAGGCTGTAATATTTTCCGTCACAAAGAATAAAACATATTTGTATTTATATCATAACAAGGTAGATTTTTTTTCTGAATTTATAACAAGGTACAATTTGATCTTATACATTTTGTAATAAATTATTTCTATGAATCGGCCTAGTAAACGTTATACGAAGAAAAAAAATTAATAGGCTATCAATCGAACTTGTTTCCTTTTGTCATTGATATTTGCCTGTGCTGCTCCTAGCAGTATGATTTTCTCATCACTTTCACCTCCATAGCTCACGGGTAGAATCTCAACAATATCTTTGGCTTTTGCGATGGATGGATCTTCAATGAAGGTTTCAGTTAGCTTTTCTTCTATGCAATCAGCTACTCATAGAAACTCCTTTTCTGCTTCTTCTGAGAGATCACTTAGGGATGGAAATCCTCTGGATTCATCATCGTACGTGTTGAAGTCAATTTCCACATCATTACTAAAATGAGGTTCTGGATTTGTATGTGAGCTTGTAGTGATGAGTCTTTCAAATACTTGATCCTGAAAGTCAGAAACAACATTCTGCAAATAGTCAGTCATGGGGTTATTCAGCCAACTTCTAATACTAGATGTATTCATTAAGTTTCAATAAAAAGATTTTACAACTGATATAGTTAGGGTTTTCAACAACTGGTTTGTAAGATATCTTTGGATCACTTCCCAAAGGAAGAACTGCTCCGATACCAATTGTTGGTCCCTTGGAAAGGCTAACACAAGTTTAGAGGGGGGGTGAATAAACTTGTCACCAAAAACTGGATTTTGAACAAATTAAGGTTCAGATAAAACTTGTGTGGAGTTAAGCTGACTGAGCCGAGTTTAAGTCAAACTGACTTAAGCAAAACTGAGTCAACCTACAGTGGATTAAATTCTAGCCTTTTTCTTGATCTTGTTATTCTATATGAAAGCTGAGTGTGTTGAACTGAATTCTGGTGAATGTCAGTCTGTGAGCTGTGAGGTGTATAACAATCAATTCTCAGAATGCTGTAGATAAATGCTAAGCAAATAAATAAATGCGTAAAGTAAATGAGGCAAAATATTATAGAGGTTCCAGGTGGTGTAATCATGTCAGTCCTCTCTTCCCCTGTGATGTGGAGGAAAATTCCACTAGAACTTCTTTGAGATGGCCCGGTTACAAAAAGTTCTAAACTGATAATCCTTGACTAATCCCTAGCTTCACTATCTAAACACTTGTAGAATGGCTGCTCTTCAATTGTTTGAAACACTAGTCCTTGGAGGGTTGAATTGCCTCTTCACCAGCTCATCACAACCACAGTCTTCCTGACTACACTCAACTGTCCTTCACACCTTCTTGGTGTTTCACAGTCTAGAACCTTTGATAGAATCAAAGTTGAGACTTGAATCAATGACTATGATTCAATTGTGATATGAGTTTTTCTTCTAGATAAAGACGGTTTATGAACAGCTCTGATTTCTTCAAATGATAGATCTTGATATGCTTGAATGCTAATGAACACTTGAAGAAATTTCTTGATCTTGAAATTAAGTGTTTAGCAGGAATTCTTTTAAATTATTTTCCCCCTTAGATATTGATCTTTCTAGACCAAAATGATTCTTAGAATTCCTCTCCCCCCTTTTTTTGTTTCTAAAGAAACAGCCTATTTAAAGGGATTTATCAAACGGCCAGATAAATTGAATTCGAATCCTTGTAGCCATTAGTGGTCCTACTTTCTTGCTTGTACGTTACTTGTCAGAATGGATAGATTATCCTCCAATCATGATCGTACTGTAACGGTTGGATTCTTCTTCAGTTTAGTTCAGCCTTAGTTCCAAAACTGATTTACTGAGAACATTGTCAGTTCTCAGTTTCTAAGAGCTTTAACTGAGTTTTTAATCATCTTCAACAACTCAGTACTCTTCCTTTCATCTGATTATTATTGATCTAACCAGAGTACACCATTTTAAACAAAATTAGCAAAGACATCATTGTCCTTATGTGTCTTAGCTCAAGATCTACATAGTCAGTTCAGGTTATCACAATCTTGCCTGAAGCCTAACTTATATAGTCTCGATTTAGTCTCAAAAAGCGTGTTTGAACCCTCGGCTTCTTTCGTCTCTTCAATAAGCGTATCGTGACCTCGATTCTTCATCAAGCGAGTTTGAACCTCGCTTTCTTACATCTTAGATAAGTCAACCGAGTTTGTGTCCCTCAGCGAACTTATCTTCTTCAGTTATATATTTGTGTGCTCCGTTTTCCAGTTTAACTAATTTCCAGTTTCTCGTTATCTCAGTTCTCGTTATCTCAGTTCTCAACCTAGAAATATTACAGTGCTTGTCTGATTTAAATAAAACAAATATCAGACTCTATTAAATCCTATACATTGATATCTAGACATCTTTTTACTTTACACTATAACGGCTAGTTATGACACTTCATCAATAGGGTCTAAAACAATGACTGAATAAGTCATGAATCATCATCAAAACATAAATTTTATTTCCAACAGAAAGGATATGCAAAACTGAGACGAGTTGCACTCTGTCCTTAAGACGAATTTGCACCGGCTTATACCCACGGTTGTTGCAATTGTCACCCAGGATAACTCAGTTTACCTGTTCAGATGGAGAGATACTTCAACTCTGAACTTCTTCAAACTCTGAAAATGCCCAGAAACTCTTCAACTATGAATGCAGGAAAAAAAACATTATGCAATGGAATGTATGTATGCTCTTGTATTTCTTGAATACTTGTCTTCTTCTTCCATCTTATGAAGACTTGTTTATATAGAGGCTTGAGCAAGCAATGGAAAAGCCTCTACATAGATAACCATTAATGCATTTACTCCCACTACTCCCACTTTGATATCAATATTAATCATGACAGTTTCGAAGATAAAAGGTCTCAGCAGAAGATGAAAAGTCTCAGCTGACTGAGACATTAAGTCTGCTGAAGGTGCCTTGGTCGAACACTCAGTCTGCTGAAGCTGACGATGCCTCTGCTGAATGCTGCTTCAGCCAACTTCTCTTCTCCCCTGCTGATGTTGAGTTTGCCTCAACTGAATTGCTTCAGCTTATTTGCTGAATTTTGTCCAGCTGATTCAGCCTCAACTGAATTGCTGAATCACTCAGTTGACTTTCCACCCCACTGACTTTGTCCAAAAAGATAATGCTAGCCCAGCCCAAGGCCTTGGGCCCAATTCCCCAATCCAAAGCCCAAGGTCAACGGTCAACGGGCACGGGTGGGCGGCGGGGCGCACGCGTGTGGCAATTTTAGCAGAACATCATATGTTTAAAACCATTCTGAACTCTCTCCCTTTCTCTAGGAGCTTATACCAATCATCAACAATCATTATATAAATACTTGACATTGGAACACTCATGTTCCAATTTGGGATAAAGTTTTACACAACTTTACTTCCCATATCTCACAACAACTTAAAGCGTTAATATCCCATTCATCCGTACTCCGAATTGAATGATTTTAAATCCTTATGTCAACTACTTATTGTGTAGTTTTCAATAATTTAATAAATTCTCGATAACATTAATAAAAGTCTATCGAACTCGCCTTTTAAAATTGTTGTCGTAAATGATTAAAAAATCGATTAAATCATTTTTTCCTCTATTTTCTCCAATAATCCCCCACATTAATGGATATTAATGCATATGCTGACTCTGAAGAGATTTCTGACAGAAAAACATTGCATCAGGAGAGGTAGCTTCTGGCTTTGAACCTACCTTAGTGAAATACTATCGGATCTACTCGGCTAATCAGTGAATTATGTCTTGAACTGTTCAGCCTTTATTGTAAAACCTGACAATAGTACTCACACAATATTTCTCTAAGCACCGTATATGGTTCTCATGATTGTGTTCATTTTGGCCATGAATCACCCCTGGTTTCAGAAGGTGCATTAGAGAATTCTAGCCTCTGAATTCTCATAGAAGCGGCCCCACTTCACACTTACACAGGTGATCTCCTATCAAGAGTATTCTGCCATACCCCACTTGATTAAACAAGATATAGGAATCATTAAAAGCTTTTCACTTAACCTTTACACAACTGACAGACGACACTTTTATTCACGGAATGGGTAAGTGTTATCTTCATAACTTAGTTGTCCTATTGAACCATGATCTTGGGATCTCCAGTCAACATTGTTGGGTTACCATTACAAAGTTTATTTCTAAATGGCTTTAATTTCATTCCGAGTGTCAATTATGACATTTGATCTCTAGATAAACCTTTTGTAAGCGGATTCGTAAGATTCTCCTTCGATCTAACAAAATCGGTGGAAATCACGCCATTAGAGATTAGTTGTTTAATAGTATTATGTCTGCGACGTATATGTCGAGACTTACCATTATACATACTGTTTTGTGCTCGATGTATCGATGTCTGACTATCACTATGTATGCTTACAGGAGCAATAGGTTTAGTCCAACATGGAATATCCTCTAGGAAATTACAAAGCCATTCTGCTTCTTCTCCTGCTTTATCTAACGCGATAAACTCAAATTCCATCGTGGAACGAGCTATGCATGTTTGTTTTGTGGATTTCCATGACACCGCAGCACCGCCAATAGTGAATACATATCCATTTGTGGCCTTAGAATCTTTGGAATCAGATATCCAATTTGCATCACAGTATCCTTCTAATATTGCTGGATATCTTGTATAGCATAATCCCAGGTTCATTGTATATTTTAAATACCTCAGTACCCTTATCAAAGCTTTCCAATGATCCTCATTTGGATTGCTTGTAAACCTGTTCAGTTTATTCACAGCACATGCTACATCTGGTCTAGTACAATTAGTTATGTACATCAGACAACCGATTATTTGTGAATATTTTAACTGAGACACAGGTTCACCTTTGTTTTTGACTAAATGCAAAGTTAAGTCAATTGGAGTTTTTACTAGACTTTCATTAAAGACATTAAATCTTTTTAGAACAGACTCAATATAATGGGATTGTGTCAACGCAAGTCCATCAGATATTCTAGAGATTTTAATCCCAAAAATTACATCTGCAACTCCCAAGTCTTTCATATCAAAATTTTGAGTCAACATATTCTTAGTATTCATGATTACATCACGAGCACTTCCCATGATCAACATATAGGCATACTATCACATAAGAATTAGAAGTGTTCTTGTGTTTGAGATAACTCCCTCCTTCCATGAAGAAGGTAGTTTCTCAATTACACAGGCTACTTGAAAAGTCTCATTAATAATCATACCATGTTCTAAGAGTTTGGATATAATTATTTGTAGTTCCTCAACCTGTTTAATTACAGTTTTGGAATCCACCATCTCATACTTTAGAAATTTACCTACAATAAATTTCTTAGCACCTGCATCCTCAGTTTTATATTTTTTATCTAAGGCAAGCCACAGTGCTTTATCAGACACAAACATACAATATACACCATACAGATTATTGTCTAAGTCGTTCAGAATGTAATTTTTACACAAAAAATCACTATGCTTCCAACTCTCTTGAGCAAGCAGAGCTCTATGTTCGAGGTTGTCTGGAGGCAGAATTGGTTTCTCTTCAGTGAGCATCCTGGCTAATTGAAGTGTAGTCAAGTAGAACAACATCTTTTGCTGCCAGCGCTTGAAATTCAGCCCGTTGAATTTTTCTGGTTTCTCTCCATGAGAAGAACTAGCCACGAAAACAGTTGATTGTCATTACTGGCACAGTTGTTACTTGATTCAGATTTGTAGTTGTTGCAGTATCCACATTCGGTGTCATTGACGCATCAGTGATAGTAGTCATTTCTGTTCAAATCAGAAGATCAACAATCAGAATGTGGATTTACCGCATTGATTATTTTTCATTTTTGTTCAGACACAAAAGATCAACAGTTTAGTTCCGGTTCGAAAAATCGAGACCAAACAAGATGAAGAGACTTTTCCTGAATATCACCAAATGAAATTCAGCTTCAGCAAAAAAATTGTTCAGAATTGAATCGAAAATTTATTTAATCTCACATACAGAAAAACGTTTTAGAACAAAGTGGTTCTGAAAAATTTGTCTTAAGATTGTTATTCCCGTATGCGAATAAAATAAATATTCAGAAAAAATGAAGAACAATTTTATTTCCAATTTAGAATGTAATTACAATATATATGTAAAATAAAATATGAAAGGATATGCAAAGCTGAGACGAGTTGCACTCTGTCCTTAAGACAAATTTGCACCGGCTTGTACCCACGGTTGTTGCAATTGTCTCCCAGAATAACTCAGTTTACATGTTCAGATGGAGAGGTACTTCAACTCTGAACTTCGTCGAACTCTGATAATGCCTAAAAACTCTTCAACTACGAATGCAGAAAAAAAAAATTATGCAATGGAATGTATTTATGCTCTTGTATTGCTTGAATACTTGTCTTCTTCTTTCATCTTGTGAATGCTTGTTTATATAGAGGTTTGAGCAAAAAATGGAAAAGCCTCTGCATTGATAACCATTAATGCATTTACTCCCACTACTCCCACTTTGATATCAATATTAATCATGACAGTTTCGAAGATGAAAGGTCTCAGAAGAAGATGAAAAGTCTCAGCTGACTGAGACATTCAATCTGTTGAAGGTGCCTTGGCCGAACACTCAATCTGCTAAAGCTGACTATGCCTCTGCTGAATGCTGCTTCAGCCAACTTCTCTTCTCCCCTGCTGATGCTGACTTTGCCGTAGCTGACTCAGCCTCAGCTGAATTGCTTCAGCTTATTTGCTGAATTTCGTCCAGCTAACTCAGTCTCAGCTGACTTGCTGAATCACTCAGCTGACTTGACACCCCGCTGACTTTGTCCAAAAAGATAATACTAGCCCAGCCCAAGGCCTCAGGCCCAAGAAGGCCCAATTCCCCAAGGTCAACGGTCACGGGCGGGCGGGCGGTGTGCGGCAATTTTAGCAGATCATCGTCTGTCTAAAACCATTCTGAATTATCTCCCTTTCTCTAGGAGCTTATACCAATCATCAACTATCATCATGTAAATACTTGACATTGGAACACTCATATTCCAATGTGAGATAAAGTTTTACACTACTTTATTTCTCATATCTCACAACAACTTAAAGCATTAATATATCATTCGCCCGTACTCCGAATTGAATGATTTTGCATCCTTATTGTCAACTACTTATTTTGTAGTTTTCAATAATTTAATAAAAGTCTCGATAACTTTAATAAAAGTCTATCGAACTCGCCTTTTAAAATAGTTGTCGTAAATGATCGATAAAATCGATTAAATCATATTTTCCTCTAGTTTCTCCAACATATATAGGGGGCGATGGTGCCCTAGGCATTCGTGGGCCGTTTGGACTCTCTTTTCGTGTTATTCAAGTTAGAGATTCTAGGATTATCCCTTGATTTTAGGAGATAATTATGATATACAAACATTCATATTAAATGATAAGGATCGAAGCCTTAATGGCTTGGGATTCTTCCCAGAACTTATCGATAATTATTGTCATTATCCGATTCGCTAGCCGATGTGCGGCAAGATTCTGAGGTCGGGTTGACCGAGCTACGTTGGTCTGCCCCTCATCGACCTGCTGTGGATCGGCGGACGACCCGAACAACCTTCTATGAGGTCTCAGTTCGGCTAGTAACCCTGTGAAGGAACTCCAGGCCCTTCATGGTTAGGGCATTAGACATACTCTTGCCCTTATTTAGGGTGTCACGTGTTTGGCACGTGGAATGGTGAAATCCGGTATCGTCAGTATACAACAAGTGAAAGTCAGTCATAATGATCAAGTCATCTTGCAGATGCATCTTGTGAGTATGTAGCTTTGAATTCTGAGCCATTTCTTCTTTCGGTTCCTTTCTGCTTATGGGAAAAATATGGAGGATGTGGAGGATTACTTGCAGTTACGTGTAAAGAAGGCCTTGGTAAATGTGCATATAAAGATGCATATGTGTTTGCGCAAATGGCAAGTTATTACAAGGGAGTTGATTGTGAGGATACTTTGACTATGTCTGATGAGGCATTTCAAGAGATTGCTGATGAATCTGCCGACGAAATCAACATTAAAATTAGGTACTAAATTTATTATTTCATGGTTTCTTTACAATATATATATATATATATATATATATATATATATATATATATATATATATATTGTTTTCTCAATGTATTTTCTCTTGATATTTGTTGTGTTGTTTTTTTTTTGGGTTGCTCAAATGTTCTTCTTTTTTGTTTTGTATGTCCATATCTCATATGTTTGCTTATTGACATTTCAGCACCTAATTAATATTGGTGAGCAATTAAAAGGGAAAGCTATGCAACATTATATGGAATAAGAAGTGCTCTGCAAAAAGGTTTTTGCTTAACGGATGGGAATACTTTGGTGTTTAAATTAATGGGGGATTGATTTGAATCATTAGGCCTCCGTATTTACCATTAAGGCATGTCTTATTGGCAGCCTTTGTATGATTTACATTTTAATTGGTGTAATAGACTATGTAATTTTATTTTACTTTTCTTCGTATTATTTTTTCCTTGAGAAACGCAAGCTATCATATTAAGATCAAAATGAAAAAATGTAAAAGTGAGAACCCTCAAAGAAACATGCTTCTATATAATCAGGGGCCGGCGGTTCTAAGAATTATGCCATAACAAAATATGCAAAATAAATGCCCTAACAAACTTTTAAATCATTGATTTTTATAAGACTCATTTGATTTAATAAGTCTCACATCCTAATCAATGGGCAATGACCTCAAACAGTGTACAGGTCATTTTATTGTGACATTATCACTACTCTAACTTATATTACTACAAAACAAACAAGAAACCTATATGCACACCAAAACCACAAAAAATGCACGATAATATGACAAAAATACTACTATACTATATATATAATACCAAAAAATTAGTAACAATGCATCATATCCGAAATATTCACACAAAAGAGGCTAGTGGATAACGGAATTTAAAACTCATAATTGAATTGCTGAAACGATGTTATGTTGAGTCTAAAAAATGTGTAGATGACATTATTGCTACAAGCTAGTCCTGATGTTTTTTTTTTTTTTTCTGAAACGAAAGATATATTAAACACAAACAAAAGCAAAGATTACAACCGGACAAACGTCGGAAGAACGCCGGATAGACACCGAAACTCCAATGGTCTGTTACTGGATACCACTACTATACTAAGGAAACTGAGGAAAAACAACTTGGAGAGAACCCCAAGTAGACCAAGTACTGTCTCATTAGAGTGAACATGAATTGGTAAGATAATAAAATGGATACAATTCGTCACCTTGCAGATGCCCATAAACGAAATGAAAAATAGACACCAGTAAACAGCAACGGTAGACAAAACATTTGCACCACCGCCGCCACTAGCACTGCTATAGCCACCAACCGTAAAAGAAAAGCCCATCCAATTCATGCCATAGTCCGTCGGAATCAGCAACCAGAAGATGGAGAAAATTTTCTAGAGAGAACCTTATAGACAGTGGTGGATCCAGAAATATTATTCAGCGGGGTCCGTAAATTTTTTTTAGAGTAAATTTTATTTTTCACGGGGTCCGAAATATTTTTCTACACATAAAATGTAGAGTTTTCTTATATTTAACGGGGTCCGCGGACCTCCTTTGCTTTGTTGTAGATCCGCCTATGCTTATAGATAGCTAGTCCTAATATGAAACTTATACCACAACATGTTAGAAAAAAATTCATTAAAGCATAAAGATAAGATCCGTACAATTGATGGCCAAATAATATTAAACCAACTTTGAACGGCAGAGTACGGGGTCGATTGTACTACAACGGTGAGTAAGGTCGTATCCCACGAAGAATCCGTCAAATATCGCAATCACGTTTGTATTTAGCTCAGACTCACATCACGGTAAAAGACATGTCTTATTATTATCAATAATCCATTGACGATGCCAAAAACTGAACGCACCTACATGGCACTCCTTTAGTGGCCCAACATTAAGAATTGAGAGAGAAAGGTTGTTTAAAGGGCCAGAACTTCCACAGCTGAACTAGAAGTAGTTCAGGTACTCTCCCCAGTTCCTCTAGGTTGGCCCATGCTTAGGGCCGACCTCTGAGCGATATGGGTACGAACACTATCCCGACCTCTGCAGGTCGGCCAATACTTGTGTCCAAACTTACCCATATCCGACCTATAAGATCGGCCTAGGATCCCTCGGGCCAAACCCCTTGCACACATTCTAAATCAGATAATTATGGAAGGAATCTCGAGCCATAAGGTTCCAATCTTTATCATTTAATACCAATATTTGAACATCACAATTATCTCCTAACATCAAGGAGATCAACTAATCATAATCCTTTTTCTTAGGGAACACGTCAATCAATGTCCACCATAGACACGCAACACGCTATCTCTAGGGCACAAACCCCTCTATATATACAATTGTTAGGTGTAGTACCCGAAAGACAATTTGTGTAATTTTTTTTTATAATGGATAACAGAATTTATCTCACATTATTACTTGCTTTGTGCTTGTAAGTAATACACTACTGCAAACCCTAAGTATATCAGTATGTAACCGCTTAACTCAGTGTATGACATGCACGAGAGGATTGAGTTAGTGGTGATATACTTAACTTGTTAGTCTGTGGTGAACTTAATCAGAGTTTAGGATCTCATGATTAAAACACCAATAATGCGCCGAGAACACCTTAGGGTGTGATAGTCTTATCCGGACTGTCGGTAGAGGGTACCTAAGTGGAGCATTATATATGATGGCATTCATATAGATGGACCGATGACCGGGTTTCTCGATATAATTTTGTAATCGAGAAAACTTATTAAATCATTGGATGATCATATATGGATTGACCTTAATCCTGAGGTGATCACAGGATGCTGCTTGTCTCAGGGTAGTGTTTGATGTGTTAGTTACGGATCACTTTGATATGTGATTCAAGTCATTTCTCGTTGGCGCTATTCCTTGATGAGTGAGTAGTTCTGGTTTTCACAGACATGAAATCCATTCCTTCCTGCGGGAAGTAGAGAGACAGTCCCCTTATTTGTTAGCCCTAAGAAAATGATCGATGGGCCCAGTTCATATTAGACTAATTAGCTACTAGTCAGATATGTAAACTAATTGATCACTAGGGGGTTAATGGTAAATAAGGATAAGATATTCTGAGTCGGGTTCACGGAGACTTCCCACTCAGAATGGACAATCTATGGAGGGTTAGTCCGTATGTAGTGATTATATCAATGGACGCTTATTTACTCGATGGGTTGAGTGTAAGTATATATCTGTAATCGGTAGAGTTCAGTTTCGGGTTTATGGTGGCGTAATCCCGGAATTAATAACTTACGAGTATATATTCAGTTCGATGAATATTTTACTTAATTTATTGGAGCTACTGGTTATATGGTCATGGTCCCCAACGTGGCTCCTATAATACGAGTATCTTCTTGTTATTGGGCCTCAGTGATTATTAATTAGCTGGGCTAATTAATTGATATGCGAAATATTGTTTAGTTGAGCTAAATAATATGATACACAGAAAAGGCATTTTCTGTGG
Source organism: Gentiana macrophylla (assembly GCA_026214975.1). Lineage (NCBI taxonomy): Eukaryota > Viridiplantae > Streptophyta > Magnoliopsida > Gentianales > Gentianaceae > Gentiana > Gentiana macrophylla. The sequence goes on along the minus strand of CM047812.1, from coordinate 12,064,032 downwards.
GCCTGGTGGGCTCTAGGGTGGCGCCAAATGTCTTGGATTTTCCTAGAAATTAGTTTTCTTGGATATAATAACATATTGTGTAAATTAATTATTTATCTGTTGAATAATTGGATAAATAGAAGAAAGTAATTTATTTATTATTTATCTCTTAACTTTAAGGATAATTATATTTTCTTATTATAAGATCATAATTATCACTTATTTTTTATTGGATAATAATATTTAGAATTATCTCTTATATTTTGTATTACCGATTGGGTATAGGTTTCTCTCTTGGGTTTTGGCTATAAAAAGAGAGTTCTCCTCAAGCCCTAAGAACATGAGTTCTGCGCCCCATAGTAGTAAAAAGGAGACAAGAATTCGTTTCTTGTCTTAGTCTCAGGAGAAGAAAAACTTAGAGTTTTTCTTGGTGCATATCGAGGAGGTTCTAGTTTCAAGAAACGGTGTCCACCAACCGCCGTTTGGAGAACACGTTGGAAGACTTTGGCTTCTCTTCCTACTGTTGATGAGTTATACTAAACCCCCTTGTAGGAATTTAGATCATTTATTTATGTATTGTAATTTGTAGATCGTGATCCATCCGCAGCGCAAAGAAACTACATCCTTCAACAATCCCTAAGGAACTACGGAGACTTGATTCCAATCCCCGCATTGGATACGTAGGCAGCTTGATCACTATCAAGTGCAGTCTAAAATATCTCACAACCATCCCCCTCTTTTCATTATTTTCTGTATTCTAGGACCCCCCCCCCTCCTAGGTTATCACCAAGAGAAAGAACCCTAGATTTCATATAGACGATTTTTGGAATCGTCATCCATATTTATAGCAATGAAATAGTACTCCACCAAATGATAAATGGATAAATGATTCATGCCAAATTTCTATCAAATATCTTTTCTATAAATCTATAAAGGACCAGAAATACCTCAACTATAGCTAAGCAAATAAAAATAATAACTTTAACATATATGATCAAAGGAATAGCCAAATTATGGTCAGGAACACTACTTTTTAACACATTTACCAAATCATCAAGGATGAGTCTTAACCTACCAACCAACCAATAGCTTATGATTAATGTCTTGTGGGTGCAATATCTTAAATTGGTCCCTAGCGTTAATACCACAACCTAGTTGCTGTATATTCAGTTCAACAGTCCTCTCTATGGGATTTAAATGACCTATAATGAAGAAAAACTATGAGACGCTCCGCATCCACCGAGTTCACGGCTAAGCAAGAAAAACCTTACCAAGGAACAGTCTGCGAAAAACTTGACTAGTTCGTGCATGTCAATCCTAAAATTATGGTTCGCACACTCCCTCGCAAAATACATTTATAAAGTTTGTGTGTGATCAATTAATGGTTAGCGACTCCACTAATAGTATTAGGTTCAAATATTAGGACAAAACAATTCAAAAGATTCAATTTTTTAGCCCTACTCATCCCTAGATCATCGTTTAGGCATTAATTTCGTGATTTCATCACATAATCTAGCTATAATAAATTTAGCTACTCATAAAAAAATCGCCGGAATTCATGAAGAAATAAATAACAGACATCATAAAAAGATAAATAAAATTACCATAAGAAAGATTGAAGCAAGTCAACACTCGAATCGTCAGTTCATTGTCTTCCAATCATAAAATAAAAGAGAAATAAAGTTGTAGTTGTTCTAAGAAATTTTTGCACAAAAAGTAAAATAAACTATTCTAATGGGAAGAGAAAAGTAGCAAACTATTCTAAAATAAACTGTGATGGGTATAAATAATTCCACCACCTCAACAGTAGGAATCAGCCCACTGCGGCCACCCTCCGGAATGACAAGAGAGATCGCAAAAGGGGCGGCCACTGTGTCTCACCTCGCCGCGACCAAAACATTTGCGGTCCCAGGCAAGTAGCAGATCCCGTGAATCTCCTCCAGGCAGGTCAAGACGGGTCGCCAAGGGGGCGAGGCTGGAAAAGGCTTACACCTTGCGACCTCAGATAGATGGCCGCCGATTGATCCAGATCTTATTCCCACTTGTATATCAGATATTTCGTCTTGCTTAGCATCTAAGTTAAACCTAGATATTAGTAAAATATCTAATAGATTACTTATGCCCTAAGTTACCCACCTCTATAAAAGGGGTGGTCATTGTAAACTAAAAGAAGGATGAGATATATGAAATACACACTATATTTGCAAGCCAAAGCTCTCTCCATTCTAGCTCTCTCCATACCACCACCCGCCGGAGTAACACTACACCTTAAATACAGCCAGATATCCACCATCCAAACACCGCAAGGACACCCGTGAAGATTTAGACATCTTCAGTTGGCTCCGTTACCGGGAAAACGGTTGTGTAAAAAACCACCTAGAGCTCTTATTCAGGAGGAGATAATCTTACAAAGAAAGTCCTCAAACTGCCTTTCTTTCTTCCCTTTACCAAAGAAATCGCTCAAAAAGCCACCCCGCAGAGATGGCCGGAAGTAAAGGGCATCTAACACCCCAAACCCCCGCAAAGGTACTATGCTACATCAAGCTCGGGGAAAGCGCAGAGAAAGCGCTAGACAATCTCCCCGCAGAAGGAGAAGGATCCAGAGAGGGTCTTAGCACCCAGCGACGCTTTCGAAATGTCATTAATCAAAACCAAGTCGAAAAGAGGTCGTTGTTGCCTGGATGGAACTCGCAGAGAGGTCACAGCAAAGCCAAAGATCGATCCCGTAAATACAACCGGGCTTTCGGGAGGACCCGTGAGGTCGCCGAAATGAGGAATACGCCAGTACGTTTGAAACTATGTATCTCACCAATTCCCGCTTTGGTGGCTAAGGGCCAGGCCCCTATGACGATTCGACCCAGAATCCTCCTAAACGAAATCCTCTTGCGCCGCATGAGACAGGCCGCCAGAGCCAAATTCAGCAGATCGACGTAGAGGAGAGCGTGCACTCTTCAGGTCGCTATGGACCGAGGAAAGAAATTCCACGAACCTCGGCCCCCCAAGATCGCGATCATCAAAAAGGAAAGAGGATCGACAAAGGGTCCGCGTTTAATAGGTTGGGTGAGAAGGACAAGGCCTTAGCCCCAAGTCGTCTCAAACCTTCCTAGAGAAGAGATGCCCATCCAAAGAGATAGATACGCACAAGATGCCCGCACAATTATCAGGGAAAAGAGGGCCCGCCAAGAGGGATCACGAGATCATAGGGAATCAGAGCGTAGAACGGAACGAGCTGATACGCAAGCACAGTCGCGACCCAGAATCGACCCTATTTTGGCGGAGCAGATGGAGGTAATGAGAAAAGAGCTTGCAGAATTAAAAAAGTCGAGGCCCGTCGAGAAAGTCGCCCCTATTTCGGGGATCGACGTACTCGCTAAAGGGATTACCGAAACATTGCCTCCCAAAGAGAAAAGGTTAGTTATCCCGATTACAACTATTACAATGGAAATTCATGCCCAAACGACCGCTCACGGCGTTCAGGTCGTCATCACCCTTGCTACACAAAATAAATCCGCCTGGTGCATCGCATTGGTTGGCAAAGATGCGAGGATAGGCTGCGCCCCTGGATACGCGGGCTCCTCGCGGCTCGCTTGAAAGTTGGGAGGATTTGTCGGAAAAGTTTGTCGAGAGTTTGAATCGGCAAGAAAGCCAAAGAAAACCATTGAGGACCTATATGAGGTTCGTATGGGAGGGCATGAATCCGGAAAAGAGTATTACGAACGGTTCGCCGAATATATGATCAAACAAGGAACATTCAGCACGATGCGGTCATAACATGTTTCTCACCGGAATCGCCAAAGGCCCGATGAAAATCGAATTCAATCTGCGGCCCCCAAAGCGGGTCTCGGGAGATGTTAGAAAGGGCCAGAATGATGATGGGGTCGAGGCGCCGTCTGCGGGAAAGCAAAGCCTAAAGACAGAGCCACGTTCGCGAAGGAGGATCGCGTGGATGACCGTGAAAAGGAAAAGGGACGAGATACTAATCGCGATCGTGAGGTAAAGAAGCCGTACAAATTTAGCGAGGATAATTTTACCCCGCGCCAACACCAAAGCATCCCAAATCTTGTTTGAAATTCGTGAACATTTCGACAAACCAAAGCCTATGAGGCGATCCCGATAGCCGCGATAAATCCAAATCATCGCGACTATCACAAGGACCATGGCCACATCACCGATGAATGCTTCACCCCGAGGCGCGAGATAGAAAGGCGATCCGTGAGGACCAGCCAATAAATATAAACGCGAGGGAACAACACTCCCGGTCGGGGGCGCCAACCTCGCGTCTATCGAGAGAGAGGTTCAGTCATCACACGGAATATTCCCAAAGAACCATCAAGCTGAAATCTCGAGATAAATCAAATCAATACCCGCGCTTCAAAAGCAGATTGTGTTGGGAGAGAATGAGAAGGAATCATATTCACAAAAAGCGGCCGACAACGATCGGTGGCCCTATGGATAGGTCAAGATCTGGTAAAGCTCGGATCCAACCATAGGGCTCTTTCCCGCAGTAACCTCGGGCAAAGTCCTTTGTGGCGGCGTCTCGGTGGTGCGCTCTTCTCCACGGGAGTTTCAACCTCTTCAAGATGCGCCGGGTGGGAGCGGACCGTTTGGGTTGGCGATCATCCTTCGCCTTCTCTCGGTTGAGGTCGCTTCAGGCCGCGGCGACTCTTTAGTAGGGGATGAGTCTTTTTGAGGCACCACCACTGACTGGGCCCGCAACAACGGCAGAGGAAGTCGCAACAAGCGGCGTAAGAGGTCGCAGCCTTCCGGATTATGTGTCTCTTCGACAATCGAGGCGTCTGATTGGGGCACCATCCCAGAGTTTTCTTGAGCCTCCCGTCGAGCTTTTGGTCGCCTTTGTCTCCGCCTCGCATTAAGCTTGTTTGGTGAGCCCTACGAGCGTTTGGATCCATACCTACAAAAGAGAGCGGTTTAACCCAGAAAACAAAATGAGCATTTACAAATAAATACAAGTGGACAAAGAAAGTTACAAAGCGGCCTAAGTATAGGATCGCCCCACATTCCGGACACTCAGGGGAAACATTTGTTGATATGACAACTTCAATCCAGTCCGGATCGCAGCTCTCAGGACCCATTCGTACCAAGGGCGCGGCATTCCCCCTGCCCACTAGGCCCGCCATACATACAAAAGGCTCGGCCAGATCAAGAAGTTCAACCCAAGAAACATTTCTCCGAGATGGCGCCGCCCCGTCCGACCGAAGATGCGTCATCACCCCTTTACGTAGCGCCGCTCACACGTGGGGTCAAAGATTAAAAGCGTGGATTTGCCTCCACGGACTTACGCCTCAGGAAAAGGCCACCTACCTTCGACTAACTTTCGAGCACCACGCCCCATTTGTGAAACTTATTGGGAAGCGGGAACAAGAGTCGGGAGTGCGACCTCGAGAGAGACTGTCCCAGAATAGACGTCCCACAGAAGGAATAAAATTGCCCCAGTAAAGTTAAACGTCGGCTCGATCTTAAGAATCCGCACATAACGATGAAGGCCATCAACTGGATAATAGCCCCGACGGCAAAATCAGAGGGAAGCGCTTCCATCTCCTTGCAGATCTTCACAAAGAAAGGATCGAAAGGCGGTCTCAGACCCGCACACAAATGATGGAAGTGGAGGATAAGGGTGTCCTCGGAGCGGCGCGCGCATACATAATCCTTATGGTCCCCGGGTTTAAATTTATCGGACTCCTTCCCATAATCGAAAAAAGAAAACCGATACACACTGGTGTCGATTCCGAATATGCTATTAATGGTCCTGTTGAGATCGCTACTCTTGCACAGTCGGGACCATTTCTTATCAACGTCCTTCTCATACGCCGCCACGATCGCAAACTCTCGCATAGCTTCGGGATTGTTAGGACGAGAACTCTTCGGCTGGGTATCGGCCGCGGCGGCCTCACCAACTGTCATGGTTTGGCTCGCAGTTTTCCTTTTCTTCTGCTTTTTCGCAGGCATCCAGATATCCTTCCGGGGCAATTCCGCATTTTCGTCCTCACTGGACCCCATTAACTCATGAACGCGCGCGCCCCGAACATAAGCCGTCATGGTCGGGAGCGCGCTAGTACTGGACCGCAGATTTGTCCTTCGGTCGGGAAAGCGATTTCTTCACAAATTTCACGAATCGTTGGAGACTTTTGAGCCCGCGCTTCTCCTTAAGGCTCACTCACTACGGGCGGATTTGGGCGCAGACGAAGGCCTCCAACTCAAAAGCGGTCGACATCCATATGAGCGGCCTCATCGGGCCGTAATCTCGCCAATATCTGCGCGACTACTTTCCACTTCAACCTCGTCCAACAGACGCTAACCGAGGCAAAGCAGATAGTATGGGGTCATCTCAAGATAATCGTAGAATCTCCTTTCCGTGAAGTCGTCGCTGTAATAGTCATTCCCGACATCCTGCAAAAACAAGGGAGGAAAAAGGTGGAGCTTTCGGACTGGTATAATAATAAATTAGCCCCAGGAAGGTGATCGCACCCACTTCAATACCGCCTCCTCCGTTTTTTAAAAGAGATCGCAAATAAAATTACAGAGGATAGCAGGGAGCGGGTGAAACCCCAATTTTCCCAGAAAGCTATAACCTCTCCCGGGAAAAATCCCGTTTTTAATCGGAAACAAGGCAATGTTGCATCTCCGTAGCAAAAAGAATGACAAAATTGATATGTATGGAAAAACAAGGCAGGGATGGATGAGTAAACGAGTTAACAGAAAGGATTTCTTACCTGATTTGCTGAGAAAGATTGAAAAACCACGTAAAAGCTGGGAAATACTCAAGGAGGTGGCCGGAATCTTCAAAAAGAACCGCCGTGAAATCCTAGAACCACCGCAGAACACCGTTGAACCTTCAAAGTTACGCCAAGAACTAGAAATCTAAAACAACGGAGAAAGTAAGAAGCGCTAAAAGTGTGAAAGGTGAGAAACGAAAGCTTTATATAGGCAAGGGGCCACGATCGAACGGTTGGGGAACGCTTCATCCAACGGTTCGAGATTAGGCGGCGGTTGTCGGTTTTGAAAACGAAAAGCGCTCTCATCAAGATTCACGTACAAATCCCTGGCGATTCTTTGAAACGGCCGCGATCACTCCAGAAAAAGAAGACCTGGAGGCGGCGACGCCACCGCGATTGATGACCTCGCCTGCAAAAAGCAGCCCAAAGTTACCTTGAGGTCGCTTGCTTTGAAAGCACGGCCCCAGAGAACAAGTCGCATCGACGACAAGGTCGCAAAAGCAAGCTAAAAAAGTTACCTTGAGGTCGCTTGCTTTGAAAGCACGGCCCTTAGAGAACAAGTCGCATCAGACGACAAGGTCGCAAAACAGCCCAAAGTTACCTTGAGGTCGCTTGCTTTGAAAGCACGGCCCGCAGAGAACAAGTCGCATCAGACGACAAGGTCGCAAAACA